>JANHMN010000019.1:35560579-35605778 GCA_030674055.1 Rhabdomys pumilio
GAGTTCCAGGACAGCCAGGGCTACACAGAGAAACCCTGTCTCGAAAAACAAAAACAAAAACAAACAAACAAAAAAGTATCCTTCCTATCCTTCCCAGCCCAGTCCCTCCCCAGAGATAATCAGTTTGTTCTTTCATAAATATTTCAAGTGTGAATAATTGCACATATATTTCCTCTTTCTGCACCTCTACCTTCCTACACGGTCGCTGGATCCTGAGTGATGTCATAATTAGTTTAGCAGTCTCTTATTTGTGAGTATTTAGACTGATAAGACTTTTTGGCAAAGTTGCAAAGGAAATTCGTTGGTGAAAGGCTTGTTTTCTCAATTCCAGCAATGCGCCATCCACAGACAGAGACAAGGCCAGAGAAGGCAGCAGGAGATATACAGACAAAAAATGCTTAATGAAAATATTTAACTTAAAAATTAAGTTGAAACAGATTGCTTAATTTTCTCTTAAAAGTAAAAACAGCACTATAAAGCATTTAGATTAAAATTAGGTGAAAATCTGAATAACCATTTAGGTAAGTTGTATAGACTTTGCACTAAACACTTAATCTATAAAGAAAAGTTCCATAATTTATACTTCACCCAATTTTGAAAATTGCTCAATGAAAAATACTTAACAAGATGGAAAGAGAAGTTAGAGAATAAGACAGCACATTTTCAAATCACATGTTGTGGTGGTTTGGATATGCTTGGCCGGGGGAGTGGTGCTATTAGGAGGTGTGGCCTTGTTGGAGTAGGTGTGTCACTGTGGCTTTGAGACCCGTCATCCTAGCTGCCTGGATACAAGTCTTCCTCTAACAGCCTTCAGGTGAAGATGTAGAACTCTCAGCTCCTCCTGCACCATGCCTGCCTAGATGCTGCTATGCTCCCAACTTGATGATAATGAACTGAATCTCTGAATCTGTAAGCCAGCCCCAATTAAATGTTGTCCTTCTAAGAGTTGTCTTGGTCATGGTGTCTCTTCACATCAGGAAAACCCTAACTAAGACACATATCCTATTAAAAAAAAAAAAAGACTCATATTTGATGTATAGAAAACACTCTTAGAACTCAACAGAAAGGACTGGTAGGCTGGTTCAGTGGGCAGAGATACTCATCTTCAAGACTAACAACTCTGAGCCCCACACGGCAGAAACAGAGAGAGCTGAGTCCTCTGACATTTGTATGTGTAAGGACGCCCATGCTAAACTTTTAAACTCTCAACGATATGACAATAAGTTACCCAACTAAAAAGCAGGCAAGAGATTTGAGTGTTCACTTCACCAAGGAGAACATGGTTTGTAAATTGTGCTCAATGCTAAGAGCTTCGAAACCATTGATTGATGGGAATGCTCACCCAAGCTACCATGAGATATCACTTCAAAACTATTAAATTCAAAATACGAAAAACCAGAGGTTTGCCTCTGCAGTCCCCTCCCCACCTAACCAACTGATGAAATTCAGTGTGGTGGACAACACAGCAGGACTGCTCTTGAGACCTGTACCAGCATCTTTTAAAACTAAACATTTACGGACTATTTGGCCCATTCGTCAAAACAAGAACAGCAACAGCAGCAATAATAACAACAACAATAAAAGACCTCTGGAAACATCCCAAATGATGAGTGTGTAAATAAAACCAGCACCCCCATCCAACAGAACATAGTGCTTATAATAAAAAGAGCAAATGATTTGATTCACACAAGGTCTTGGATGAGTATCAGAAGCATGGTGCCAAGTGAAAGGAATACATTTCAAAAGGCTACATGCTATGTGCTGCCATTTATGATGACTTTGTCAAATAGGAAGAGACTCTAGCCACGGGGGCATTTTGATGCTTGCCCAAGGGTGTTCACACAGAGGGACAGTATGAGCAAGCCCTGGTGCTGCAGGAATTCTTTGTATCCTGACTGCCTCTCCTAGTATCAAGATGTGTTATAAGCTGGTAGCTCTGAAATGATACGATCTCGTCATAAGAATGGCATAAATGGATTGCTGAAACTGACCAAAGCTGGAGACTAAGCTTATGTAGAAAATATTAGGGAAAAGCAATGCAGAAAAGATGGTTGTGCCATCAAATGGCACAGGGATAGACTGAGTGTACATAGGAAAGAGAAATCTTCAAGTTGTGTTCTCAGCAAAGCTTTCAGAGAGTATTACATGTAAACATGTTTGAAACCTTAGGAGGAGTGTCTTAGGTTTCTATTGCTGTGAAGAGACATCATGGCCAAGGCAACTCTTACGAAGGAAGGCATTTAACTGGGATTTGCTTACAGCTTCAGAGGTTTAGTCCATTGTCAGCACCATGGGAAGCATGATGATTCAGCTTGTGTGAAAGAATCTCTGAGCAGCTTCCCCCCAATAACTTATTTCTTTTTATTCACTTTATATCCCAAGCACAACCCCTCCCCAGATCCATCCTTACAAATCCTTCAAGGTTTGTAAATGTACTGTGGGCTTGGGAGGGAGAGGCCTAATGATTCTCCTCAGTTTCAGGAACTTCCTGAAACCATTTTGAGTTGTTGACTTTCCAAGCTTAAGGAGCTTCCTGCAGAATCAAATGTTTCACTTCCCCTTAAAGCATCCTGTCATTTCAACTTGCCTTAAACATTCTGTGTCTTAATGAACTTCCCTCTGGGAAGGGAGGTTTTAATCTCAGACAGCCCCTGAGAATGGCAGGTAAAAAAGAGAATAAGAAAGACAGTATCAGAATACAAGGTCAAAATCTTCAAAACGAATCAGTTTACCATTATAAATATCTGATCCAGAGAGAGCAGTGCTGGGGATTGAACTCAGAACGTTGTACATTCTGAGTGTGTTTTCTCAATGAACCATGCCATTAATGCTAAACATTTTCTTATTTAAAAATAGGTTAGGATAGATTCACTCCTATGAATTATATGGGAAAGCATACTGCAATTGGTAGGTTGCACATAGACCCCATATATTCACTGAAAATTTACTATAAAAGGAACATTAAGTCTAAGGCAGCAGTTTTCAACCTGCAGGTCATGACCCCTATGGGGGTTGAAGAACGATTTCACAGGGGTTGCATATCAGATATCCTGCATATCAGATGTCCTGCATATCAGATGTGTACATTACTATTTGTGGCAGTACCAAAATTACAGTTTGGAAGTAGCAACAAAAATAATATGGTTGGGGGGGGTCACCACAACATGAGGAACTGTCTTAAAGGATTGTCCCATTTAGGAAGATTGAAAACCACCGCTCAAAGGGAGTTATACCTTCCTTAACTCATATTATCATGAACTTGGTATGGACATCAGGACCAAAGGGCTCCTAAACTATTTTGAAACTGTGTTGACTAGGTGTTAAACGTTCTGACGGCAGATGCCGTAGTACCTGATTTTATTTCTGTGATACCTCTGAGATATACAGAAATAGAATTCTTATTTTATTTATTTATTTATTTATTTATTTATTTATTTATTTATTTTTGGTTTTTCGAGACAGGGTTTCTCTGTGTAGCCCTGGCTGTCCTAGCACTCACTCTGTAGACCAGGCTGGCCTCGAACTCAGAAATCCGCCTGCCTGTGCCTCCCAAGTGCTGGGATTAAAGGCGTGCGCCACCACCGCCCGACTTAGAATTCTTATCTTGTTTTGTTTTTGTTTTTGTTTTTGTTTTTGTTTTTGTTTTTTCCCACCAGGAACATGAACATGGAGAGAAATTTGGTGACTTTCTCTAGAGAACAAAACCAACAATCCCAGTTGGAGATCAGTTCCTAGAACTGGGCTTTCACTGGTCTTCCCAACGCATCACATGACTTTCATGGTGGTAGGTGTTCTGTAGAATGCTTTGTTTCAGGAGGCGGAAAGGGAGGGGGTGATATGGTTGTACTGTTTAGGAATGAGCAGTCTCTTATTTTCTGACCCTTGGTCATTGGTAGGTCTCGGTGTCAATCACTATCTGCTTAGAAATAGGGCAGAGGGGTGCCTTCCCCTATGGCATATGGTAAGTCATTAGGAGCCAGTGTAATACTGTGTCTGTTTAGCAGAGGAGTGCTAGGACTTCCCCTAGAGCCTACGACCTGTCTAGCCACAGGTTCTTGGCCTTGGTAATAGATTTCTTGTGGCTTTAAATCAAATCAGAAAGTGCTTGGTTATTCTCATGACATTCATTCCTCCCAAGGCTCAGGGAAGGAGGAGGGGGAAAAAAACAAACAAACAAAAAAAACCGGAAAAAAAAAAAAAAAAAACCCAAGATTGTAAGAGCCGGATGTGCCAGTTGACTACAAGGAAACTGACCTATCAGAACTCAGCGGGGCATCAGTGGGATAACAGATAGCCCAGCTCCCCTCCAGAATACAGCAGAGCTGTTACACTTGGGAACTCGTAGCTATTCTAGCAGTATGCACAGTCCTGAACCTGCTCAACTCAGGCAAAATTGCAGCATGAAGAAGGAAGGTAGGCACGAGGGGTTTTGTTTGTTCCTTTGTGTTGTTTGGTTTTGTCTAGTGATAGAGAGCCACTGGGAGAGGGAGGCTGGTTTTCTTCAAGGGTGTGGTTCCTTCTAGGTTGATCATGCTTCAGTGGAAGCCCATACAGACAATAGTATATTGGCAAAACAAACTAGTTGTTTTTTTAAATGAGGACACGCACTTGGGTGGGTAGGGAAAGTGGGTAGATATGGGGGAGGGAGGGTAATTAGATCGGAACACACTGTATAGAAATTTCAAAGAATTAATGTTAAAAAGAGATGGTGCCTTAGTTCAGGTTTTATTGCTGTGAAGAGATCCCCAACCAAGGTAACTCTTACAAAAAGATAACATTTACTTGGGGCTGGCTTACAGTTTCAGAGGTTTAGTCCGTTATCATCACGCAGACAGATGTGGTACTGGAGGAGCCAAGAGTTCTCCATCTTGATCCAAAGGCAGGCAGGAAGAGGCTCACTTCTGCAGGCAGCCAGCAGGAGTCTCCCTCCCGCACTGGGCAGAGCTTGAGCATAGGAGGAGACCTCAAAACCCACCCTCACTCCCACCCTCCACCCCCACCCCCACGCCCTACAGAGTCACACTTCCTCTAACAAGGTTACATCTCCTAATAGTGCCACTTGCCATGGGTCAAGCATGTTCAAACCCCCACAGACAGAAAGACTGGAATAAAGGTTGAAGAAATTGCAAGATAAGCAAAAGAATGAGACAGTGAATCGTAATCCAGGGGTTTTGATCTAATGGCCCTACAAGTGTTTCTTCTGTTTCTGAGAGGAGCTGCAGTTTGATTACTCAGGAATTTGAGAAAAATCTGGAGATGACGTCTGTGAACCGCTAAGATCGTGCTCTGACCTGGATTCTGAAAACACATATATGCACACACACATACACAAACTTTCACACATATACAGACATACATACACACATACAGATGCAAATTCACACACATGCATACACATACCACACATACATACACATACAAACACTCACACACATACATACAAGAGTGGGGAGGGAGAGGGAAGGGGAGGGAGGGGTGGAGGGAGAGAGAGAGAGAAGAAAGAGCAAGTAAATAAAAACCTTAGTGAAAGGCCACAACAGATCTGAAAAGAAGTTTTCTTTGAAAATAGAATCAGTGCCAGGCAGTGGTGGCACACGCCTTTAATCCCAGAACTCAGGAGGCAGAGGCAGACAGATCTCTGAGTTCAAGGCCAGCCTGGTCTACAGAGTGAGTTCTAGGACAGCTAAGGCTATACAGAGAAACCCTGTCTCAAAACACAAAACAAACAAGCAAGAACAAAACCCAAACCAAACAAAAAGCAAAGCAAAACCAAACGAACAAAAAAAGAAAGAAAAGAGAAAAGACAGTAGTAGAACGAGACTCACGAAAGAGTTATATTTGTGTCAATTTTATATCAAGTAACATGCTTTGTTTTTGTTTTTTAAGATTAAAAAAAAATGCATGGGTGTTGTAACTTATGACTTTAATTTCCAGCACTTGGGAGGCAGAGGCAGGTAGATGTCTTTGAGTTAAAACTATCCTGGTCTACACAGCAGTTCCAGGCTAGCCCTGGATACACAGTGAGTATGCCCAACACACACACACCTCACAAAAAACGAGTAAAACATGTTTAAAACTAGCAAAATGTCTAGCAAACAGAAGATTCCAAATGTTAATTTTCTTCTGCAGAGTCAACTGCAGGATATATCAGATTCTATTGGGAGCAACTTCTGAATACGACCAACAGCTAATATTTGAGAATAAATGTCAGCTGGGTGGTCCTGAGAGGGGGTCAGTACTTGAGAGAAGAATCCTATGTTCCTGAGTGGCTGAGTCATTAGCCCAGTGCCACTCCCTCCAGAGGGTAAACAGGGTTTTTGATCCTACTGGCGCTTAAGGATAGGAGACAGAACGGGAAAAGAATTTCTGTAGTGTTTTACCATACTCAACAAATATGCATTGAATTTTCACTCTGCAGGAGATGTTGGGATGTTCTCTCAGTGGGACACAGCGGTATACAGCATTAAGAGACCAATAACAAATAACCAATGTATGTAATTCCCAATGGTAGTAAGTCCTGTGATTTAAAGGATGAGATCCAGTAAAGTGCCAGTGAATGAATGAATGAATGAAAATGAATGAATGAATGAGCTTTCATTCTTATGCTACACATTTATTTTGCCGGCATAACGATTAAGCACAAAGACCCCTGAACACTTGTCTTTTCTCCTTCCGTGAGAGGAGGTAGGGTTTAGGGCTGTAAATGAGCTGAATCCTGGTTTATTATCCCAGTAATGTGGTTGTAAAATTGACAAATTTCCTCAGCCTCGGTTTCTAGCTGACCTTCGCCATTAAAAAAATCAAACCAAAACAAAGCTTAGGAATAGCAGTCGCTTCCCGTCCCTGCTGTCCTTGGGCGGGCTCTGGTGTGGGAGATCGTTAGGAACGATGTCTTAAGATGCGCACAGGCTGACAAGATGGCGCAGTGGTAAAGTGCTTGCTATACACAACATGATGAGGTCCTGAGTGTTTAACCCCATCCCCAGTATTTACATAAAAGGCAGGGTGAGGGTGCTTTCAGAATCTCAGAACCTTGGGGAAGAGAGAGAGGAACCCTGAGGAGCTTGCTGTCCAGCCAAATAAACCAAATAGGGAGCTCCAGGCTCAGTGAGAGACCGTATCTTTTTTGTTTTGTTTTGTTTTGTTTATTTTTATTTATTTATTTTTGTTTGTTTTTCGAGACAGTGTTTCTCTGTGTTCTCTGTGTAGCCCTGGGCTGTCCTGAACTCACTCTGTAGACCAGGCTGGCCTCGAACTCAGAAATCCGCCTGCCTCTGCCTCCCAAGTGCTAGGAAAGAGACCATATCTTAAAAATTAAGTAGAGAAAGACAACTCAATATTTACCTCTGGCCTCCACACCTACATGCACAGACTAGCACTCATAAACACACACACACACACACACACACACACACACACACACATGCATGCACATATTGATATATTATTATTGTTTATTATTATTATTATTATTATTATTATTATTATTATTATTTACAGTCCAGTCATTACCTCCCTTCTGGTCCACCCTCCCATAGTTCCTCATCCCATCCTTCCCCCCCACCCCCCACCCCCGTCTCCAAGAGGATATCATTTATAACACTTCTAACTGGAGTCAGAAAAAAAATCATCTTTCTTTTGAGAAGATCAATAAACATATGTCAAGTTGCGTATTAATTTTAAAATTTTCCATGTGTGTGTTCACGCATGTGCACAATGGTCCCTAGGCAGAGGTCATATCTTCTGCCTTGGGAATCCCAGTAACTAAATCCAGGTCATAAGGTTTGGTAGCAAATGTACTTATTGGCTGAGCCCTCTTGTGAGCTCCACACTAACATAGGAAAAGAAAATTGAAGTTGAAAAAAAAAGACTCACAAAGATTACTTTTTAAAGGCTTTTTACAGTTTTTTCAGTGCCTAGTAGAAACCCAGCCCAATATTGTCATGATTTATTTATTTCTATTATGTAGATAATGAGAGCAAGTCTGGTGACTGTATTGCCTGTGTCACTAGAGCCGCCGTGATTAAACTCATCAGGAGATGTTTGTGTGAGATATTTCTGTTTACATTTTATAGATGCGAAAACCAGTCATTCATGTAGAATAAAAAAAAAAAATTCTCACGAGAATTTCAGTTTGCGATAGGACGTTACTCCACGTTAACAATGCCAGAGAAATGAGCCTTCTCCACTGAACGAAGAAAAAAAAAAAAACCACCCACATTTTTAGTTTAAATTAGAAGCCATAAAATGTAACGTTTGTGGATGAATTGCAGATGAATTTACCAAAATTGGAGTCATTTAAAAGAAGAGGATGAATTCAAAAGATTATTCTCACAGCTTGAATCTTCAAAACTTGAAGCAGGCCCTTCATCTATTTAAGTGAACGTGAAAATAGAACGTTTAAAATATCCCTTTTGCACCTTTGGGGAAAAAAAAAAAAAAGAAGAAGACTTCGGGGTGTCAGTTGGTGATCAGCAGTTACTTGGTTTTGTGAGCTCTGCAGCTGACGTGCCTGAAGATTGGATTTCGGTGGCCGACTTGAGGCGCCTTGATTCACTGCTGCCCACATTCACAGATGCCCTCAAAACAACATATTCCTGTTTTGAAACTTATCTCCCATTCTCACTTGGGTCTGGTTTGATCTCCCGATGGATGGCTATGGATGGAGTTTTGTATTCGATGCTTCCTGGAAAGCAAGGCAGATCCCAGTATCCTGCAGCGCTCCCTAGCCAAAGCTGAAGAAAACCACTAAGAAGCAAATTCTCTTCCTTGCCCGTGTCTTGGCAATTTGACACACCCTGGGTTGCTCTGTGCCCTTTTGTGTGTGAGCCTGCTGTCTAATGGAGAGAGGGTGGCTCAGTCATGGTTATATGGTTTATTCTGTGTTGCTTTCCTTTTCTCTATTATGGACAGGGCCTCACTGCGTAACTCTGGCTGGACTGACTAGAGACCTAACTCTGGTCAGGCTGATACTAGCCTCTTGCCTCCTGACGCTGTGTGGACTATTCTGGTACACTGTGTGAAGATGTGTCTCTGTATATTCAGTTGTTAATTCTGTCTCCACAGAGAGCTAAATGCTGGCAGGATCTTGGTATTGCCGTTCTATGGCCCATCACTGGGTTTTTGATAATATTCGTTCTCCCTCACCCGCCTAAGGCAATCTAGACTTGTATCTGATTGGCTGTAATCAAGATCTAACCGCCAATAGCTGGGCAGGAAGTGGAAGGCGGATCTTCCAGGCAGAGAGAGAGAGAGAGAGAAAGAGAGAGAGAGAGAGAGAGAGAGAGAGAGAGAGAGAGAGAGAGAGAGAGAGACAGAGAGAGAGAGAGAGACAGAGAGAGAGAGACAGAGAGAGAGACAGAGAGACAGAGACAGAGAGAGAGAGAGACAGACAGACAGAGAGAGACAGAGAGAGAGAGACAGAGACAGAGAGAGAGAGAGAGAGAGAGAGAGAGAGAGAGAGAGAGAGAGAAGAGACAGAGAGGCAGAAACAGACACAGACAGAGACACTCTGGGAGAAGAAACAGAGGAAGGGGATTCAGCCAGAGGACAGAGATGAATGGATGAGCGGAGATGTAGACATGGCCGCGTGGCTGGATGTAGCGCCAGGATTAATCAGATTAGTCAGGAGATTGCCCAGCAAAAGGCCTGAGCTTTAAAATATTAATAAGCCTCCGTGTCGTTATTTATATCACTGGCAGGCCCGAGATGGCCCTATTGTATGGAGCAACGACTAGCTAACGTGCTGTTTGTAACAGTCCTTCATGAGCGTGAGGGTTAACAATTCAGCAAGGTTTCTCTGGGTTCATTTGGTTTTTCTCTGTCTGCTCGATGGTATTTAACTGAAAATGAGCTAATCTGGAAGGCTGAGATCAGATTCACTCACATACCTATATCCTTGGCCGGGATGGCTGACTGAGAGAGAGATACACTTGTATCTTCAGGGAATGATAACCCGATACCTTCCCAGACCTTGCCAGCAAGGCGAACTCAAAGGTGGTCAGGGTCTCATGTGGTAGGTCAAGCCTCCAAGAAGGAAAAGGTCTAGGAAACCAGGAGGATGAGGGTGTGTGACCTTCAGTATTGGGTAGCATCCCTGGTTGGTTTAAGCTGTTATAAGTTCAGCATCATTAGGACCCTTGAGAGTGGAGCTTCCAATCTGTCCCAGGTATCTGGGGTGGGGGGAGAGGGGTGCAGGTATTGGAGCTCAATTTGTCTTCAGAGCTCATAAAACACCTGAAAAAAATCCATGACTGGAGGACAAATACCTTTCAACTGAAAGAAAAAGAATAAACACTCAACCCCCAAGTGTTTTTATATCTTGCACTTAGAACTGAGGTCTGGCTCCTAAGGTTTTCGATAAACATCTCAAACATGGATGTTGGTTACATAATGTTCTCACTTTTAGATGACTGATCTCTCAGAGTTGACACTTGAACAGTGGAAATATATTTCCAGACAAAATAGAAGAAGGACCTCAACAAACAGGCAGGAGCAGCCTTGTCCAGGAGGGAGGTCAGCCCCTCCCTCTTCCATTGCCCCCTTTCCCTTGTCTGAGGTGATCCCAGAGACCACCATTTTACAAGCCTCACATCAGAACTGACACACAACACTATGTTCAAATTCATGTTTTGACAGTACTCCAAGAACTGAAACAGCAACCACCTCCTGAGCTAGCTGCTCACCAGGTCCCACATGTTACAGTGAGCGAGAGAGCCCCACTCAGTGACGGGTGACATCATGGATCCTTCGACAGTGGTAGCTTTCCAGTGACTTTCTACTTCCTCCCCTGCTGAAATCACTCTGGACTGGAGACCCAGGAACCTACTCTTTAAAAATACTACGTTCACCACCACCACCCAGTTAGTCTAACATCTACCAGGAGAGGACCTGGGAGGAAGTCTTTGGAGACTGCTATCCATAATAAAAGTCTGTGAACAGGAAGTTAGGAATGAACATCATCTCCTATTTTAATCAGATCTTTAAGCTGTTGGACAATATGCTGGTTTGCCTCAATTTGCTGGATTCCAGAGGTAATTTTTGAGGCTCCCTAGGCAGTGGAAACAATAAACAATTTCATTTTCAGCTCCACCTTTCTTGGAGGAAAGCAAGAATTTTTGTTGTAGAAGAGTATTTGAAAGAGTCATTTGTCCTCAGATTGTTAAAACATCATGGTTCATTGCCAGTGTTGGATTCTAAGTATCCAAAACCAAGGGATGCGCTCCCCCAGAGAACTCACAGACAGGACTCGCTGTAATAACATGAGGTTTATTGATACTGGTGCACCAGGGCTCCCTTGTATGTAAGCAAAAGAGCCCCGAATTAGAGTTGGGGGAAGTATTTATACCATATTCACAGGGCTCATAAAGGCAGGTTTACCTCTTAATCAATAACTGCAAGGGCTGACTTTAACAGCTGTTCCCAACCTTCCTTTGCATTCCCATGCCTGGTTGCTAAGTAACCCAAATTTGCACCTAACAAAGAAGGTCAGCTTAAGTAGCTTCTATTTACCCAGGTTTTACTGTGCTAAGGGCTAATAAACTCCTATGTTGGGTCTTTCTTCCTGGAATGGCTGTTTGAGTCTTTGGAATATGCTCTTCTGGGGATGTGTCCCTGGGGGAAGTTAATGTTTGAGTTTAAAACCAAAATCAGAGCTTTTTTTTTTTTTTTTTATTAATTTTAAGTTTCTACACCAGGAGATAAGAAAATGATGCCTTTGCTCACCAAAACATCAATGATGACTTCAGGTGGTAGCAATTGTTTTTAAGTGTTTGAGGGTTGGAGAGCCGGTTCAGCTGTTAAAGGCTGGGCTCACAACAAAAAAGACAAGGAAGCTCTTGAAAGTTTGCAGCCTCGTTGCCAAGTCACTGAATCAGCTCTCAACTGCAATCCTGCATTCTCCAAGAGCAGCATTAGGCTGTTTTCAATAAATATTTTTAAAGTAATGCATAAGGAAATAAACACCATCATTTTAATCTTGATTCATATTTGCTTAATAATATTAAATGATTAATTTTGTAATTAAGGAAATGGAATTAATTTGGGAAAATTATCATGTGGTATTCATGGTTGAAGTATCTGATATTTTACTGTGATATTTACTATAATTTACTAAACATTCTTCAGCTGTTTTTTTTTTTTTTTTCTGTTTGTTTTATTTTTTGTTTGTTTGTTTTTTAAGACAGCTTGCCCGGCATGCGGTCCAAGTAGTTAAAAAAGTCACACTGACAAATTATTTTCATGGTATAAAAGTGTGTGGGGGAACAAAATATTCATGCCTATGAGCTTGAGTTCAACTTTAAATACGATGCAAATTCTAGCTCCTCGGAATTCCTGTTGTAACAAGTTTTGTCTCAGGCTTGTGATAGACTTGGAAGAAAAGGCGGGAGTGGGGTGGGGGGTGGGGTGATTGTTTATTTTTGTGATTTTGTTTGTATTAGTTAATTTTTCTCATTACTGTGGCAAAAAAAAATGACTCCTAAAAGGAGCTTCTGGAAGGAAGGACTTAGTTTAGCTCATAATTTGAGGGGATTCCACAGATCATGGATAGAAGACATGGTAGGAGGTCACTACGAATGCGCAGTTGGAAAACTGAGCCCGATGAAGGCTTGTCTTCATCTTTTCACTGTTTGTATTTAGTCTGGAGATCCTGACCTATGGGACGGTGTTACTCACATTCAGGGGCTTTCCTCCTCAGCCATGCCTCCCTGAAAAAAAAAAAAAAACGCCCTCACTCAGTGGTGGTGTGTCTCCTAGGGGATTTAAAACCCAGTCAAGGTAGCATTGCATTCTAGGATTAGTGATTTCCAGATTCATATGTATTTACTGGAAGCTAACCGTGGTAGGGTACGGTGGGGCACGGTATGCTCCTTTTGCCTGTAGGGTCTGCACATGAAATCATCCATAGGGTATATGTCAATTCTGAGCATGTAGGTAAAGTTCTCTGGACTCCAAAAGGGGGACACATATGGAAAAAGATACAATCTGGGAGGAGATTTTTCAGAGATTGTTCTTTTCATCAGGGTAAAGTCCAATGTCATGTGGTGACTACATTGTAATCATAAGCCAGGTGAGATCTGAATGTCAAATTTATTTACATGTCAATAAGTAAAAGCTAATCAAGGTAAAAACCCAGTTTTTCGGACTGGCTTTTCCCTGCCCAGGTGACACAGCATCTCTCCTGTATTCTGCTTATGAATCCTCTATTTTTTGTTATCTCCGAGACATCTAGCTAGAATTAAGGGTCTGGATCATTAGTCCCCACTATTGAATCTTAATTCAGGATAAGAAGTTTATATACTCAGTTTGGGGGTGTAGCTTAGGGGGAGCATACTTACCTAGCATGGGGGGGAGGTCTTCAATTTGACACACAGCAATAAAAAAAAATCATTTGTGTTGTTTTAAGACAGGTCATATGTAGAGCATCAATTTGAGTAAACAGGAGACAAAATAAGAAATACATAAATAGAAAAGTAGACAATCAGGTCAATGCATGGATCACTAGGTAACGGCATTGGCCACTAACCCTGACAATTTCAATACAAACCCTGGGGCCCACATGCATTGACCAGGCAGTGGGAGTTCACACATCTAACCTCAGCACTCAGGAGGCAGAAGCCAGCCTGGTCTACAGAGTGAGTTCCAAGACAGCCATTGCTACACAGGGAAACCCTGTCTGGAAAAGCCAACAAATAAAGGAAACAGAAATAAACAAACAAACAAACCCAAAAGAAAACAAAACAACCCAAACAAGAAAGAACCAATTCCTGCAAGTTCTTTATCCTTCATTTCCATGCTTAGCATGCGTACCCACACATGTATGTACATAAAATAAATAAATTTGGGCCCACGGGGGCCCACTAGGGAAGGGGGAGGGGAGAAAGATGAGGCAAGAGACACCAAGAAAAAGCACAGGTCTGAATGTCTGATCGAACTTTATTGTTCGGTCGACATTATAAAGACAAGCAGGGAGGAGGGTCAGGGTCCAGGGCCATCTGGTAATTGTTAAGTTCTTGCAAGCATTCCTAGCCCAAACCACTTTCTCACGAGCAAGAGGGCAGTAAAACATTTGTTAGGCTCAAGTTGCTAATTTTCTCTCCCAGGCAGGAAGGCTGATAAGGTCTTCCTTAACTCAGGCTACCCACTTAGCTGACATGTGCTCTCAGGAAGAAGGCAATAAGGCATTCCTTAACTCAGGCTGTCTACTTAGCTGACATTTGCTCTCTCGGGAAGAAGGAAGTCTTGGCTCCCAGCAGTGACCCTCAACCATAAAATTATTTTCATTGCTACTCTAATTTTGTTCCTGTTATAAATTGTAATGTAAACGTCGGATAGTCAGGATATCTGTAGGTGACCCTGTGAGAAGGTTGTTCGATCTCCCCCAGGGGTCATGACTCACAAGTTGAGAACCTTAAAGGGTCGTGAGCTACAGGTTGAGAACCTTTGAAATAGAGGCAAAGGATTTCTGCTGTCTTGTACGTTTTCCCCTCAGAGACTTCAGCTTGCCTTGCTTGTGTTATCATGCAACTTAGCCGTGTGAGTCACTTCCTCAGAGTACGATCTTCTCCACGGATAAACTGGATCTCCAACACCCAGGAAGTATCTGAATAAGCTCTTGTTCATCACGAAGGAATGATTGGAATACTGATTAGTATTTCTGAAGAAGAAGGACAAACAAGAGCTAAATAGTGGTTGACTGACTGAAGCATACCATAGTACGATTGTAAGGGATAACACTGGAGTGCTTTCATCCTGACATTAATGAGGAGGAATCTTTGCCTTTCTCCATGAAGATGTTTTCAAGATGCATGTGTGTGTACACGTGTGTGTGCATATGTGTACATGCGTGTGTATGTGTGTGTAAGCGTGAATGGGCATGTGTGTTCATGTGTGCATGTGTGTTCATTTATGCCTACATGTGTATATGAATGCATGTGTGCGTACATGTGTTCATGTCTGTGCATGTGTACATGTGTGTACATGTATGTGTATGTGTGTATGTTTGTATATATGTGTATGCATGTGTGTACATACATGTATTGTGTGTGTGCGCCTGTTTATACATGTTGATGGGTGTCTGTGGAGGCCAAAAGAGGGTACAGGATACCCTAGAGTCCTGTGGATACCTTAACTCTTGACTCTTGGACTTTAAGTTCTGTATGGAAAAATAAATCCATTTCTGTGATTTTAGCCATCCAATCTGAGGGCAATTTGCAATGGTAGCCTCAGGAGCTACCATAGGGTGAAATAGAATCTCACTTGCGAGGACTCACCTCTGCCACAGCGATGTGAAAGCTCAGACAGACAACATGTAAGCCAACAGGATTGATTCTGTTCCCATAGCAACACGTTTCCAAACAGCAGGTAAAGACTTTTAATGTGCCAACCTGTATTTAAATGTAGCGGCTCCCATTTTGGTTTCTCCGTCTGTATTCCTCCTTCCTGAAGGCGCTGCCTTCTTTAGTCCAGGCAGCGCCTGGCTGAGGATGGTTCAGTATATTCTGACCAATGAGAAAGTGAGAAGGGAGAGGACACCAGGAAGTTGCTCATAAATCTCCACTTACATTCCGATGGGATCCAAATATCTACATTCAGCTGAGAAGATGTTAGAAATGCAGCTCTTATTCTGGGGAGCAACCTATCGAATGCAAATGGTCAAAGGGGACCGAGACACCTGAAACAGCGCTCACACAGTGGCGATGTGTGACGTGACTTACAGGCTGAGAACGTGTTTTGTCAAGACAATGTTTTCAATACAGAGCAGAGCAAAGGCCAGATACACTGCAATTAGAGCAGTTTACAAGACATTAGTTAGGGGCTGGAGAAAGGGCTCAGAGGTTAAGAGTGCATATTGCTCTGGCGGAGGACCCAAGTTCAGTTCCCAGCATCTAAAAGGGATGGTCCGTAACTACCTGTGACACCAGCTCCAGAGAACCCGATGCTATCTTCCGGCTTCTGGGCACGTACACACATGTAAACACATACATACCCTAGCACGGACACAATTCAAAAAATAAAATTAACCTTTAAAAAAAATTGATGAGCTGTGAAACCCCAACAAAGTCCATCTGGTTGTGCAGACCTGAGGATAAAAATAATACAGAAAGGTGACTAGTCTCAGAAATCCGTGAGTCACCATCAGGTACACGACGTGGGATTCCCGGGAGTAAGGAACGGTAGAGATCACATGTCAAGGAAATGAGAGCAAAAAATGTTTCCAAGTTGCTGGGAAAACGTTAAGCAATAAATCCCAAGCAGACTATATTTAATGATTCCACACCCAATCCATCAATGTTAACCTCTCAAAGAGAAGAGAATTTTAAAAGCAGCAAGACGGACCTAGTGACTCATAAGGAGAACATGGAAAGACGTCTAAGGACACACTCAATAAAAGACAGCTTTGTTAAAGGAGCTCTTGTCGGAGAGGCAACCTTCCAGCCCACGTAGGAGCTGGGCTGCAAGGTCTCTGGAGGACTATGTGCTGCTACTTGTTTCTGAACACATTCCTCTGGCACACGGTACTGCTGTAATCTGAAGAAAAAAAAATGGCAGACGTTGGACCCAGAGGACGGGTCCCCCATAGGCTTAGGTACTCGAACACTTTGTCCCCACTTGGTGGCGCTGTTTAGGAGCGGTTATGGAACCTTTAAGAGAATGGCCTTGAGAGATGAATCTTACCACTGAGGTGGAGGATTGTGGGAGTTTATAACCCTGCCCCACCCATTCCAGTTTGCTCTTATTGCTTCCTCCCTGTGGCTGAAGATGTCATCTCTCAGCTTCTTGCTGTTGAGTTCAAGAAAACTCACTTCAGATACAGAAGCTTAAAAATGCAAGCATTATTTTCTGAGCATTCAGGGAGGAGGCCAGTTCAGGATCTGAGAGGTACCACCAAAGGGAGATTGTGCATCGTTTTTAAAGGATGGGAACACAAATGGGGGTAGGGGAGCTGGAGGGAGCTGCAGCGTTATTCAATTGCATCTTGACAGTCTGGGTTAAGCATAGGAAGTACCCGTTGGAGACTCCAGGGCACATGGCTTCAGGATCTTTAATTCGTTCTCCTAGACATTATGTCCAGAGCTCAGAGTGATAAGGGAAAAAGGGGCAGGGTCAGCTGCCTGAAGTTAATTAGGGCACAATAGGCAATTGGTTATATGATTTTACAACTTACACACCTTGATTTAGATAACAGCAACTTCTATACTTTTTACCAGTTAGCAGACAATTAAGAAAACATTTGGAGATGTGGGGTAGGTGTTCCTTCCTGGGCATGGGGACATGAACTTATTTGACTCTGCCAGCAAGATGGAGAATTTGTCCTTGAGATGGTTGGATTCAGACAACAGTTTTCAACAGAAGTTGCCCAGCTATAGGGAAGTCCCCAGCTCCTCCAGGGTCTGAGATCTTGAATTTAATTTCTCCCTATGACTAAATAGAGTCTGGAAACAAAATGGTAGTACTTAGAATATGTGTTGCTTGTTCCTAACAGCTCCAGCTGCCTGCTGACATACCTCCTCTACCATCGTGGACTCTCCTTCTGGAAACAAAAGAGACAAAATAAACTCTTTCTTCCATAAGTTGTCTTGGTTATGCCATTTTATCATATCAACAAAAAATAATTTATTAGCTTTCTTTAAAGTGTGTTTCAATTTGCTCAACCAGTTGCCAAGATTGTTTGCTGGTCAGCGTGGCTAGTTTAATATCTATTACTCAACAGAGTGGCTCACAGTAAGCTGTATGCTGTGGATGACCCAGTCTTACTCTTAAGATTTAATAATTTTGATTTCAGTAATGAATACCTCGAGTATTCAGATGGATATATTTTTTACCCCATTCTGCAAGTGTGAAGTGAAAACTCTCATCTACTCTTCTATGAGTGCGAAGGATTTTAAAGTTTCCAGCAACCAGATTTTCCCGTGTTTGTGTAGTTTGGTCATCCATTCACCTGGTCTTATATGAAACTCGACCTAGTTGTTAACGCTTTGTGTTCCATCCCGTTTTTCTCTGGACCTTCTGTCTGTACATTCTAACAACCTCGACCTTCCCCAGTTCCAACACCACATCTCGTTCATGCGGTAATTGGGGGTTCTCTTTTCTGTTCTGCAGCCTGGGAAGTACCTCCAGACCAAGAGCCGGAGAATGGTAGGGATTCCACCATCAGCCCCTCCTTCTCTCTGGAGTCACGTCTGTGAACAATCTCAGTTTGTAAAGGGCATTGTGCTGGCTAGACTTACATCAACTTGTCACAAGCAACAGTCATCTGGGAAGAAGGAATCTTAACTGAGAGAATTGCCTCCATAGGACTGGCCCATAAAAGAGTCTATAGTGCATTTTCTTAATTAGTGATTGATGGTTAAATATTAATTAGGGCTTTTTCCTCATCTTAGATTAGTTATTTCTCAAAAAAGACACAAAATCTTTATATTTATAATAAGTCTTAATAGCACCAGAGCCGAACAGATACCAACCCTTTAAGTTATTTTGTCTACTTCCCTGTCAATAAATAACCCCGAGATATAATTCGCCATGTTCCCCTTGGGCTGCTCCTACTCCAACTGGCGAGCCCTCCAGATCACGTGCTCAAGACCCACCTATCCCATGGCATCTTCCTTTCTCCTTCCCTCCTCGTGGTCTCTACCTCAGACACCAAGCCTGGAACCGAATCCCCCACCTACCTCTGATATGCCCAGCTATAGGCTGGTGGCGTTTTTATTGACCAATCAGGGATAAGTCGAGGGGAGCAAGATTACACAACATCTCTTGGTGTTTGTGAGGATCTCCTCACGCCTGGGGCAACCAGATCTTGGGAGCCAGTATTTGCAATACACAGCAACGGATCAAACCTCTACCAATGGGGGAAGGTCCAGCCCACAGTGGGTGGTTCCACTCTGGAAGGTAGTTCTGGGTGCTATGAAAAAACCGAGCAAGTCTAAGAGAATAAAGCAGTAAGCACCACTCTCCCAAGGCCTCTGCTTCAGTTCTTGTACTGAGTTCCTGTCATGATTTTCCTCACTGATGCAGTATGACCTGGGAGTTGTAAGCTGAACTAAATCCTTTCCTCCCCACCTTGTTTTCGGTTATGGTGTTTTATAACAGTAAAGGAAACCCCGAGACAAATGATCTCTCACATTTTTTTGTCCCATCCAGAGTAGCCCCTACCTGTTCATTACCGTCTACGACTAAAGAGTCCTTCCGTGAAACTTCCATAACAGAACATCTAATTTTAAACCGGTCCCATCCCAGACTGTTTAAACATCACAGGAAGCAGAGGCAAGTGGGGCTTCTGGATGTGAGGTTGCACTTCCTCTCACACAGCTTTTAGAGTCGTTCCTGTTGATCAGAGTACCCGAGGGACTGTAGGGGTGGTTCTAGGCTTCCTAAACACACAACCTGCGATAGCATAACTGCTGTGAGCCCTCCCAGTAGAAAAGAGGAAGATAAGAAGGGAGAAATCGTAGGTACCCGGGAATCTTGAAGTCTACAGCCCAACGTTATAATTATTCTGTATGGCTTTGGTCAGCTTTCTGGATTCTTAGTTCGACCCCATCTTTGCTCTACTCTCTGGATTTATCTTTCTATCCTTTCTGGTCTACTCTGAGTGGTATTGGTATTGTTCTGTCTTTGGTCCACTCTCTGGATCCTTAGTTCCCCGCTGTCTTGATGCCTTGTCTGAATTCAAAAGCCTTCTGTCATTTTGTTGATGTCTTGATCTTTTTCTGCCCAAGGATGATTTCATTTAGTGTAATTCCTTTAAAAAATATTTTTGGTCTGCGTCTCACTGGCATGTACGAACGAGAAAGCTATACTCATCAATGTCTTCTTTTCAAGATCTTCTTCTTGGGTTCTGAGGCTGGTGAGGTATAATTTTCAAATTCTTGGGGAACTTTTTCTCTCCCAGAACAATCCCCTGGGGGCATTGCTTTAGACTTTTCTAAACTCTTCACAAAGAAATAGACAGATTCTACCATCTGCTTTGTCTTTAGATCTTTTTTCTTTTTCCTTTTCTTTTTGGCGAGGGCTCTTGATTGATTGATATGTGCCTGAAAGTTATTTCTTAACCTCAACATTGTTCTCCATCTGTTGGACTGAGAACTGCCTTTGGCTTCAAAACTAACACCTGCTGGTTTCGAATTCCTTTCAGTTCTTGCAGCTTCTCTCTGTGCCCATCTGTAGCAGCAGGTGAGGCAACCAGAAGCCAAGGAACGTATTTAACTACTTGGCTTAAACGTGTTTTACATTTCCCATGCTAACTGGGCAACAATATGTTAAGCTTCCCATCACTTGTCTCCGTCTCTGTCTCTCCATGTCTCCATGTCTCGTTCATGTCTCTGTGTCTCCCCCTCTCTTTTTCTCTCTCTCCCCCCACTTCAGCAGCCACCACCCAGGTCTCAAAGGACACTCACTTTCACCAATAACTTCTTTGATTTCTATTCAGTTTTCTCCACCAGTTTGATCCCAAATGCTCAGTGTATGAGTCACTATGTCAGTGCTGTGGACTCCTACATGTATCATACACAAACACACACACACACACACACACACACATGCACACATGCATGTACACACAAACACACACACATGTACACACAAACACACACACATGCACACACGTACACACAAACACACACATATGCACATATGCAAACACATGCACACACGCATATACACACAAACACACATGCACACACATGTACACACATGCACACACACATGCACACATGCATGCACACACAAGCACATGCACACACACATGCACACAAACACATGCACACACACGCACACACACATGTACACACACATGTACACACAAACACACAGAAAAGCACACACATGCATACGCATACACACACACAAATAAACAGCAATAAAAAATAATAAGAAGACATGAACATTTTAGCATGAATTAATTTGCCTGTTGGGGGTGAAATGTAAAAATCCATAGAAAAATGGAAGTTAACAAGCTGTGGGCATTGAAAGAGAACAGTTTAGTATGCATTAAAAGCACTTACCTATTACCTGGAAATCTCTGATGGAAAGTCTAGGATCACAGGGGATTACTGGTAAATCCCACTAAAAAATACTTATAAGAAACTTGTTTAAGCTTTTTTTTTTTTTTTTGAAAAAAAAAAAAAACAGAGAAAATTGTTTTTCTCCTTCTGGTTTTATGAGACAAATGCAACTTCAATAAAAGAGAGTTGTACATCAATCTCTCATAAATACAGAGATTAAAAATATTTAATGACATATTAGACAAGCAAATCTTACAACGAATAGTTTGAAGTCATCCTAGGAATGCTAGGTTGAGTTAACATTAAAAAACAACAACAACAACACAACCCCACTACCAGGACAAAGGGACAGGTTATGTATAAAAATCTAAATGTAGAAAGAAATACAGTTAGACAAAATTTGTCCCTCTCTGTACTCCTGTTTCCCTTAATTCTTGGCAAACTAAGATTAAAAGAGAACACTATTTTTTCTCTTATGTATCTCAGGCTAGCCCAAATTGGTTGTGTAGCTGAGGATGGCCTTGAACTTCTGACCCTACTACTGTTAACTCTTTGTGGTTGGACTACCAGCATGTGCCACCACACTAGGTTCAGTCGGTGCTGAAAATGGATTCCAAGAATATGTGCAACTGAAGCTACATTCCCATTCCCCAATGTTTAAAAACAAAAATTCTAAAAAGCCTGTGGCATATCACATCCAGTGGTGGAATCTTGAAAATCTTTCTACGTGGACTGAAATTGGCATGGACCCTAGCTATCATGCATGCATTTAACATTTAACAAGGGATTCTAGCCATCCCAATGTATTTTTTAAAGGATATTGCATCTGGAAGAAATCATGTTGTCATTATTCACAAGCATCATCATCATGGTAAGAAAATACGAAATAATCTACAAACTATTTGAGCTAATAATTGGATCTACAACATGACTGAATGCAAGGTCATTATTTTTCTTTCTTTCTTTTTTAATATATTAAATGTCCTTTTATTCAATATACTTTTATAGGATATGGCTCTATGTGAATCACATATAAGTTATAACATAAAAACAATATCATTCTCCATTTGTAAATATATTTTTCATTTTTGCCTACAAGATGTGTTTATACATTTGTTTAGTAATAAAAGAAAGATCCAGGCATACTGATAACATGAGACCCTATCTCAAAAACAGAGCATGTGAACTGGCAAGGGGGACAGTCACTGGAAAGTTAGCTTTAGAGTTTTCAAAAATGTAGATGCTGTTTTTTAATGTAGGTAATAAATAAAAGAACTTTTTTCCCCATTTAGGTTTTTGCTTTTATTATTATTATTTTTTTATTGGATATTTTATTTACATACTAAAATTGGAACGATACAGAGAAGATTAGCATTATTTTTCAAATATGTATTTTTATTATTTTAAAATCCTGCCCGAGTGTGCTTGTCTCTGTATGTGTATGTGCATGTGAGTGTAGTGTTGACAGTGTCCAGTAGGGGGTGTCAGATTCAATGGTGCTGGAGTTAGAGGCAGTTGTAACTCTACTGGCACAATCTGATCTGGACAGTCACTCAACTGACAGTGGCTCAGATGACTCCAGCTGACAAGCTGACAGCTGAAACAAACCAGCAAACCATCTCTCCAGTTCTTAATTGAAAATTTCCCATATCATCCAGAAACAAACAAGTTATTTTATTCACTTATTTTTCTACCTGTAATGGGAATTTCTGCCCAAACTAGGTCCTCACCCATACTAGGTCGGCACTCTACCACTGAGGTACAGTCCCAGTCCTGAAAGTTAGCTTTTGAACCATACAATGTAGAGTATCAAAGTAAAATTTATATTTGGTTATTTCTACCAAAAAATAATCACTCCCCCCCACAATCTGGCTTTTATAATCTTTCACCCTGACTCCAGTGATGATTCTGGAGCCCTGGAGGGGGCGATAGAGCTGTCCCATCTAGGGCTGAGCATTCAATGGTCACTTACTCTCAGGATCTTGAAGTTACGAATCTCTGTATTAACCACCTTCCACTAAGAAAACCAGAAGCTTCTCTGGCTAAGGCTCAGAGCAGCATAGCTCAAGGATAGAAACATACATACTTAGAAGGCAGACGGTAGTGTGGCTCCATGTCTGTTTTGTGTACCATCAGAAGTACATTGATCTGTATCTACAGCTGATCCCTGCAACCAGAGGCACTAAAGCAAGCTGACAATACTGCGAATGTATGCCTCCCAGTGGTGCAGGCCTCAAATCTAACCCAATCAGTAAGGGGTTGGCTGGTTAACCTGATATACTCAGAACAGCAGTGGATGAACTGTGCTCGACAGATTGCCGTAAAGCCCATAGCTGAGTCAGGGTATTCATTACTTTTGTATTATGCTAAAACATTGAGAGAAAAGCCACTCGCAGAATGGAGAGTTTATTTGGGCTTGTGGTTCCAGGGGGTTAGAATCCATGATGGTGAGAACGACAAAGGGCAGCCAATGTGGCAGGTATGGTGTCAGGCACACCAACAGGCATTGTGACAGGCATGGCAGCAGGAGCAGACAACTCATATCATGTATATAATGTATATGTATTTGTATATGATGTATATGATACATATGTATATGCATGCATATATATAGCTCCTATTTTATTTTTCCATTAATTTATTTATTTCTTCATTTTCCATCCAGATTGCTGTCCCCCTTCACACTCACCCCCTCACAAAGTTCCTCACCCCATCCTCCCTCGACTTCTTCTCTAAGAGGCTGGGCCTCCTCCCTGGATATCCCCCTACCCTGGCACATCAAGTCTCTGCAGTGTTAGGGGCAGAGAGCTCATATCTTGAAACATAAGCATAAAGCAGAGAGAGCAAATTAGAAGGAAGCTGTATTTTTATTCCCAAGCCCATCCTCCAGTGACATCTTTCCTTTGGCAAGGCCCTACTCCCTAAACCTCCTGGAACAGCACCGTCAGCTGGGGATTGTGCTCAAATGTTTGAGCCTATAGCAGACATTTCTCATTCAAGCTACTATATTAAGGACGTTGATACCTTTCTTCCCAAAATAACCTGCAAAGTGCCTTCTGGCTTTATGCTTGTTCACTAGCAGGGAGGGAGATTTCAGTTTGATTTGTCTGTATCCTGCATCCGAAGTGTGTGATATATTTAGCAGTGGGACCTCACCATCTAGTTCCGGTGGGTGAAGACATTAATACTTTTAACTAATTATAAATTAATTACCTATTACTTTTAATTAATTAAGAATTAATTAATTAAACAATCCATCTATAAATCCAACATTAATTCAATAAAAATCCTTTAGGATTTTTTTTTTTAAATAAGTAACATTTGATTCTAAAATTCACAGGGAAACGCAAAAGGCCAAGAATATCCAAGGTAATTAAAGGGGAAATCAAAGCCGGCAGATTTGTGACGAGAACAATATGCATTTTAAAGAGAACGTCAGGGTCAACACACAGTTAGATAAACTAAGCAATGAATCAGAAAGCCGGCACGTAATGTACACCCTGTTTGTGAAAAAGTCATTGATGTATTGAAGAAAGAATTACATTGCCAACAAAAATTTGCTAGGTTAATCGACCACATTTTAAAACGTACCTTTATCATTTCTAAATATCACTGCTCAAAATTTAATTCCAGAAGGATTGCGGAGCTAAATGGGGAGGGAAAAAAATGAAACTAGCTCTTAAACGGCACAAGAAGTTCCCTTGACAATCCCAGACTAAATAAAGATGTCTCAGAAGTCTGCAAGCTGACTCAGTGAGCAAGGGTTTGAGCCTCTGTGGTAGAAAGAGACTATTGACTTCTGTAAATCATCCTTTGTACATCACATGCATGGCGTGTCACGACTGCGTATGTGCTGGTGTGAGACCATGCATATGTGCACATGTGGGGTGGGGAGCGCTTGCTCCCGCATGCGGGAGCTCTAAACTTTACCAACCATTCCAGCCTATACCCTGCCATGTGGCTAGCTCTGGACCTCTCACAGCATCCCTTTGTCTTTTGGGCGGTCCAGCCTCCACTTCCTGCCCAGCTATTGGCTGTCCGATCTTTATGACAACCAATCAGAACCTCTGATAGAATTCTAGAATGCCTTTAGGTAAAGGAGGAATGATGGATCTTTACAAAATAGAAGGCTGGTGATGGGCCTTAGAAATGACAATGCCAATATCCTGTCGGCATTTAGCTCTCTGCTGGTACGGAATTAACAATTAAAAATACAGAGACATGCCAGGCAATGGTGGTGCACGCCTTTAATCCCAGCACTTGAGAGGCAGAGGCAGGCCGATTTCTGAGTTCGAGGCCAGCATGGTCTACAGAGTGAGTTCCAGGGACAGTCAAGGCTACACAGAGAAACCCTGTCTCGAAAAACCAAAAAAGGAAAAAAAAAAAAAAAAAAAAAAAAAAACCCAGAGACACATCTTCACACAATGTGAAGAAAAAGTTATCCCAACGGTGCTTGTGTGCACCACCGGATAATCGGTCTATTTTGTGATCTGGTTGCTGGTTACACGGGTCTGTCTGGTTGTGAAATTACAATTATGACACAAAAAGTTAGTTTTCAATCATTTCTTAATAGAAAAAAAATACTTTTATGGTAGAATTAAATTAGAAAATAGAGAATTGAGAATGTTCTTTAAACGTTCTACAGAAATTATCTCTTGAATTAATTTTTATCGTATCATTCATGGTAAGATTCATTGATTAGGGCAAGCAGGTCTTGATAGGGGTGCCAGAGGAGAGTCTACTGTGTTTTTAGTCAGAATGAATATACCAATAGAGGTTAGAAAAATATAAAGAGAACAGTTAAACATTCAGTGCCTGCTTTGGAGTATAAGGTTTAAAGTGATTTATCTCACTGCATACTCGTGGGGTATTGGTTAACCACATTTTAATGTGTTCCCTGTGTTTTGTTTCTGTACCAGAGAAAAGCCTATGTATATTTATTTTTTTAAATTCAATTCTCTCTTACTTATAGCCAAATACTCTTTACCTTTCTGCATCCAAGAACTCAAGGTAATTTTCACTTAAATAGGAATAAAATTGCCTCTGTGTTTTAGGTCCTGGGAAGCACACCTTATTTTGACAGGGCGTCATCAACTCCATAATTCAGACTTCACATCATTGTATAATTCAAACTCATTATTTAACAATCCCCATATTTTTTACAGTATCCTTTCTGCTGTAGTTTATTCCATAACAAACATGCTTTCTGGCTTTCTCCGAAACCGTTTTGCTTAGGGAAGATGTCTCAAGGGTTTTTCCTCATATTACAAGATACAAATAAAGATAAGGGTTTGAAGGTCTCTGATAATGGGGACTTGTCACTGATCACATCTTGCATGCCCAATGGTTATAGCCTCAGGGAGCTAGGTGAGGACCTAGGCATTAGAAATATGATAGCATAATTGTTAGGACACGGGTTCTCTCTGTCTCCCTTTCTCTCTGTCTCTCCTATGTTGGGATGCGGTGGGGGTGAGGGGTGGGGGTGAAGATGAGTGAGTGGCATGGATATGGACCAATATGTATGTGCAGGCTCCTGCAAATGCCAGAAAGAAGGGGTAGAATCCCCGGAGTCGGAGTTACACTGTGAGCTGTCCATTGTGAGTATAGACTATGAACTGAAGTCGAGTCCTCTGCAAGACTGTTCCTAGCTGATGAGCCATCTTTTTTAGCCCCTTCAGACTCTTAGATTAAGGAACCTGGGTTCAAATCATAGTTATGTAAAGGGCTACCTTTGTAAACATGACGTATTTACTTGTCTATGGGTAAATCTGCTCACTTTGAACTGAAGCTATCCCTACACTTGTTAGGAAAACCAAGTAGTCTATGATGTGAACCGTTTAGAATCATCCTTGGTGGGATGTGGGAAGGACTCGACACATGTTGCTGTTACCTTAAGAAACGAGGGCTAATGAATTCTGCCAACTTGTCTATCAACAGAGCACTCCACCCACACTAGTGTCTGCTTTGTTCTTTGCCTTGGCTGCCCATCCAGGCTGTCATTGGCATAATGAAGAACCATCTACTAGGATGACAGCAGTGGAAAGTCTGGGCCAGTCCAACTCTTGTCTTTTGCCAAAGAGGACGCTGAAGACCAGAGAGATTGCTCAGTTTAAACCAAAACTCCCACAGCTAACCATGAAAATAAATGTGATCTTTATGTTTAGCCCAAGCACCGTTCTTCGGGAAGCCCGCAGCCTGGAACATTAGCCATCTTCTTGTCTGGCTCATGTTTGACCCACCAAGAAACACAAGTATCTTACAGTGTCCATCCTAGCTATGGCGAGGGGTTGGGGTGCAGCTTGCTAAAAGATGTCTATTCCCAGCCTTCATGGATGGCCTACTCCCTGCAGATTCACTTGAGCTAACAGACTGCCACTGCCTTTGAGACACTTTCCACAGTGTTGCTTGGTGGTTGCCATGGTAACAAAAAAAATGTAATAGAAATAGAATTTTTCTAGAGGATTATGTTTGGTGGAGGCTTTAAAGCCAGATTACCGTTATGACTTTGAAGCTTAAAGGATGCCAGTGAATTGGGCTGGCACATAGTAGGTATACTGTGACACTGTGGGAAGAAAGAACATAGGCCTTTCATTGGAAGACGGAAGGACCATTTCTGACTCTGGGGCCATTTTCAGTACTTGTCACCCAGGGGATTATGATGCAAGTGTCAGGAGTCCGACCTGGACTTCCTTCCAGGCCTTTAATCTGGCATTCTTAGCCATACTTACAATGGTTGTATGGTGACCTTTTGATGAAAGTGTTTAGGCAATGGATTTGTAAAAAAGTTTGAATAGCCTTGCTGTTTCAAGACACTTGTATTTCCAAGACAACCCTTCTGGCCACTGTCAGTAACAGGGGCAAAACTGTGCTGGGTACTGGGAATGAACTGGCGAGACAGGACCACCAAGTCATGTAGTTTAGAATATCACAGCAGATAGAGATGTTATGTGAACAATCACACAAGAGAGGAAAGGAAGTCCTTAAATCTCCACCAATTCCCAGGTCTTCTAGCAAAGACATGACAAATGCACCCCAAAAGGCTCGTTCTCCTCCCAGTGAAATGTATCTTCTGGATCAGGCGTCTGGCCTTCCTACCTTCCTTCTGCCCGTTGTCTTTTCCTTGCTGTCTGCTTTTTCCCTGCCTGAGTTCCATTCCACTTATCTTCATTTCTGATCTCCCTCCTTCCCTGACTCCGTGGGGAAGAGTCAGCATCCAACAGCACCATGCCCTTCCATCTCTCATCTTCATGATGGGTGTGACCTCTAGCAAGCCATGCTCCGTGCCTAACAGCAGCTTCTGGAGGCAGTTCAGGACAGCCAACCTTTGTCTCTGATCATTCTTGTAGAACTGGAGCTTCTCAAATGTCAGTAGTCAAGAGTTCCTAAAGGGTAAGATCAATGTGCTTATAGATTTCAGCTGATTCCCACAAGGTGACTTTGCCAAGTTCCTTCCGCTCTAGTTCTACTGGTCCCAGTTTAAGAAACATTGAATATGTTCAGCAGTGCTTAGTGGACTAAGTCACATCACAGCACAGAACATTTGTGAGCCATGGTCATTATTTATTCAGTACCCACGTATGTTCCATGTACCACGTATGATATGGGGTTCTGTAAGTACTTCTTACTTTCTTTTAAAATGAGTATAGCTTATATGTGCTTTGCTGTCCCCGGATCACCCCCAGACCCCCACTAATCACAAGCTCATTATGGGTAATGTGCAGAAGGGGAGCTCTTGTGTTCAACACTGACTACTTCTGGAAATATTTATTGAGCCTGTGCTGGGTACTGGGAATGCACTGGTGAGACAGGACCACCAAGTCATGTGGTTTAAAATGTCACAGCAGATAGAGATGTTCCGTGAACAGTCACACAAATAACCAGCACCATTTTGTCGTAATTAATTTTACTAGTGAGAACTAATTTGGTTCGGGGTGTCAGAGAAGACTGTAGGCTTATATATTTTTAAAAACCTACTTTAATAAGAGTACTTAAATGCTGTAGCATCCCTTCTAGCCCACCACTAACAAAAGATACTGGAAGAGAAAGGTTAATAGGATAAAGACCTCTTTAGAAATAGCTTTTTTTGGGAGATGCATCTAATGTACATTATCGGGATGTTAGCAGTTCAGTTTAGACACATCAGTATAGGTAGCTTGATGCCCTCATAAGCATCATTTACAAATCAGCTGTGGCAGTTTGATCAAGAAGAAACTGCAAGGCTCTGCCAACTGAGTCCGTAGAAGTTCTTTGGTGCATTTATTATAATGAATTCATGGCAAACGAGGATCAGGAAAGAGTGGCTAGGTGAACCAATACCACACAGAGACATCCACTGTCTGTTGGGTCATATTTATATCCTTTCCAAACATCACATGTTTTCTCAAGCATCGTGTCTAGCGAGACATCACATGACCCCTTTTCCAGCCTCTGCTCTCAGCAAAACATCCTCCCATGTGTCTGCTTCATATAATCCTCTTATAAGACAGTTTCCAGAAAAACATCACATGAGACAAACTGAGTCTCCAAAGAAATCAGAATTTCCCACTTCAGAAGACCTCCATTAAGAGGAGATACTTGAGCTAAGTCCTGAGGGATGGAGAGAAGTTAGACTCTTCAATAAAAGGACAGCAGTCATGTTTGTCTAAGCACTCCTTCCTCTGGGAAGGGATGAAACTAGTAAGACACAGGAAGTAAAGGAAACTCATAAGACACAGGAAGTAAAGGGATCGTACAAGGCCCAGGATGTAAGCAGAACTTCCAAGGCTTGGGAAACTCCTAGTACTTCCAGAACTAATGCTGATTCATCGGAATTACCAGGAGGGTTTGTCAAACTCCAGATTTCTGGGGATCCACACCCAGGGTTTCAAATCACTGTACATGATACATCACTAAGACACATTTCTGTGTGTATGACACATCACCAGTATCACACTGTTCTATCAGCTGTAAAGAAACAAAATCATGGCACTTGCAGGCAAACGCATGGATCTAGAAAGTATATTAAACAAAGCAACCCAAACTCAGCCATAAACTCAGTTATTCTTCCTTATAAGCATAAATGTGAGGAGAGTCTAAAATTTAGGAAGCATTTCAAATTTACAGCTGACCTGTGCAGATCTCTTCTAAACCTGGAATTTAAATCTCTGCAAGAACAGGGAGTGGGGTGGGGAGTGGGGGGTAGGTGGGGGCGACCAGAGTCTGATGCTGTAGACAACCTTACTTTCAGTTTCAGTGTTCTTTGATACACAGTGTCACAAAGGAAGAAAGGATCCACGGAAGGTTGTTAGAGTTTAGAAAACGTGATCAGAAAAACGTGCAACTCAACACCTATAAGCACGTACTGAATATTAACAGAGCTTTCTCATGACTGCCAGTTTAAACACAATAACCTGGAACGTACTATAGACTATATCCAGGAACACAAGAAAACAAGGCAGCAGGCCATATTCAGAATCAGAGTACACTGACAAGATTGGGTTCTATAGCTGTGTTCAGACATCCAACGTGAATAAACATGTCTTATACATTGAATGTAAATGTTTATCACAGGAGGCATGGAATCATGTCCAAGAAGAATCCAGGGAACAAGATGCATCTGAGGTAATTGACTGTCTTTTTCCCTGGAGCCTCTCACATAGTCTCCCCCAAGACATTGTTTACTGGGGGTTCACTGTTCTAAAAAGAGGACCCAAGAGAGAGCAATGCTGGGCAGTTAGAAGGACAAAATACAGGCAGAAGGACACAAGTCATGAGAGGATATTCAGTTGCTTTTGCTGTTTTTGTTTGTTTGTTTCAACTCTGTCATGGTTTTTTCTTGGATTGTGGATATGTTAATGCAACTTTTTGTGTGTGTATTAAAGTAGCCAGAATTATATATGCATCCAAAAAAATATCCAACATGCCTTACTCCCTTGAGGCTCTGATTGTGGAAGTTGGCTTTATTTTAAAGTCACTGACCCTCAGAACACTGTGAACTAGCCATGGCTTGTCACTGACATCTGTCACATTGGCCTACTTAGAGGTGAGTTTTTAAAAAGTTATTCTTGGGGAAGAGGGGAAGAGGTTTGGTTTTTTTTTTTTCTTCACCTGAAAAGATTTGCCTTCTTTGCTTTCATTTTAAACTATATCAAATCATTCTATTATGATTCCATGATTCCATATGGAAATTGTATTGATAAACATAACATATGGTTTAATGAAGAATTTGGTATTTATGCCATTGTTAGAAAAAGGGCCCTAGAAAGTCTCCGTGCTTTCACCTGAAGTGGAGATATTTTGGGACCAAGAAAGGCAAATTAAGTTGCCTTAATGTTGAGAGAGGGTTGAGCCCTAGACCTTGGTCCCCCTGACACTCCCAGACCACGATTCTGTTCCAAAGGTAGCAAGAATGAGCTTCCTGTTTGCTCAAGATGACCAGTTCTCTCTCTCTCTCTCTCTCTCTCTGTTTTCCTCCTCCTCCTCTTTCTCCTCTTCCCTCCTTCCTTCCCTTCCTCTCTCTTTCTTTCTTTTTTCTTTTTTAGCTTAATAAACAGTTGGAATAAACGTACTTTAGAGAGTGACCTAAGATGGTAACCTCAATGGAGTATAACATTTTCCAAGAGAACAAGCCCTGTCGCAGCTGCCAACACCCATTTTGTAGGAATGACTCTCTGGTTCCGCTTTCCTGAATTTTACAGGCGTGCACCTCTCATCACAGTATTAGTATAAATATCAGTGAAAGAACGTTGACAACAGCAGCTGATTTTATCACCATATAGTCTCTGCAAAAGCAGTATGTGCTCTGAACTGCTGAGCCATCTCTCCAGCCCCTTAAAAGCAGGTTTAACAAAATAAAACACACACACACACACACACACACACACACACACACACAAAACTAAGTCCAAACTCCTTCAGTTGAGAAATGACACTTCTCAAGAGGCTAAATCTTTCCTCCACTGAGAGACTAGTGTTGGGGGCAGCCCCTCAGCAAGGAGGCCTCAGGGTTCTGAATGTTTCTAAGTGTTTCTTAACTTCTACACCTGTATTAGCCTAGGTTTTGTTTAACTTAGCCTCAGGACTCAGGACACTACCTTCCATGGCTGGAGTATGCTAGTCCTGTGTTTCCCTCCTTGCCAGGTTGCCAGGATGAAGTTTTAAAATAAATACCAGGGCCTTCTTGCTGGCAGCTCTTTCCAGGGGCTAGCCAGCTAGGCTCCATCTTCACGCCCACTTTCACCGCCCCTGCAACTGGGAGCGCTTGCCTGGGCCTGTAGCAAGACTAGGCTGGGCAAGACTGGCACGTGTCCCCGCCTCCCTCCCCAGGGATCAGCCTGCATCCCTCCCCGTGATGTCAGCGGAATCCTGAGCTGGATTGAAGGGAAAGGCCCATGATCTCCCGCTAGAGGGGCCCAGATGGGGTGGACCCAGGGGTGGCTGTCCGGGGCCGGAGCACCAGTCTCTTGTCCCCGGGCGCCGCCCCCGTGTCCCGCCCGCCCCACGCTCCGCCCCGGTCGCCGCTCGTCCCGCGTGGGAGCCGACCCGGCTCAGCCTGATTTACGGCTCTGCTGAAAACCGCTCGCGCGGCTCCCGCAGCATCAGCACCGGCGGCTGCAGCGGCAGCAACAAGTCGGGTAAGTGGGCTCGGCTGGAGCCGTGCGCCCGCGTCCCCTGCTCCACGGACACGCGGGGAGGTGGTCCCGGATGCGCAACGTGGCGGGGAGTCGGGACCATTGGCTTCCCTACAGCTACTTGCACGAACTCGCGTGAGCACGAATCCACGCAGTCACCAGCGGGAGCGGGGGCTAAGAAATCGGGGACCCCTCCAGGCAAGTGCTGCCCAGCCTGCCCAGCTCTACACAGGAAATCGAAACCCTTTTTGCTAACCTGTGCCCCAGGTTTCCGCTGGGCGGGTGAAAGCCTTTTGCTGGGGTTGGATGGTATAGCTCGTCTCCCCCATCCAAACATCACCCCCGCTTCTCACTGTCGCTCTAGAATCCTCTCTTCCTATCCCTGCACCCTCTTGCCAGCGTCTTCAGCCCTAGGCTGGGCTAGGGTTTGCATCCTACTGAACAACCCAGCACAGCACAGGAAGGTTTCCTTTTGCTGGGGTCCAGAGACTTTAGTAACCTGGAAAATGTGCCCGCCTAACGGACCAGGTACCATTTCTATCTCAGCTTCTGGAGGAAGATAAGGGTGTAACGCAGACGGTTCACCCTAAGATGCACCCTAAGATCCGGGCTCCTTCCCTGTGGGACCAGTGCCCCTTGTTACCGTTCTTGGAGGAAATAGATACCAGGACCCTTGCAAAATTGGGTTTTAAGAGTCATCTGTTGCTAGGGCAAAGGGGATAAAGATGCAGGGGCAACAAGAACTTCCTGTTTATGGAGGAGTTATGCTGATGCCCGCCTGGTTCCAACACTCTAGAAGTTGTCACGCTAAAAACAGAATCAGAGACAAGGCGGATCCATCCAGAACATTCTATTAGCGAAGGTTCTTGTCCACAGCCCTGTTTATATCAAATGATAGCTGACACGTCGGGTTTCCAAATTTCAAAAGAGCGTTATTGTTATGTTAACGCTTTGATTTATGTCATCATACTAGTAACTAAAAAATATTAACGTCATGAACAGACCAAGATGACACAAGCAGACGTGTATCACCAAGACTTGATGGCTCGAGTTCAATCCCTAGGACATACATGACTGAAGGAGGGAACTTATCCACACGAGTTATCCCCAGGCCTACACACACACACACACACACACACACACACACACTCACACCCCCCCATACACACACACTGTCACTTTCAGAGTAAATATGGAATGGCATTTATTAAATATTTTTTTTAATTTTGGTTGAAAATTTTTCAGCTCATGGTGCGTTTAAAGCTAATGTGCTTAGTTTGATCCATCTTTCCCAGACTTGAGAAGAGATTGCCAATTGACTCACATGACTTGTGAGTCTCCCCACGTTTTACATTCACGTGTGAACTATGTTCATGTAGCATGCCAAATTCAGGAGGGCAAGAAACTTGAGTTCTGTCTCTGGACCACTCTTCTTCCTCTCTGGGGCTTATTATTTTACCTCCTTGCTCTAGCTTTTCATCTGCATAAGAGCGTTAGCTGCCTTTGCTAAGCTAGGCTGGAACTAGACTAGAAATGCAGGCCCTAGCATCTGTATCCCATCCCTCAGCAATACCATACAGCAGAAGCATCAGATGATGCAGAAGAGAGTAGATGTAACTGCATTTGGCAAAGGGTTTTAGGTTTTAATTTCAACATAAAAATCAACATTAAATACTATATATGCAATAGTTGCTTCAAACCAAGAAGACAGAGCTGATGAAGTCACTATGGAAATTAGCCCGGAGGTTTTTCCAGGAGACTGAAAATAGAAATATCATATGACCCAGCTATACCACTCTTGGGCATAACCCCAAAACTCTCTATTCTATTATACAGATACTGTCTCATCTATATTTATTGTTGCACTGTTCACAGTAGCTGAGCATTCGAGCCAGCCTAGATGCCCCCCCCATTTGCATAAACATGGATAAAGAAAATATGGTGCAAATACAGCATGGAATTTTATTCCACTGTTAAGAAAAATAAAAGCGTGGTATTTGCAGGACAATGAATGGAACTGGGCACTGTGTTAAATGAAATAAGCGAGACTCAGTAGACAAGGATTACGCTTCCTCTCAAACGGGGATCTTAGAATTTAACTTCTGTATAGGTGTGGGGTGTGTGTGTGTGTGTGTGTGCGCGCGCGCGCGCATGCGTGTGCACTCGCGCGTGCGTGTGACTTGAAAGTGGAGGTGAATATTGAGATGGGAGGAAGGCAGACAGAGAAATGTAGAAGAGCGCTGGGGAGGAGAATCTGTAGAACAAAGTAAGCTTGAAACTGCCTCAGTGAAACCCATTACTTCGCTGGTAAAACAAACAAACAGACAACTCCACCTAAAGGCAGCCGTCATTGTCAGTCAGTGTCAGTTCACCAGCTTTTGACAGACTTGTAAACTGGGATCTTCTCCCCCTCCCAGGACTTTCAGAGTGATGCAACAGACCACTTTTGAGGAAAGCCGGTACCGTTGGCAGGACTCGCTGGAGAATGTTGCTGTGTGCCTGCCATTCCGCTGCCCGAGGTGTGGAGACCATACCAGATTTAGAAGCTTGTCGTCCTTGAGGGCCCATCTGGAATTCAGTCACAGCTACGAGGAGAGGACCCTCCTGACAAAATGCAGCCTCCTGCCATCTCTCAAGGACACAGAGCTACTCAGGTCCTCGGACCTCCCGAAGCAGGGAAAACTGCTTCGGGGTCACGCAAAGGTGACCAAGCAGAAGCCGAGCTATGTTAACTTGTATAGCATCTCCCACGGGCACTCCAAGGACACGAAACCCTTTGAGATGGTGGCAGAGAGGCCCGTGTCCTATGTGCAGACCTACACGGCCGTGGACATCCGGGCTGACTCTCTGGATGCTCACCGATCGAGCCCTGGACTCCCCACCCAAGACACTAAAGCTGCTTTCGAGGCTCACGTCCGGGAAAAGTTCAATCGCATGGTAGAGGCCGTGGACAGGACCATCGAGAAGAGAATCGACAAACTCACCAAAGAGTTGGCCCAGAAAACCGCTGAACTGTTGGAAGTCCGGGCGGCCTTTGTGCAGCTGACTCAGAAGAAGCAAGAAGTTCAGAGGCGAGAACGGGCCCTGAACAAACAGGTAGACGTGGCCGTGGAAATGATCGCGGTGCTGAAGCAGCGCCTGACGGAATCCGAGGAGGAGCTCCTGAGGAAAGAGGAGTAAGTGCTGCTGAAACTGGATGCTAACCCCTCCTTGGGCGACCCCTCCCCTCCCCAAGTTAGAAGCAGATGTTCAGCGAGGTTTGTTGAGCACCCCTGCACATGTCTTGGCTGCCTTCCTCGCTGGTCCACAAGTACCAGAAGGCAGGACGCTTTGGTATTATTCATCTTCTTCGGACATGGTGGCCGAGGTGACAGTATTAATTTAATTAATATTTTAACTCCTGGTTCCCTTGGAAACTGTTCCATGGGTGATCTTGGAGAACGTGATAACACATAAACCTGCCCACGGTGGGTAAATGTATGTGAATAAGAAGGCAGAATAATATGCTGGGAGAACTATTCAACCAGTGTGTGTAGATTATATAGTCAAGAGCAGGAGATGATGACAAGAATATGCTTTTCCCTTGTTTGCCTGTGATTCTTTCTTTCTTTCTTTCTTTTTTTTTTTTTTTTTGGTTTTTCGAGACAGAGTTTCTCTGTGTAGTCCTGGGGCTGTCCTGGAACTCACTCTGTAGACCAGGCTGGCCTCGAACTCAGAAATCCGCCTGCCTCTGCCTCCCTAGTGCTGGGATTAAAGGCATGCACCACCACTGCCCGGCTGATATTTTCCTCTCTTAATTATAGTAACTAAAACATCCAGAGACACTACATACTAAAGAGACATTTATTTGCTACTGCTAAATATTTACATTCTCATTTAAAAGATGCCTAGATACGTTTTAATCACACTAGACTTTTTTTTTTAATTATATAGTTAGGATGACTTCGAGTCTGCTACTGTATTAGTTACTTTGTACACTGCTGCTGACAAAATGCCCCTTGAAACCAATATAAGGAAGGAAAGTTTATTTAGACTCACAGTTAGAGGGCATAGTTCATCATGGCAGGAAAGTCAAGGTGGCAAGAATACAAGGCAGCGCAGCTGTTTATATCGTATCTATAGTCAGGAAGCAGAGACAATGAATGCTGATGCTTGTTTTCTCCTTTTCATTCAGTCCTGGACCCTAGCCTATGAGATTGTGTCACTCATAGTTAGTTTGTCTTACTGGCTATAATTAATTTTAATTGACAACTGGTTACAGTTTAAAATCATCTGGACAAGAGAGTCTCAGTGAGGTTGGCTGGTGGACATGCCTGTTGGGGATTGTCTTGATTACATGAATTGATGTGGGAGAACCTTGCCCACTGTGGGTGGCTCTATTCCCTAGGCAGGGTCTCAGAGACCATACTGTGTGTTTGTTGCGGGGAGGGTGCAGGTGTGTGTGTGCTGAACACACGTAAGCTACATGTGCATGTATCCATTCTCTTTCTGCTCTTGATTATGGGTTTGACTGGCTGCTTCAAGTTCCCACCTCTGTGACTTTCTCGATATGATGGGTTATGAACTGGATTGTGGTCTAAATAAATCTTCTCTCCTTTGAGCTGCTTTTTTAAAAAATCACAGCAGAAGGAATGAAACCAGGACAGGAGCTCAGCTGAAACTTTCTGGAAATAGCTTCATAGATAGAGCATGAAGTGTGTCTCCTGGTGATTCTAAGTCTCATCTGGTTGACTCTCAAGATTAAGCATCAACGCTACTGGCTTTCTTCATTCTTAAGAAAGTGCTCTCTAGTGAATATATCATTTTTGCTGTGGTGCTTTGTTCTCTGGTGCTTCCTGGTAGGAGCCACAGCAGAGACCCAGATGACCTACCCTGCAATGCTGTGAGATGATCGATGGGGATGTCATGAGAGAGTAGGGAAACGCCTAGACTAACTTCCTGATATTTTTGTTTGATTTAATAGCAGTACATTAAATGGGATGTGAATTATTGCATTTATTTCTTTTTTAAAAATATTTCATAATTTACTCATAGTACAGATAATACTGGGTGTGGGTTTAGGGGTAGCGGCTGCATAGACTACGGAATGGTGCCTGAGAGATGGGAATTTGTATGGTCAGATGGCTGTTATTATCATGTTATTTAACATGGTAGACTCAATTGGTGATTTAGTACTTAAAAAAATGGATTCATGGCTGGGAATGTATTCACTTGGTAGAGTACTTGCCTAGCACTCACAAAATCTTAAGTTTGATTGCCAGCACCCAAACAACTCCATTATGATGTACAGTTGTAGTCTGGCAGTATGGAAGGGATGGCAGGACGATCAGGAATTCATAATCATTCTCAGGTCCATTGGGAACTGAAAGCCAGCCCAGGCTTCCTGAGATTCTTTCCCAGTATTAGTTAATACGTACTTGTGGTTCATCTGTGGTTTGACAGCGATAGTTTTTGTTCATCCAGAGTTGCCACCTCCACAGAGGCTTGTGGAACAAAACGTCCCACCAGATAAAGGGATATGAGTCCTCTCTCTTTTCCAAGCCTACCCACGTCACCCTCAGGAGAAAGCACTGTGTCGTTTTATAAACCTCCTTCCAGACCCGGCTTGTGTTCACACAACCGTTGTAACGGAAGCACACCCTCTTAATGTTTCTCTAATGGAATCCTGACACATAGCTATGCCCTTTGACCTTACAGCTGTCTATACGTTCACAGTGCCATGCTTCTCTGGTGTCTTTTGTACCGTAAACAAAATTCTGCCATTCCCGTGGACTGGTACATGGTATTCCTTGCTATGGGCTATATTGTGTTTGTTTTAACCAATATGCATGGAATGTACTATTTCCCTAGAATTAAGTATCCCGTTCCCAGCTTCAGCTAACGTCTTATTACATCTTTGTTCACATTTGTGTGAGTTATAAGTTGACATTTGTGTATTTGTTGTCTGGAATTTATGCCAGAGACTCGTGTTTGTTAAGCATGCACATGACTGGTGAGCTACAGTCTTGCTATCATTGGTCTTTTGAATATGTCATGTTGGGGATGACGGGGGAGGGGGGAAGGAGTATTTAGTTTAAAATAAAAAATAAACCCACTTGGAATAAAAATACAGAGAATTTGCCTTAAACTTTCAAATATAAGGACATTATTTTTCTCAGCCTCCGTTTGAGGGTCATCCTGGCCATTTCTGTGTTCAAGCCTTAAATAAACACATTGTCTGTACATGAGTTGGAACTGAAAGGGTCTTGTTCCCAGGAAGGACACTGGGTCTCTTGGTCTGAGTATAACAAAGACCAAGACAGTGCCCTCTGTCCCTCAGTATCTGCAGAGTCTGTCGCCTACCCTTCCCCCCACTCTGCCATCTGCATGGGAGCAGAGACAGCTGTCCGTCAGCCATGTCTGTGTACCCCAATTAAGTTGCTTTGATTGAGCTTGCCTGGCTGGGTTCCTTCCCATGTCACCATTCCCTCAGAGGACTACACCTCCCAGAGATGTGGCATTTCTGATAGGAAAGACCCCCTCAGCCAAAGAAACTTCCAGATCATCCCTAATAAATATCCCATTGTGAGCTCTTCAAGTTCTCCGGTCAAGACTAAATGATCATTTCTGAGTGAATATTGGTTGTTACTGTCCCATTTGAGATTCATTTAAATCCAAGTAAACTTTAAAACCCAGAGAAAACGGATCTGGTCAAATCAAAGAAACACATAAGCAAAGCAAATGCAAAGTGGGAAAGTGCCTTTCATTGAAACTGAAATTAATGGCTCCAGGGACAGTTGGACATGGTGATATATCCCTAATATTATAGTATTTGGAGGGCAAAGACCAGAGATTGCCTCTGAAAAGTCAAGGCCAATCTGGGTGCCCTGCTTGGTTTTAACTGTCAACAGCCTAGAATTATCTAGAAAGGGAGTCTTATATGAGTGATTGCCTGTGGGTATGTCTGGGTGATTTTCTTGATTGTTGGTTGATGTATGAAGGCCTAGCCCACTGTGGGCGGCACCATTCCTTAGGCAAGTAGAGCCAAACTCTATAAGGATAGCTGAGCATAAACCTGCCGGCCACCCAGCATTCTTCTCCATGGTTCCTGATACCATCCTTTTTTTGGCAGTGAATTGAGGTCCATGTTTGGAGGTAGCACTGTGTGGAATAGTAATCAGGCCAGTCTTCAACATTCTTTCTCAAGTTCTGCCTTGATTTCCCTCAGTGATGGACTTTGACCTAGAATTGTAAATGGAATAAACCTGTTCCTTCCCCGAGTTGCTTTTGGTCAGAGTATTTTGTCAGAGCAACAGAAAGGAAACTAGAATATGGAGCTTCGTACTGAGTTCCAGGCAGGCCTGGGTTTCAGAATAAGACCCAATCTCAATAGCGCAGCAAACTCAAAACTTAAACCAACCAACCAAAGCCCTGGAGTCATCTTCAGGCTGCATTAGCTCAGGTCACAGCAGTTACGCAGTCCTTAGCAGAGAAGGTGTTTTGAATTGGTTATCGTTTGGGCGTTGTCTTGTGTCCCCTTGGTGGGTTATCTATAAGCTTTGCTGTGCAAATCTGAAAGAAGAATTTGCTCATTATCTTCACAAAGTCATTGTGACTTTAAATGCTCTGACGAGAGAGATGCCTTTATTTATTGACAAGCAGAAGGGCTGCTAGATAGCAGCACTGTGTCTAATCTAGTAAATCTACCCAGGCCACCTTGCAGTAATGGATCTCTAGCCAGAAAGATGGTGTTAGGTAGTCCCTCAGTGTCTTGGTAAGAAAATAACACTACTTCTCTCACACACCTTCAGCCAATAAGATTGGAGTATACAACTGGGCTATCTTTGATGTTCCCAGTGTTGGGGTGGGCATGTCTGGAGAGCATAAAATCCTTATTTTCCCCCAAGGTATACATGCAGAAAGCATAAGATGTATCTGTCAGCATACTTTGTGCATACACAGGGTCAGGGATTTGTTACATATACTGTGGGGTATGTGTATGTGCGTCTGTGTGTGTCTGTGTCTGTATGTGTAGTGAATGTTTAGAATAAGTGGTGTGTGTGTGTGGTGAGTTATGTGTCTGATGTGTCTGGTCTGTGTGGTCTGTGTGTGCAGTATGTGTATGTGGTGTGTGGTATGTGTGTTATGTGTATGGTGTGTGTGTGGTATGTGTCTGTGGTCTGTGTGATGTGTGTGTGTGGTATGTGTGTGATGTGTGTGTGGTGTGGTGTGTGGTATATATGTTATATGTATGGTGTGTGGGGTGTGTGTGGAATGTGTTTGTTTGTGTGTGTGTGTGTGTGTGTGTGTGTGTGTGTGCTGTGTGTATAAAAACTCTTGTTCTTCAGATACTGCTTTGAAGATATCCCTTGCTGGTTTGGAACTTGCCAAAGAGGCTTGGCCAACTGGCCAGTGAACCTCAAAGATTCTTCTTCTTCCCCTAATTATAAGCAAGCTCTGCCATACCAATTGTTTTTAAAAAGTGAGTTTGCAGGATCAGATTCAGGTTCTTATGTTTGCAAGACAAGAGCACTTTACTGAGGTGTCTCCCCAACCCCTACCCCCCCACACACACTTTGTATATTTTTTACTCAGGGCTCTGGTGGGTAGAGTCATGCTGAGATGTCAGGTGTGCACCACCATGCTTAGCTACTGCAGTGAGTGCCTGAGTGGAGGCCACAATTTCAAGTTGATAAGACCTTAAAGATTAGACCCTTCCACCTAGAGAGGTCATACATAAGAAGGGGAGGAAGAGGCATGGTGTTTTGCTGTGGGAAGCAGTGGGCAGATTCACTGGAAGCCAGAGAGGTCTTAAGTGTTCCCTGCAGTTGGTGATTTGGGAACTGGAAGGCACCCTATCCCTTTCAGGGGGACACAGTTTTTTCAGCTAAAAATAAATAAATAAATAAATAAATAAATAAAAAAGTCTGAGAGCCAGGGAGTGCCTTGCCTAGAAGCAGATCCTGCAACAAAGCTATGTAGTTTCCTTACTGAGGTTCACTGTGTCCTTGCTAGACTTCTGATGATGTGAGATTTACCCCAAGCATCGGGACTTATGTAATCCCAAGCATGGCCCATTTTGGAATAGTTTGCTTCTCAGCTATTTTGAGACGGCTGCTATGGTGACATCATTTATTTTTCTGCTGTGATTAAAGAGAATGTCAGCTGGCAGTGGAGGTGTTGGGAACAGGAACCTGGTAGCATCGTTGCAGGGTCGTGACGCTAAGCTTCTAAAATATCTAGCTCTGAGCTTTCAAATTAGCTCTCTAGATGTCCTTGCCCAGTCAGAAGGGGACATATGCCACTGTCAGCCTAGGAGAGAGGTGAGGGGCCCTCTGGTTCCATCTATGATTCTTAGTTTGTGGTTTGTAAGCTAAAGTAGGTAGATGTTCTATCCTTCTTCTCTCGGTCATCTGCTGTGTTCCCAGCAGGAGGCGGATACTTCAGAGAACCTGATGAGTGTCAGGTTTGGTCCTATAGTGGTGAGCAAGGTGAAGTTCCTGCTTTCGGGGAAACCTATCAACCAGAAAATAAATTACAGGAAACAGATCCCTACGGTGTGATGAAAGGCTCTAGGAGGGCCAGCAGCCTCCATTTAGCTCAGGGATGTGGACCTTTTACAAGCAAGCTTGGGGCTGGGAAGATGACTCAGGATCAGAACATTTGTGATACCAGCCCAAGGACCACATTCAGATCCCCAGGAACCCAGATAAAATGCTGACTGTGGCTGTACATAGGACTGTAACCTTAGTGCTTGTATGGCTTGCTGGCCACCACCCTGGTTGCAGGTTCAATCAGTGAGAGACCCTGTTGGGAATAAGGTGGAGGGTAACGGAGCAAAACATCCAACGTCAGCCTTTAGCCCCCGTGCACACAGTCATGTGTGCATCATACACACACCTCTGCTGATCCTCACCAAGGAAGGTGGTCAAAAGACATTCCGTGAGAGGCGGAGATTGTGGGGGTCAGAGAGGGGTCTGTGGGTCCCACACTCTTAGCTCATCTCTAAGATTTATTTGCTTCTAATTTATGTGTGAGAGTGTTTGTGTGTGTGTGTGTGTGTGTGTGTGTGTGTGTGTGTGTTTCTGCACCCTGTGGGCACAGTGTCCGTGGAGGCCAGAAGACAGGGACTCCCAGTGGAACTGGAGTTACAGATGGTTGTGAGCCACTATATGGGTAGTGGGAACTGAACCCAGGTCCTCTTCAAGATCGACCAGTGCTCTACCTGAGTCATCTCTCCAGCCCTCAGTTCATGTCTATAAACGATCTCTGTTGTGTTCGGGCATTCAGACTAATACTAAATCAACAGGATTTTGAACACATTTTCTTAGGGATAGCGTGGAAAAAAAATTTAGAAATCGCGGTAATTTTTCCTCTCCAGTTTTCTCCTCGTTTCTGATCCTACCTGAGTAGTTTAGAATGGAGTATAAATCTGCTTAGAATCAACAAATCAATTTGAGTTTCTGACTAGGGAAATGTTTTACAAAAGATCTTTCTGTCTGTGGCATATACACACTTCCGTGGGCGTGTGCAATTGTGTGTGTGTGGGGGCAGAGTCAGAGGTTGATGTTGGGAGTCTTTCTTTACCATCCGTTACCTTATCTTTTAAGACAGGATCTCTCGATGAACCTGGAGCTCATCAAGTCAGCTAGGTTGGCTGGCCAATGAGCTCAAAAGATTCATCTGTCTCTGCTTCCCACCTCAGCATTGGGGTGGCAGCTTTTATGTGGGTTTTTAGGGGATCTGAGCTCAGCTCCTCATGCTTGCAGCAGGCACGTTACCCACTGAGATATCTCCCCAAATCTGCCACCCCTTCAAGAAAAACTCTTATTTATTTATTTACTTATATGTTTCGGTATTTTCTTTATTTACATTTAAAATGTTATCCCCTTTTTCGGTTCCTCTTCCACCCGGGATCCCCTATCCCATCCCCCACCCCTTGCCTCTATGAGGGTGTTTCTCCACCCACCCACTCCTGCCTCCCCACCCTCGAATTCCCCTACACTGGGGCATTGAGCCTTTACAGGACCAAGAGCCTCTTCTCCCATTGATGCCTGACAAGGCCATACTCTGCTATATATGCAAGTGAAGCTATGGGTCCCTCCATGTGTATTCTTGGTTGAAAAACTCTTAATAAAGAGCATACTTGTTTATTCGAAAAGCCAAAAGAGAAAGGCGAGGGAAGGGGCCACAAAACCAGAAAGAAGCCAGTGTTTTGGGTGGCTCCCTGGGGAGCAGGGGACCATACTCTGGCCTCTGAGCTTGCAGCTAGGCTCTTGGTGCCTGGAGTGATCCTTGCTCTTTGGTTTGCCTCATGGCTGACATTACAGAGCATCTGAGGTGCTGTGTGATCAATAGTTAGACTATTTTTAGCTGGAGGTATTTTTAATCATTTCATATACTCCTGAAAGGATTCATAAATCAGTAATATAAAATAAAATTTAAATAACTCGATTGAGTCCCCCCCCCCCCCGGGAATTGAAGCCAGTCTGATTTTTAATAGTGGAAGGCAGGAGTCCATTTTAGATCCCACCCTACTCCTGAAAGAGTTGTCCGTGTTTTATCCTTTGGCTTATGCCCTGAGACTGACCTGAAAAGGAGCAAAAGAAAACAAAGGTTTTTTTTTCCTGTTTCTTGGGATGTGCAGCTAGAGCTCTGGCCGTACATTTGTACTTCATTAAGAATTTGTTAGGTCCCCATTATCTGCTGGACTCCTGTGGACTACACACAGTGCCCCCAGTGGTTAATCTTGACGGTCAACTCGATGGGATTTAAGAGTTACCATGGAAACAAATCTCCCAGCACATCCGTGAGGGATTATCTCCATTAGGGTAGTTGAGTGGAAAGATCCATCTGCATCCTGGGCAGCAGCATTCTATGGGGTGGGGTCCTGGGCTAAAGAAAAAGGAAAAACTGAACTGGATACCAGCCTGCATCCCTCTCTGCTTCCTAAACTGGTGCCACGGACCAGCTGCTTCAAGCTCCTGACTCGGTGAGTTCCATAGTGAGGGAGGTCACCCTCTGGGACTGTGAGCCCGAAATAAAGGTTTTCTTTGTTAAAGATGCTTTCGTAGCATCTTTTGCCACAGCAAGACCAGTAACTAATATGCACCCCCGACTCAATGATTTTATGATGAGATGGGTAAGTCACATAACTGGTCTCCTGTGGTGTATGCCCTGGCAGGGTTTTAAAGGGTTCTGTGGGAGTACACAACCCTGTGTCACTACAATTGGGGGTGTGGGAATGGTTTCTGCAGGGAGACCCTGAGGTTACAGACAGCATTAAGACAGGGGACTAGAAAGAGGTTCTCGATGAGAGATTAACTTGTCACAGGTATGAATCTGGCTGGGTGCTGGAATGCAGGAAGTCAGAGAGATAAGAAATGGCTTTTGATAGCAAGCTGGAATAGGTGATAGGGGCCTTATGCTGTCTCTCCTTAGTAATGTTTAACGGATGCATGCAAATTGTGAACATCACACATGACATATTAATGTTCACTTCTGTCAGTTTGTTCACCCACACTGTGTGTCCATGTGTGTGTAGTCTGTGTGGTGTCTCTGTGTGTACAAGTGCATGTGTGGTATGTGTGTCTGTGTGTGTGTTTG
>JANHMN010000019.1:35605788-35608288 GCA_030674055.1 Rhabdomys pumilio
GTGAATTGTCTTCTGACCTTCACATATGCAGTGTGGCCTGTAGATGCATGTTTGTGAGAATGCACATGTACACACATGCACACACACACACACACACACACACACGCAGTAAATAAATAAATACAGTAATAAATAAAAGCAGTGTTATTCAACTTGCAGAGTTTATGGCCATCCTATAAATGAGTAAGCGGATGAATAAGCAAATATATTTTTTTTCTTTTTCACTAAAGTTTTGGCTGCACAGCAAGGGCTTTTTCCTCTGTGCCTTTTTTGGCTGTGTTGATTTCAAAATGCCTTTGAGTCCTGGGGATGAATCAGTGTCTCGGGGCTGCGGATCACTCTGCATAGTGATGAAACTTCAATGTCAATTCCTGACACTGTAACTGGCATTCCCCTCCTTTTAGAGTCAAATGTTACTTTTAATAGGCATATTTTCCATAAGATCTTGGATTTAATACTATTTTACTCGTCTTCTTAAAAAAAAATAAGTGATTAAAAATGGGACAGGAAGTGACTTAGAAGTAGTTAAAGAGATTTATTCCCTCCACACTCTGGCTGAATTTCACTAAGATTGGCCCTTATCTTTGCTTCTGGCCTTTGAGAGCTTCACACAGTGCTCTGACTCAGCAGGACAAGAACCTAAATTATAGCCGAGAACGAGTTTCACTGTCCTGGGAGATTGCGTCACGTTCTTCTCCCTCTTAGTCATAAGCCTTGACGTTGGATAGTTCACGATCTACCGTGTATAATGTGGACCTTAGCCGCCACACGAAATGCTCAACAGCCCAAACCACAGATTTTATGAAAACTATCTCCCTCAGAACAGTTTAGTGAGAAGAGGAACATTGTTTCTTTTTTTTTTTTTTTAAAGTTTCACACACACAGTTTACTCGTAAAATTTTTATTTGCTGTCGTTGCCTGTGTGGGTGATTGTGGGCGGCGGTGTGGAGGTTAAAGGACCACTTCCGGGAGCTGGTAGTCTCCTATTTTTGTTGGTTGTGGAGACCAAACTCAAGTCGCAGGCCCATGCTGCAAGCTCTTACCCACTGAGCCTGCTCACACACACCCCCGCACCCCCCCCCCCGGGATACTTTTAATAGCCAGCTTGTTTTGGGGGAAATTAGATGAAAGAAATATGGGGTCACACAGAAACCCAGTGAGATGGCTAAGGGGTGTTTGAATCTCCTTTGCAGACAACAGCTGACGACACCAGGCCAAACTTTAACAACAGCTGGTAATTTCTAAAAGAGTATATGTGTGGGATAGAAGCATGGACATTTCGTTCTCTCACACGGAGATCCATTGCTCTGTTGGGTACCTTGAACAAAGGTTTTATGGTCTAGAGTATAATTACTAGAGATGTCCTAAATACAGCGTGGTTAGCTTCCTGCATGTTGTTGTTTCAGTTTTGAGGCAGAGTCTCATGTAGTCCAGGCTGGCCCTAAACTTACGAGGTAGTCAAGGATAACCTTGAACTTCAAATCCTCCATCTCTCAAGTATATAACAGGCAGGCACCACCGTGCTCAATTGTATATGGTTCTGGGGAATCAAACCTAAGGCTTCTCCAATGCTAGGATAGCAATCTACCAACTGAGCTACAGACTCAGCTCTAACCTTCAGACTTCCCTACCCAGAACCCCTCTACCATTCCTTATGGAGACAAAGATATGGCTCTCAGTGGTTCTCAGTCATTTTCTCATACATCTGGGATCTTCATGGTGACCTAGTAACCTCTCACCTCCTTGTCTATGCACACATCCTGGCATGGGCTCAGATCCATCTGCATGTCTCTAGAGTACCTAGTTTACGATTCCCAGGTGTCTCCATGGCTTCGTCTTCAGGACTTCCTCCAGGTGTCTCCATCTAAGTGGTTGATATTGAGTTTGCTTTCCAAAATCTAGCCACCCCACCAACGGTGGTTACTTTGTCACCTTGTACCTAGTTTCAGTGTTGTTAACTCCTGACAGAATGCATTTGTTTATATTTTACTGTGACTGTCTCCCTCCTTCAGCATGCAGTCACACCCCTCTCTCGTTAACAGCCGTTACAGTCATGGCTGTCAGGATGTTGAGTGGCCGGCTGGCTGGCTGGGGACTCACCATGTGCTCAGTGAATGACTCCCCGTGTCACCCTGTGTCTTGTCCTTGCAGAGAAGTCGTCACATTCAACCATTTCCTGGAAGCAGCGGCGGAAAAGGAGGTCCAAGGAAAAGCGAGGCTCCAGGACTTTATTGAGAACCTGCTGCAACGGGTGGAATTGGCGGAGAAGCAGTTGGAGTATTATGAAAGCCAGCAGGCCTCTGGTTTCAGCCACGACACTAGTGAGCACATGGTGAGTCCCCAGATATCCAGGCACCAGCCCCAAGGCCCCTGGATATAGTCAGAATGAATCTAGACAGAGCTAGGACAGAAGACAAGGGAGCTGTGTAACTCAGAGGCTTCCTAGGTGTCATTTGACGTCCCTAGCTAGACCATGCCTCTCTCTGACCATGGTTACCAT
>JANHMN010000019.1:35613288-35626002 GCA_030674055.1 Rhabdomys pumilio
CTTCCATGTCTTCCTCTATCTCAAAACCATGGCTACATATACATATGTATATGTATGTGTATATGACATGTGTGTATATATAATATAAAATATATATGTTACATATATATGTAAGTTTGTAAGTTTATATTCTTAAGTACAGAGGTACCACTTGCTCACTCAGTCTGTATAATGGTTGCTGTATGTGATGAATTCAGGACTGATCACTTGGTATTGAATAGTGTGGTGGTTGGAATACGCTTGACCCAGGGAGTGGCACTATTAGGAAGTGTGGCCTTGTTGGAGTACGTGTATCACTGTAGACATGGACTTTAAGACCCTTTGTCCTAGCTGCTTGGAAGCCAGTCTTCTCCTAAGCAGCCTTCAGATGAAGATGTAGAACTCTCAGCTCCTCCTGCACCATGCCTGCCTGGAAGCTGCCATGTTCCTGCCTTGATGATAATGGACTGAACCTCTGAACCAGTAAGCCAGCCCCAATTAAATGTTGTCCTTTATAAGAGTTGCCTTGGTCATGGTGTCTGTTCACAGCAGTAAAACCCTAACTAAGATAGACAGACAATCGACATACTCTTCCTTCTTTCAGCATTACCCAGTTGCCCATAGTTCTTTGTCTAGGATTGAGGTTCTGTGATTGTTTTCCCAGATTGTAGCTGAGTATCTCTGTGAATGAATTATCTCTGTGAATTATAAACTAATTAAAACGCTTTTGGAGTTTTGTGTGTGGATGATTTGTACAACTTGAGTCTGCTAATGTGAACTTTGCAGATGACAGCACCATGTGGCAGTGTCAAAAGGTTCAGTGCACCTTGTAGGTGTATGGGGAGGGGTGGGGATTGCAGGTTATGCTCAAATACTACAGCACTGTGTATAAGGGGTCTGTGTATTCATGGCTCTTGGTGCCCTGAGACAATGTGAGACCCAATCCTCCACTGGTACTAAGCACGTCATAATCCCCTGGTCCAAATTCCAAGGAGGCAATTCCTTGATATTTTCTTCACTGTTCATTTTCTGGATCTCCTTAATGATGTGACATGACACCATCCTACTCAGAGCTGCTCGAGGGAGGGTGGAAACCTATGACTGGCAATACCCTGGGCTTCCCCTGTAAGTGGAAAGATGACATCTGGATCTCGATATGATAATCATCAATTTACATTCCCAATGAAGGTACTCTGAGCCCCCGCCACAAAGTACTGGCAGATATTTTATTGCATGGCACTTGAAACGGACATCATCTTGATGGTAGATGGTCTTGGGGATGCTTGTGGGCTTGGTCTTCATATGGTCTCATTTTAGAAATGATCTATTTAGGAAATAACATTTGATGCTTATTTCCTCTTAGTTGGTGCCCTGTGACTAGCTTCAGCTGTACTAAATCAATTGCAAATACAGCCAAATCCTGAGAAATAATGATACATTGTACCAGGTTTTTAAAAACATGTCTTTTTTCCCAACCCTGACTTATTGGGAAGCTTTTTGATTTTTTTTTTTTTTTAAGTTTTGAGATATTCCAATACAAGCTTCTTGGAAAACTGAGACCAGGTGTCCAGAGATGCTCAGTGCATAAGCCAATCTGGGACACTCTTGTTCTCTGACGCAATGAATGGCTCCCTAGATAACGCCACTGACTGCTTACAGACCTCCTTAATGAGAATGTAGTGTCTTTAAACAAGACAGATTTGTAAAACTGTGTCCAGGAGCTGGAGAGATTAATCCGTGGGTAAAGTGCTCTCTGTGCAAAATTGAAGACCTGAGTTCAGATCCTCAGAACCAACATAAAAAGTGATGCATGGCTGTGTACACCACCCCCATACCCGACCCTGTCCCCACCAACATGGCAGGAGACTGGTAGATGATCCCTGGAACTTACTAACCTAACAGTTGGCTCTACGTTCAGTGAAAGACTCTGTCTTGACATAACAGCTTGGAGATTAATAGAGGAATATGCCCAGTGTCTCTCTCTAGCTGCTTTGTGTGCTTGACAGGGTAAATGCATTCCCATACTGAATACTCCACTGAGCCTGTCCCTTCCCCTCACCCACCATCCCACACAGGTGAGTACATGCGGCACATCTAGCCTCGGTCTGGTAAACTAATGCTTTCTCCCGTTTATTTCCCATCAGCTCACAGACATCTCGTCGAACAGGAAGCCCAGATGTCTGTACGTATGCCTTTCTTAAACATGAGCCATCGGATAATATTTACGTTGTGTGTCTTCTTATTGCGTTTGATGAGATATCTATAAGTGGATTTTTAAGCCTATTGTGTTTGATAAGATATCAGTGCATGGATTTTTTTTCAAGGCTTATGTGAGTATTTACTTGCTTGCTGGTGCCACTTTTAAATAGCAGCTGATCTGTGAGGGGTACTAGAGCAATCCTGGAGTGATGGTCCTAGGGTATTATCTACTGTAACTTTGTCCTACTAATATATAATATATATGTGTGTATGTGTTTTATATATGTATTTATATGTTCATATCTCACACATATATGATATATAGTATATATTTATATATTACACATGTACATATGATATATAGTATACTAATATATGTATATATGTGTGATTTATATATAAATATATGTTTATATCTCACACATGTATTATATATGATATATAGTATATGAGTTTATATATTACACATATGATATATAGTATTATTATTGCTCTTTATGTACTATTTATACTTCACATACTTTAAAGTATATACACAACATCTTTTGCTGACTCTCCTGGTGGTCACCTAAAGAGTTGGGTTCATTCTGCATCCACAGACATCATCCTGGTAACACTAATTTTTTTCTGTGCCTGCTAGTAATCTCTCTCTTAGATTTAGCATTAAACAGTCTCAGAAACTGTCGTGAATTGAAGTTCTACTATCCGTGACTTATCTCTGTGGGAGCGTGGTCGCCATAGGTGGACAGTAGTAGTTAGAGTTGTTTTTCTTTTAACAAGCCTCTCATTCTCTCTCCGTGTTCCTCTTCCTGACCCATATAGAAGCCGAGGGCACCAGCATTCTGTTTGCAGTCATCCTGAGCTGAGGGCTCATTTCCATCTGAAGGGGAGAAGCTACCTGAAGAAAGCCAAGGATGAGCGAGCAGGGATGCAGCCCGCCAAGGCCATTCATGAACAGGCTGAGTCTCCGAGAGAATTCTTCAGACCAGCCAAGAAAGGGGAGCACCTAGGCCTGAGCCGGAAAGGGAACTTCAGGCCCAAAATCGCTAAAAAGAAGCCTACAGCAATCGTGAATATCATCTAAAGCTTGGGCAGCTCCGAAGTATCACAACGGGGCTTATGGAATGGTGTTCCAGGGGCCGACAGTGTTGTCCTTTTGGACGTGTGGCCGTAGGAAGACATAGCAGGAACGCAGGGAACACACACACAGGATCACTCAGATTAAGCAGAATTTAACACAGAGGGTCTCAGTAAGCCAACATTTTATTTTGATCTTCTTCAGGTGCACGGGCAGTTACAACAAATTAAAAAATAATAAAGTAAAACTTGAAGCACTCACATCGTATAGTTCTGGTAAACACGAACCTGTTACTTCTTAAATCATTGGCCGGTCTCCCACAGACCTGGCACCAGGGGTTCGTCTACCCAGTGCTCATTAGTATGCGGGCCGCACAAGATGCCAGACTCTCGCGTCCACTGCTCTCTGAATTATGAGGCAAGGAATATGACTGTGAAGTTCTTCTACTTTAAAGAAAAATATTATTTTTGGTGTTCTTGCTATGCTATATAGCCCTGGCTGGCTTGGAGCTTCATATATACACCAGGCTAGCTTTGAACTTGCAGCAATCCTCCTGCCTCTGCCTCCTGAGTGCTGGAAGTACAGGTGTGTGCCACCACACCCCAGCTGGGAGTGTAAAGTTCTTATCGAGAGCAGTGAAATAAAAGGCTTTTGTTGTTTTATTTCTGTGTAGACCCCCTTTGGTACATTTGAAAGTCTCTATGGTAAAGGCTTCTTACCCTTGAGTATTCTGGTTAATCAAGACTTTAATCTCCGGGTAGGTTACAGGCTGCCTTCAGTTAGACCTCGGTTCTCTTTGCCAGGTGGCTTTTGGAGTTGACAATCAACTCCATCACATCCGGGTCCTTCAGAGCATATTTATTCAGGTCTGGGTGCACCCCTCCTGCCTTCTTCTGCTAAGCACGCTGTACCGTCAAGAGCTGTCTATCAGCCTCTGTAGAGATAGCTGCTAAAAACCCTCGGGATCAGCAGCATCTTTGATTTGGCGCCCAAGTGCTTGATTGCTAGAGGAGGGCATACCCAGGGTACCATGGCCATCCTGGCTATGCCGCGGGAACGCCCAACGTTCTACCACCACCCGCTTCTCTGGAAGCATCACTGGCGTGCTACTGGTTTCTTATGAGCATGCTCTTTGCTAACTTCCATTTCCACCCGGAAGCTCACTTTGCCGCCTGTTGCTTCTATGGCTGGTGTACACTGTAGTTCCTCTCAGCCACATGCCTGGGTTGTTCGTTGTGCGGTGCATTCTATTGTAATTTCAGATGAAAAAGAATGCATGTAGAATATGGCCTGTGGCACTGCCCTCCCCAAATGACATTTCTCCCATTTAAAAAAAAAAAAAGGAAAGAAAAACTTTCAAGAATTTCCTGTTTTAAAATTTTCTTCCAGAAGGAATTTTTATATTTTTTCCTTAAATTGAGCAACACCATCAGGTCTCTAGAGTGTATTTGTGCTGACATTCTTCCTAAAACAGGATTAATATTGTCCATAAGTATATACATATATATATATATATTACATACACTATATATATGTCAAGTATATGAATAGTTTATTTTTAAATACTCATGAAGAAAGTGTGTGTTTGTGGTGGGTGGTTTTAAAACGAGATAGCCTTGTTTCTGTAAATCAAATTCCTTTACTTTATAAATGAAGATTGTAACCTAACATTAGTAGAATTATTGTTATTGCAACACGCATCTGATTAGCATATTATATTTAAAATAGATAATAAAGCAGTTCCTTGGGATGACAATAAATTGAAAAGGAGAACTCATCGTTTTCAGATACTTTGAACCTGCCCTTGAGGAGGAGAGGTCTTGTTTGAGTCTTCACTGACTTCCGGCCTAGGGGCACAGATCTTCACTGACTTCCGGTCTAGGGGCACAGATCTTCACTGACTTCCAGTCTAGGGCCTCAGATCTTCCTGTGGTGTGCAGGCAGATTCCAAGTGGGGGAAAGGAATAGCTGAGGATCCTGTCACTGCTGAGACTGACGGTGTGAAAGCTGTTATGTTATTATTTATTTGGATGAGAAATTTCCTCCATAGTTATTATTGATGTTTATATCATGGTGGTGATTTAGCTTTGTCCACACTGAAAATGTGACTTGCTGATTGTGTCGCATGCTCCCTGTCCCGTAGCGTGTGCACAGTAAGAGCACCTCGGTTTTGACGATCACGTAAGACAGTTTTGTTTCCTCTTTTATTTTAAACTAAGTCATTTTTGGTGTTTCTTTAACAAACCTAGAAGGCAGGACAGCCCTCTTTGACAGTAGTCCACGTTCATCGTTGGAAAGCACTATAACGTATCTACTTTGTATACACTACTCAATAAAAATAGTTTTAAGATCGACTTACTACATTTTAAAAAGTCTTCAGAGTTTCAACTGGATTCCGACCTCCATAGAAGGAAATTATTAAGTACAACAGACTTCCTAGAGTCGTAAATCTGCTGTTAAAGTATGGGAGCTGGCTCAAAGGAAGGATCATTCACCTATACCATGGCCAAGTTCCATTTATATGTTATCTACACACACACACACACACACACACACACACGTCCCCTCAGGCAGTCAACCTTAGATTTGAAGCAGTGACTTTTTAAATAAATCACCAAAGTTTTTGGGAAACTATAATCAAGAATTAACTGAAGTATAAATTGAATTTTATTATTTAGTTTGTAAGGGGAAATAAATCTTCATTTGAACTATTGTGTCATTCCCACATCCCCTCCCTAAACTAATAACAGATTCTTTAAAAAAAAAAAAAAAAGACTTATTTATTTATTTTATGCATATGAGTACACCACGATTGCTCTCTTCAGACACACCAGAAGAGGGCACCAGACCCCATTACAGATGGTTATGAGTCACCATGCGGTTGCTGGGAATTGAACTCAGGACCTCTGGAAGAGCAGTCAGTGCTCTTAACCACTGAGCTATCTCTCCAGCCCCTAATAACAGATTCTTCTGTGTAAGTGCCGCTTGCTTGCTTGGAGGCTATATTCCAGTATGCTGCAGGGTCAGTCAAATGTGTAGATGTTAGAGTATTTTCTGTTCCCAGAATGAAAACAACAACAAAAAAATAAAAATAAAAAAGAGAGAGAGAAATTTTTAGATTATGAAATACCATGATAATAAAGCTATATTTCTGACTAACGTGTTGGTCTGTTCCTTCTAGGTCAAGTGTTTTTAAAAAGTCACGTTTATTGCCCCACTAACAACGAACAAAACTATGCTTCACAAATAAACCGGTTCATTCTGTTTGTAATGAGCATGACCTTGTACACCCCTCAGCCTTCAGGAAAGCTGTCTCGTTTATTTTCGTACATTCTAATACTTATATGTAAATATTCTTTTTAACATATGCTCACACTAAGGGAGGCTCATTAAAAGCCCTCTTGGCATCTTCCCCATCTTCCTTGATGACTATGTGTAATTTCCCCAACAAGTTTTATCTCTTAACTCTTAGCAAAAACCACAAACAGATATCATAGTATACCTACCCCAGCCTTCGTCATCCTTGCCACTATACTAAGAACAGGTTGCAGCGAGAAGAACCACTCAATCGCTGGTCTTCTACGAAACATGGGACTGTGGTAACTCTGTGAACTCCAGTTGTTTCCAATCTTTTGGTGAGATGGCCTTGCTCTGCTTCCAATACTTAACTTGCATCAGACAAATGGGTTTTCCATGTTATAGGCTCGAGAACTAGCATGATATTCATGATTATCACCTGACATTTGAACATGTTAGTCTCAGCGTCTTGAATTCCAGGGGTGATATGAGCGTACAATCCTGGACACGAAGGCTTGGGCAGATTTCAAATACTGACGATGAGCAGGTTAAAAATCGGATTCCCCAAGAGGACTCACTACCTCACCACGGGAATTGTAGGTTGCATCCATTTCATTCTGAACAGAGGGAAAGAAAGAATGAAGGTGGAAAGGAAGGGAGGGAGGAACGTTGGAAGGAACAAAAACCTTGTATAATTAATAAATACTAATAAAAAATGAAAAAGAGAGACAGAGGCATCCAACACTAAATATCTGCAGAGCACACAATGAACTTGCCACTGTGCACAACACACAACAAATCCCGAGTTCACATCTAGGCCTTTAACTGATAAACTTTAAAGGTGGCACAAACCTTGGTGACTTTGAGTTAGCGTCTCTTAGCTAGGACCATGCGCCACAAGAGAAAACACCAGCAAACTTACTGTTTTCAAAACATAAAATTTGACAAATGACTTGTTGAGAAACAGATGTAGGGAGGAAGTCAGACATGGTTTTTTTTTTTATTGGGTTCTTTTCTGTGTCTTTAAGGTAGTAGTTGAATTTTACAATCTGTGTCTGTGACAGCTACATACTAAAGAACAACTTACCCCGACTTACTATAACACACAGGCAGCTGTTGCCCAGGACAGAAAGGACTACTCGAGAGAGAACTTAAAATCTGTGGACAGGCTGGATTCTGCCACCCCGTAATGGGAACACTGATAAATTTTGCATACATGGTGGCAGGTAACCAGAATGGAACATGAGGACTGGTCTGGTGACAAAAGAGTGTATGATGGTTGTCTTCAAGTATCTCAAGAGCCACATGGAGAATGACCTGCCTTGCGGCTGTAAAAGATGTTTCTGGAGTCAGTGGAAGAAGATTACAAAGAATCAGAAGTCAGATCATTACATAACAATAATGTTCAAAGTACAGCCAGGAAAAAGTTACATTGGGAACAAGCGAGCTCCCAGTGTCAGCAGCCTCTTAAAGGTGGCTAGTACGATTTTGTGGTGGCATCAGATTGGATATGTTTCCGGTGGTCTGAGCTTCTATGATGCTCTGTATAGATACGGCATTAATGTAAATATTGGCTCCGTAATGCAGGCATAGAGGCGATGTGGCAAGTTGATTTGAGAGATTTTATTTTACTAGTGTGGGCTTTGTAAAGTTTTCTGTAACACACATCTGTGTTTACCCTTCCCGAGTCCTTGGGAGAATCGTAGGGATAATGGAAGCACAGTGTACTTTCCCCCTTGGCAGGTGGAGAGATGGTGGCTGGAGAAATGAGTGGTGTGAGTTTGGCATGGCTGCTTCAGCACGCTGGGTGTCTCACTTGGCTGAGTGTGGATCTGATGTTTTCAGAGAAGGTTCCTTTTTGTTACAACATGGCTCCTGAAGGCAAGCCAACAGCTTCATCTGGTGCTCCACGGAGTCAACTGCAATCCTTTCCAGCACTGGGGAGAACTTAGTGATGTTGGACCTAGTGAGATACGATGGGTGTGTGACATTTCAGGCTCCAATGTCTTGTTGCCCCCGACTCCCCGTCTCTTCCATGTTGTGTTGGCTATACATCAGCGTGTGTCTCTGTCATGAAGATAGCTACAAGGGTGACTTTATCATGTTTTACAGTAAAAGCAGGACCTCATATGGTTTACAGAGATTTCTAGGGCTTGGGAGTGAGAGCCAGAAAATGTCAGTCTGTTTACCCAGTTCCTGTTTCCAGCTTTGAGCCTTGTCACCGTTCAACTCGGAGATGAACATATTCCCATGTATTTGTTGATTCCGTGAAGATTCTGGGTGCTAGAATTCAGCCTAACATTGATAATCAGTTAATGTCTCCGGAGCTGGGAAGGTGGATCAGGAGGCAATGTGCTTGCTGCACACACAGCGTTAAGTCTTGACTTTGGAAATCCCTTACTCATGTAGAAGGCTGTGAATGGTGGCAAATTTCTGTGATACGAGAACTGTGTAGGTTGGGATGGGCTCAGCTAGCCATCCAGTCTAGCCAATCACTGAGCTCCAGAGTCACTGAGAGCCCCTGTCTCAATGATGATGATGATGATGATGATGATGATGATGATGATGATAATAATAATAATAATAATAATAATAATAATAATGGTAAGAATAATAGACTGATATAATAGACTGACTGATATGGGAGGTTGACCTCTGGTCTCCAACATCAGATGTTCACACTTTCCCGCCCCTTGTGAGATACTTCTTCCAGGTTAGCCCACTGCCTGCATTTCTACGTCTTCCATAAATAACATTACCATCCGGGGACTAAGCACTCAAATCATGAGCCTACAGGGTTCTTTATATATTCAAGCCATAAAATTCTGTCCCTAGCCTCCAAAGGCTGATGCCCTTTCTATAATAGAAAATGGGTTTAGTCCAAGTTCTAAAAGCTGCCAATTTTCTTCTGATTCTTATATTTAACTTTTCCGTAATAAAGAGAAAATCACATACCTTCAGTCCAGCATGGTACGGAGTGTCCAAACTGAGGCATAGAAAGGAGACATGGGAGCTGTCTTAGTCAGTGCTCTAATGCTGTGAAGAGACATTATGAGCAAGACAACTCTTAAAAGAGGGAACATTTAATTGGGGTTTTGCTTACAGTTTCAGAGGCTTAGTCCATTATCATGGCAGGGAGCATGGAGGCATACATGGCAGGCAGGTATGGGGCTGGAAAAGTACCTGAGAGCTTTATCCTGATCCACAGGTAGGCAGGCAACAGGCAGAGCGATTGGGCTTGATAGAGGCTTTAGAAACCTCAAAATCTACTCCCAGTGACATACTTTCTCCAACAAGGCCACATCTCCTAATCCTTCTAATCCTTTCAAATAGTTCCATTCCATGGTCACTAAGCATTTAAGTATATGAGCCTATGGGATCCATTCTTATTCAAGTCATCATAGAACCAAAAACTGAAGTCTACCAAGATTATCATTAAATCTTACAACTCCATGTCCAGCATCCCAAGGAGGTGATGTTCTGATGTAAGCTCCCACAGCTCGGGTAGATCCATTCCTATGGTCTTGCCATCTGAAGTCCATTGGCCATTGTTTAGTCTGACTTGCTCTATACCCTATAGCTGTTATTGGTAGATATTCTACATTTCTAGTATCTCTATCATTCTAAGATTATGTTATAGATCAGGCACCACATTCAGAGATTTATTAATCATACCCTGAAGGCCTCTCTGCAGAGAATCACCCTCTCATACACATTCTTAAGAGCATTCTTGAGAAGCCCCAATGACCTCATAACTCCTTCATTCCCTGTTTCCACAAAACCAGTCCCTCATGGATGAGGCCAGTGTCTGTCAAGTTTGGACTTTGGTTGCAGTGCTCTGTGAATACTTAGGTGGTAGAACCTGGGAAAATACATCCCTATGAGGACCTTTGCAAATAGAGCATCTGAGTGACTCTCTACAGTAAAGGAAAAGTCTTTCACGTGACCTTGTTACCTTTGACAGTAGTAGGTATGGTCTAGCCAATTTGCTTTTGTCCCAGTGCAAAGTGTTTGTATTCTTTTTAATAGCACTTGTATTTTTATTGTACACAATTATTAATTCATTCATACTTTTCCTGGTGAGGTAAGATTTTAAGATCCTCCTATGTTTTGTTTATGTTTTTAATTTTTACTATAAACTTCATTGCCGTCAACTGATGATGATGGCACCGTATCCTGAATACTAGTCTCTATTAAAATTCTGCTAGTAAATTAATTAGTTAAGTTTTTAAAAACTTGGTCTCTCCATAAAACTTAGAACATGGACAAAGCACATACCATTCCTTGTCAGAGTCTAACATGAATGTCCTTTTGTCCAATTTCCAACAGAATCCTGGTTCCCATCTGAAACCTCATTGGGTTGGTCTTTACTGTCTACCTTTTCATTGATACTCTAGTCTTACTCCAGTCTTCTGAGAGTCCACTAGAATCATTCATTAATCCCTGTCTGAGCATACTAGGGCTTCTCTAGCTCATATTTCCAAATTCTCCCCACAAACCAATTCCAGGAGTGTAGGAACATAGCAATAACCCTACTCCTGGTACCAGTTTTGTGCATTGGCTACTTCTTTCATCACTGTAACCAAGATGCTAACAAAATTTAAGAAAGGAGGGGTTCGATCTGGCTCACAGTTTCCGAAGTTCTGGGTTGTCATGGTGGGGAGGGTATGGCCGAGTAGAGCAATTCACACCTTGGTGGACAAGATGCAGAGAAGCAGACAGGAAGGAGCTACAGATAACACACTCCCAAGATACTGCCCTCTGTAACCCACTTGCTGAGCTCCATCTTCTAAGTTTCCAGAGCTCAAAATAGTACTACCATCTGGAGGCCATGCATTTAAATCATATGTCTATGGGAGATCCAACATGTCATTTACATAACAGAAAATATAGTCCTCTGGGAAATTCTGCATTTAAAAACAACATTCTCTCTTTTCTTAAGCACAGCAGTCAAATGTTGTTGTTGCTGTTGCTGCTGCTACTGCTTCTGCTGCTTCTGCTGCTGCTGAGGACTGACCCAAGAGTCATGCTAGGTCAGTTCTCTGCTCCTGAGTTACACCCCAGCTCACAGTGACTTTAAAGTCTGTCTACTGACTTATGTTGCTGGTAGTCTTATTTCTGTTGTTTTTGTTTTTTATCTCTCTGTTTTTAGAAACATTGTCCAGAGTCACCTCATATCTAGGTTTTCATTTTCAGTTAAATGCTGATAATAGTCTACAAGAATCATAGAGGCTTTCAACCATCTTTTTATGGTAGCAGAAACAGCTGAGAGTGCTCACATCTCAAACAACAAGTAGGAGGCAGAGAGAGACTGGCTGGGAATGGCAAGAGTCTTTTGAAACTCAAAATTGGTCCCAGTGACACACCTCCTTCAATGAGGCTCCATCTCTTAATCCTTCCTGAACAGTGCCACCAATCCGAAACCAAGTATTTAAGCATAAGAGCCTATGGGGGCCATTCTCATTAAAAAACTAAACATGCTTTTTGATTGATCATTCAACTACATAAATGGCCCAGTTTTCATTTTGATTTCACCTCTGAATTTTATTCCTTGGATCACCTTCAGTTTTGGGCAAACCTCTCAAATGGTTTCATCTCCCACACAGTGGATTTAAAATTGGCATAACAGAAATGCTCTGAAACTGAAGTTTGGTATAAGCCAAACCCAAAGAGAACCAAATGCAAGAAATGAGGCGTGGCAGAGAATGACTTTGTGCAACCAAGCTAACGTTCTTTTAGAAGAAAGCCTCAAGACCAGCATCAGTTCTCTGAAGAATCCATCCAAAATGAAATGTTTTTGTGGATTTCTACATCTTCATCCAAAAACGAACGTCTGTTCCTTGAAGAAAGAGCCTGTAAACTCTCACTTCTTGATAGCAGAGTGTTGGGGACATAGCTGATGGATTTGAGATGTTTAAAAGGTCTTGAATCCTGTCATCACTGAGTGGTCTGTTGGGCCTTTTCTATTTGTATTGGAAACTTTCTGGATAATCACAACATGAATTTCTATAAGAAACGTACTTCTCTAGGTCAACAATAAGAATGCTTAAAGACAGTTCCTTCTGATTTGAGATCAAAATAGACCATCTATTTGTCTATCTGCCTGCCTATCTATCTATCTATCTATCTATCTATCTATCTATCTATCTATCTATCTATCT
>JANHMN010000019.1:35626012-35650338 GCA_030674055.1 Rhabdomys pumilio
TCTATCTATCTATCTATCTATCTATCTATCTATCTATCTATCTATCTCCATTCATCATCTATCTGTCCATTCATCCATTTATCCATCCATAGATTCATCCATCTACCCATCTACCCAACTACCTACCCACCTACTAGTCCATTTGTCCACTGCACAACCATTCACCTATCTATCTATCTATCTATCTATCTATCTATCTATCTATCTATCTATCTATCTTGTATAGTTTTTGGAAACTATTAAAATGAGTACCTATACAAGAAAATCAACCTTGATAAAAGCATTTACTTTGTTTGCCAACAATTTTTCCTTCAGGTTCTCACCCTGGTCCTTAAAGGCTGCAATCTATCAGAGGTAAGTGTGAGGTGCCTGGTTTTTTTGTTTTTTGTTTTTTTTTTTTTCTCTCTCCTCATTTTGTGCTGTGGTCATGGTCCCTGATGCTTGTACCTGATGCAGACTATAACAGGCATCTGATCTGAACTATTTGGAGCCGAGTATTTTAATATCTGATGCCCTCTAGTTATTTTTCAAATGCAATTAGTGATGCCTGGGGATGAAACAAGCGACAGTTTCTCAGATCTAGAACCTGCTGTGAACACAGACAGTTGTGCCCTCCTGTTTCTTTGTTAAAGCCATGAACAATCCAGGAGATGTTCTTTCTTCAGCCTTCACTTGTGAATGGTAGGGTTAAGAAATGAAAAAGATGGAAGTCACCTGACCTTAATCAAATAAGTGGGACACGTTTTGACATTCCTCAGGTGTATTCACCTAACTCAAGCTAGATGTGTGTCAGCACCCATAGCACAGACTACATGGATTCCTTTTTTTTTTTTCTTGGAAATGGGAAGGGCTTCCATTTTTGTTCCTTGGGAAGCTGAGACATCAAAGAGAGTAAAATTCCAATAATTATCTAGAAAAGCGGTAGTAAAAACAGAGCCAAACCCAACTCTCCTAGATTTTTATGAACCAGAAATTTACTGTTTTTATAGGCTTAATTTTTATTTTACATGGGATCTATCTATCTATCTATCTATCTATCTATCTATCTATCTATCTCTCCAATCTCTTAACATAGCTAGCTTTTTTTTCCTAATAGTCTAACCCTGAAATCTAACTTTTATTTTCCGTCATATACTGCAGGCTCACCAGAGCAATCTACTACACACAGCTAGTTTCTAGGGTTACTGTTATTATGATGAAATAATATGACCAAAAATCAAGTCAGAGAGGAAAGGTTTTGCTTTGTTTGCACTCTCAGGTAAAAGTGCATCACTGAAGAAAACGAGGGCAAGAATCTGGAGACTCTACGACCATGGAGAGGGATGCTGCTTACTAGTGCATGCTTCATGGTTTGCTCAGCCTGCTTTCTTACAGAATCCAGGACCACAAGCCCAGGGAGGGCCCTACCCACAATGGGCTGCCCCAATCCCATTAATCACTAACTAAGAAAATGTCCCACATTTTCTAGGCTTGCCTGCAACCTGTTCTAATGGAAGTATTTTCTCAACTGAGACTCCCTCCTCTGAGATGAGTTTAGATTGTGTTAAGTCAACATCAAAACAAGCTGGGGCGGGTAGGGAATCCAAGACAGTGGAATTCCTTCCGTATTTGTAAGGACACAAACTGAAACCTGCATTGCAGGCAAGTTTGTGCCAGGAAGAGAGTATTGAATTGCATGAGAGCATTTGTCTGTCATAACCCAGAGATGACACAGGCATATTCTTTTTCACTTTACAGTTACTTTATATATCAGGCTAAAATACAAAGGAAATCATACTGAATTCTGAGTAAACGTTACTCTAGGGCAGCCTCCTGAGTTCTAGACCTGGGCCACAAGAGTACTATGTTAATTTTATGCAAATTAACAGTGATCCCAAAAGCATGTGATGGCTTTCTTCCATATTTCCTTTTCTAGTTCTTCCAGTGATCTTTCAAAAGTACCCAATCCCTTCTGGAATGTTTCTGTTTTCTTTTCTGAACCCTGGCCCATAAAAACATTTTTGCATCAGAAGAGCTCTGGAAAATGACCAGTCAAATGAAGGAATTTGTTTAAGGTTGCTAATAGTTAATCGTGGTTGGTAATGCTTTACTTACATCAGTCAGGGAAAGATTTGCCTATTTTCGCTTATTTTTGCTTAGAGTAAAATGTCTACTGCGAGGAAATCTTCGCGAAGCCAAATGGCTGTCGTAATGAATTATTTTGATAGGAACAATAAAAAAGACTGTGGGAAAGCCTAGTTGAATTTACAAGCTCAACGCTTGAAACGCCCGGGTTTAAACATGCTTGAACAAACATAATTACAACCATCCTAAAACAGCATATTACCTCTTGTACTAACGACACGAAGACATCTTGAAGCTTGGCTATGACGGCTCCCAGACTACAGTGGGACTCTCTGAATACCAGAACGGAGCGAAGCTGGGTGAGTGTAAAAATCCCTGAAATACGCGTAGTTTCCCCTTTCCTTTTGGATGAGGCAGTTGGTTACCCTCTTTTGGAGACTCCAAATTCACCTAGAATTTACTGCAAGTGGACTTGGCTTTTAATTTAAGATCCAGCCCATTCAACATGTCTCTAGATCCATACCCTGGTAGAGAAATACTCAGTACACTACAGGGGAACAAGAACAAATTCTAAGCCACAGGAGACAGTTTAAATGCCAACGCAGTGTCTGATTTGTGTTGACAGAAGCTTGGGGGAATAGGTGTGGGGGTGGCTTTTATTATAAGATAGATCACTGAGGACCAGGACAATGTATTTCTCATGGACTCATAGAGAGGAATAGAAACCTTGGACTGATTGTGTTAATTCAATGAATTAAGAATGGATTTTGCCATGCACTTAGCTGACTGAAGCTGGACTCTATGGCGGGCTTGTGTTAAGTAAGTTGAGCATCTCAAAACTGAATGCTAGAACGAAGAGGAGAGAACGGACGGGGATCGGAATATTGGAACGGCCTGTCCCATCATGTGTCTGCTGTCCTTTCTCACTGAACCCTTTAGGAAGAGCTCATCAGATAGATTCATAAGATGTTGAGGAGAACAAGTTAAGCGTGTTTGGAAAGTTCTCCAGTGTCCGTCTTGAGCGACAACAGCAGGAAAGAGCATCACTGTAAAGAACTCCTCAAGTGTAATGAAAATGGCAGGACCAAAGTGGGCGGTAGAGAAGGGAGAGGATTGGAGACAGGCAGATCCCCGGGGCTCACTAGTCAGCTAGCCTCGCAGAAAAAGCCCACTCCGCATCCGGCATCTGTGAGAGACCTTGTCTCAAAAGAAGGGGTGGAGCGTATTTAAGGAAGACACCCAACTTCGGGCTTCCACAGCACATAGGAGCACGTGCACCGTCATACACCCGCTCACGCACATGCGCACACCAATGTCAAGAGTTCTAAGTCTTACTGCACTAATGTATTTCGGTTTTACGTATTTCAGGATAAGTGGAATAAAGGGGACCCTTCACAGTATTAGTGCTTTCAGAACGTCTTGGGAAATTTTTAGGAAGTCAGGCTTTGAGATAATATTTAGTTTTGAAAATGAGGAACGAAAATGTTAAATTTTTATTTGAATGCCGAGGAGAATATAAAATACACTCCTCAGGTTATTCTAACTCACTACAGCTCTTTATTCAAAAAGAAATTTGAACAGAAAATCCTTGCCAAGAGGGTAATGTAGATGATACTAAAAAAGTATGTTAATCAAATTTAATGATGATTTTTTTCCCATTTTATAACAGGAATTAGGGTTACCAGGAGATCACAGCTGTATGAATCCAATTAGGCTATAATGAAATGCATGCTTTGAGCTTACACACCAATTGATTTTGAGAGGGAAATAATTATAATTGCTAGCATGATATTTGGCACTATGATTATACATTAGGTTATTCTGATTATTAAAATCATTCTTATTTTCAGAATTGGATGTGTTTGGTCTTACACAAATGCGTTCACATTCATTGAGTCGGCCATGTGTTACAATGTTATACAGTGGTTATATTGGTGGAAGGAGAGAACTGGAAACAGAATGAGGGCGTTGGTCTTAATGACAGAAAAATAAAAATCAGATCTGGTTACAAACGACTTTGTGCCTTTAATGAGTTTTTGTAATAGACCACAAAAATATCACCTATAGGAAAACAAAAATGTCTGATTATAACCGATTCCTCAAGACTCTAATTTGAGAGGCCTGTGTGTGTGTGTGTGTGTGTGTGTGTGTGTGCGCGCGCGCGCGTGTGTATGTATTTGAGTGTGCGTAGGTGTGAGTGTGTATGTGTGTGTATATGTGAGCGTGTGTGTGTGTTTGAGTGTGTGTGTGTGTGTGTGAGAGTGTGTGTATTTGAGTGTGTATATGTGTGTGTCAGTGTGTGAGTGTGTTATTTGAGTGTGTGTGTATGTGCCTATCGACAGAGATAGTCAGACAATGGGACTCTGTGACCCAGCTTAGCCTACACTGAATTCCAGGCTATTGTGGGAATTTGCCTCAAATCCAAGAATGGACAGTGTGTGAGAGATGACGCTCAGCTTTGCCCTCTGACCTCTATAACACATACCTCCATACATGTATGTACACACCTCCCATCGCGTTATCTATCAAAGCTTTCCATTCTGATGACACAATAACTTGTCTACAATCAATCAATATGGATACCTCCCTCCCCATACATCAAAACCTATATTTGACTTTTTATTCTTGTAACTCCATAAGCAAATTCTTCGGCTGTCTCTGTACCCTCCCTTCCCCTTCCTCCCTCCCTCCTACCCTCCCCCTTCACTGGTGGTTGGTTGATTCATTGTGAGGGCTGAAGCAATCTCTCTTGGTTCCCCCACCTCCAGCTTTGAAGCCTCTGTTACGGGTAAAATGTGAGGTATCCCCCCACATTTGCACATTTGTCCTCATCTGGAGGTGCACTGCCCAGAGGCTATAGAATGGGTAGGAAATGGGAACAGGCTGAAGAAAGAGGGTCTCTGGAGTTTGAGATTGAGAAAATAGTCTGGCACTACTCCAGTCTCTGCCTCTGGACCTGCCCAGATAGAACAGGCCACGCTGCAACCCCTCTGCCACTGTGGGCTGAGTCCCAGCTGTCCCACTGTCCTCACTGTGAAGCTAAAAAAAGTCCCTTAAATTGCTTCTTGTCAGCTTTTTGGTCACAGAAAAGAGAGAGGAAATGAATATATTTCCATCCTTCACTTTATCTAAACATGAAAGACAGTATTTCCAAATGATGGAAAACTAAGGAATGTGGAAACTTTGGAGCTGAATCACAGTTTCTATTCAGAGAAACTTTTTTTAAAAAGTACTTTTATTAATTCTTGGAGAATGTCATACAACCTCCTATGATCGTATTCGCTTCCTTCCCAATCTCCTCTCAGATCCATCCCTGTCTCCATAGCTACCTACATCATGTTCCTTCAAAAATAATAATAATAAAACCCAAGGAATCAGATTTATACTGCTGAAACATTCGTGGGCGTGTGGACATCCCCCCAAATGTGGTCCATTTACCAGAGCCAGACCCCTAAAGAAACCCTGACTCCCCTTTCCCAGAAGCCATCAAATTACCAGTATCTCTTCTGCTAGGGAATTTCATGTTTACTTTTGCTCTCCATGCTGAAATTTGTGTCTACCTCAAGCTTGCTACCCCAACCACAAGGAGTTTATTTGTGTGACTGCCCTTTTGTGCTCAGGGAGACATCATTTTCTTATACACACTTAACACCTCTGGCTCCACCTTCTCCTCAGAGATGATCCCCGAGCTGTGGAGAGAGATGTGTGATACCGATCAATTGCATTTAGGGCTGATAGTCTCTGTTCTCTCCACAACAAGCAGGTCGGAGTCTCCGTTAGTCATGTTCTATTGCAAGAAGGAGCTCAGAGAACCTGTTTCTGTCCTGCGTTCTGCCTCGTCTTTCGGTGTATGTGAATGGTATGTGACTGCTAACTTGCTTGTTACTTTTCTAGGATAGATGAAGGCAGAAGTGTGTTAAGACACAAACGCTGATATTTACGTCACGCGGCGTCTGCTATAGCTCCTCAATGCTGGTGTGATAGTGAGAGTGGAATGTGAGCCCTTTAAAGGTATTATGGATACAGAGAGGTGCTCAAAGAAATACACCCTACCATTCCAGCCTGACCTATGTCCAGACAGGAGCTCAGCACCAGGCTGATGTTGCAAAGTCCTCTCAAGCAACAGTCCCCATACATAGCTGTCTTTCCAAACTGTCATGTCTCCTACAAGTGTTCTCCATGGGACTCTCCTAATTATTTGCTACATTTGTAGCAACTGGCTTGGGGGTACGAGGGGAAAAGCCCTAATTGATAGCATTCCTGTTTTCCCTCGTGCCAATGTCTACAAATACAGTTGAGGCCATCAGTGAGCAGTGGTCGAGCAATGGCTGAGCAGGGTTGGAACCAGAGATGCATAATGCTGCCCTCTACTGGTAGGAACGGCTCTGGTCCTCTTCTGTGTCCTCCAGTGTAAGTGACCACTATCTCTAATTGCAAATGCCTCTGGGTGGTAACCCTTCTTAGGGACATCGTTGAGTTTTTGCAGGAAGCTTCTCGGTCTTATAAATGGACAAGGTGAGTGGGTTGGCCGCTGCTGCCTCCTGTACCTGTCTGACAGTAAAAGATCTGAATCTCAACCTTGGTTCACTGCAGGGATAGCCTTCTCCCAAAGTGCTACAGGCTACAGCCTAGCTTTTCTACTTGAAGATCCGAAGGTGATTTTGATGTGTTAAAAACTGAGCTATTGAGGCCAGTGAGATATCCCAAGGAGGCTTCCTGCAAAGCCTGGAGAATTGAGTTAGATTCTGGGACTCATATGATGGAAAGAACGGATCCTCATAAACTGTCCTCTGATATCCACAGATGCACCTTGGTGCCTGTGTACTGCGCACACACCACACAATGTATATACAACAGCAAAAACAACAATTATAATAAAGAAAAGGAATGTTCTAATCACATTTGACATTTAAAGATGTAGTTTATAGTAAGGATCTTTGGGGAACGGTTTTTAACTTTTGAATCAATTAGAAAATGAACAAAAGCCATGCCTGGCAGCACATATCTCTGATCTCAGCACTGGAGAGTCAGAGGCAGGTAGAGCTCTCTGAGTTCAAGGCCAGCCTGATCTACATAGTGAGTTTCAGGTCAGTCAAAGCTACATAGTAAGAATTTGTAAAAAAAACAAAAAACAAAAAACAAAACAAAACAAAAAAACAAAAAAAACCTCAAAACAAAAAACAAAACACAAACAAAAACAAGAAAAGAAAAAACAAAAGAAAGAAAAAAAAAACCCCACATTTATTTAGCTATTGCTAATAAGGTAATTAATTATTCCTGGCAATTATTCCTAAATTCTGTGTGGGTATTGTGTGGGAGAATGTGCATGTAAATACATCTCTCTGCATACAGTAAGTTTACAATCATGGTAAAACGTTGACCATGTATTTTCATTTGAATATATAATGTGCCCCACAGATCCATGGTACCAGCACTTAGTCTCTCCGTGGATGGTGAGCCCTCCTCACTGAAGTAGAACAATGTAATATACTTAGAATATAAATTCCCCCTCCCAAACATTAAAAAAGCCTTCCATTTGAACTTTCTATGATACTCATATATTTTTTTAAAATTTATTTACATTTTATTTACTATGTATTTTTTCAGACTAGGGAGCCTCAAGCTTGCTATCTATGGATGGCCTTGAACTTCTGATTCTCCGGGCTCTGCTTCTTGAGTTACAAGACGGCGGGCTTGCACCACTAGCCTGGTTTATGTGGTGCTGGGCTCACACACAGGGCTCAGCACATAGTAAAAGCATCATCAATTCTATCAACGAGGCTACATTTCCAAGTTCCCTTTCAGGTTTTAAAACGTAAGCTTTATATGGCATAAAACCAAAACCCCAGGTAAAGCACAAAATGCTAGTTTAGTGGCCTCTTTAAAACAATCACTTGTCGCCGAAGAACACTGAAGGTATGGAAATGGGAAAGAGAAAGAGGTGCCAGGGAAGTCTGTGGGCACAATGACTATTTTTCTTTCTATTTCAAAACCAGGCACAAGAGATCTGACAAACAAGACGTAGAATGACAATCGAGGTGTGGCCTTAGGTGTGCTCCTGAGTGGCTGCCACACCTGTTTTGACAGAAGTGGTAATGGGGACTGAGAATCGAATCATGTCTTTTTGCTGCCGGTTTTATTTGCCGTTCGAGATATAATTATAGCGTTTCCCTTTTAAACAGCTCATAATGTGTTTGGCCAAAGGGGAAAAACCGGAACAGTTGGTAAAAAGTCTTGGGCCTCACCATCTGTCTCTATCACGTTTCCCTGGTCTCCGCTGCAACAGCTGTGCCTGAAGACTGGCTACCTTATTACAAATAGGTCAGTGCTATTGATTTCGGCCAACAGCTCTAGACTTAGAAAAACACATTGACTTTTCCGCTCTTTCCAATTATTTGTGAAATTATTAGCAAGCGATAACGTTAATTATAAAAACAAAACTTCTCTTGGGTATCCTTCTAGGATCTTCTTTACACAAATAAGGATATATAAACATATAAAAACATTTCAAATTCACATGGAGCCTCATACATACGTACATACATACATACATACCAATTCTTGTTTCTCTTTACAATATTTCCAATTTACAATAATTTCGACACATTTCTATATCAGTGAGTAGAGATCTTTCTGCTTCTTTTTAAAAGCAGTGACGTAATTCACGTCTTTATACCTCTTACATGTTATATAACATATGACCTGTTATATGTCTTTATATCTGTTACTTACACGTTATTTTTTAAATTTACACATTATGTTTCAATGGTAGCAGTTAAGGAAGCCCATGTAGATAACAGGATATCTCCACTGTGCGTAAATCACACAGGTGGTTTAGTGAGTAATTAGGATAAACCCGTAGGTTAAAATGTATATGTGGGCTTGCAGAAGGTTCAGTTGGAGCAATGTTTGCTGCACACAAGCAGGAAGACCCACTTTAAAAGCTGGGCATCGTGGTAAGTACTGGGGAGGTGGAGACAGGAAGATCTCTATGGCTCCCTCGTCTGGAAACCACTGGCCCAGAATCCCAGCCAGATCAGTTAGATCTAGGCCAATGAGACTTCCTGTCTCAAACAGATAAACAAATAAACCCAAGGTAGATGATATCTTAAGACTGACACTTGAAATTGACCTTTGGTCTCTACACACACATACATAAGCACCTATATATCCATGAGTTCACACACACACACACACACACACACACAAACACACACAAACACACACACAAGATATGTGTAATGCCATGATCTTTCATTGAGGAGACTAAACCAAAACTGGAAAAACTTTGGAATGTGAGAATGGGACTAATCAATGGTCACCGGAGGGAATTTAAAACATTAAATGGAACTAATGGGACCTCTGTAATTAGTACGCCTATATTTTCAATCAACTTGATCCAGTGTTTCAGAACTGTAAATATTCAATGTAAGAGAGAGGCCAGTGTTAGTCTGATGACAAAAGGTGGGAAAGTTTGAAAGAGCCAATTCAGAGACAGTTAAAGGTCAGGATGGCTTCCAAGTACGTCAGAAAGCAAGACTGAAAGGACTCACTGAAAACAACCTTGCTTCAAATAATAGGAAATATTTGGTTTCCAGAACATTCTATTCAAAATATTTTTTTAAAAAAAATCATTTACTTACACATTTATTCTCTGTGTGTGCCCTAAATGTTTGCGCACTATATGTATGAAGTACCTTAGGAGGCCAGAAGAGGGCATCAGAGTCTCTCAAGCTTACAGGTGGTTGTGATCAGCCAGATGTGGGCATGTGAATTGGACCTAGGTCCTCTGAAGGAGCAGTGTGCCCCCCTTAGCCACCAAACTGTGTCTACAGCCTCTTAAAATTTTACTTTTTATTTCTATTTTTATATATGTGTGCATGTTTATGCAGAGGCCGGAGGAAGGTGTCGGTCAGATTTCCTGGAACTAGAGTGGTACACAGTTGTGAACTGCCCAAGAATGATAGAAACCACATTTAGGTCCTCTGGAAGAGCAGAAAACGCTCACAACCACTGAGCCATCTCTCCCGCCCTAGCACATTCCATTTTAAACCCTAAGATTGACTTTAAGTACTCTCCTAGTAAGCCCAGATTTGGCACTCAGTCTCCAGTCATTACGGGGCTTAGCGAGTCTAAGGATGCAATCCAGGAAAACCTCTCCACACTCTGGTTTTCCTCTGAAGGCCCAGATTAGCAGGGGAATCAAGCCAAAAGGAAGTACACTCCGCTGGAGTATGAGCCTGCTTTATGGAGAAACTTGATCTAAGTTCATCGGAGACTTCTCCAAAGAGGAATAAAACAGGTTTGAACCGGGGAGGTGGTTTCATCGATAGAATATTTGTCTATCATGCACGAGGCTCTGGGTTCCAGTACCATGCAAACTTGGTGTAGTGGCACATTCTCTGATCCCTGGGAGGCAGTGCCAGAAATTGAAGGTCATTCTTGCTTACAACGTGAGTTTGAGGCTAGCCTGGTCTACAGGAGACCCAGCTTTAAACAAACAAAACCAATAATAATGACAACAAAGAAATAAATAAAAACACACACAAAACCCCCCAAATACCCAAGGGGTAAAGAAAAGGGCCAGGACAACTCTATTAGAGCTTGTGAGTTATGAAAACAAGCAAGGAGATTTTGGAAGCCCCAGAAGTTGGGTTTTGAAGATGAATTCCTTCAGACAGTGGTTGACTCACTGACTTTGGCCATCATGGCTGCTGACTCGCCTGCTCTCAGCTTGGTTGTCTAACAGTGGCGGCTCGCCGGATGTTTCTGTCTCGTCGATTTCAAGTCTCAAGCCTTTCGTGTACACACACTAACTCTGATGTCCTTCTTAGGAAAAGCTCCATGTTGTTCGTCCACAGATGGCCTTCGGGAACGACAACAGGTGAGTAATGCCTTTTAGTCGCTGCTGTGAAGAACTTGCTCTGAGCATCTCTCCAGTGGGATCCAGGAGTCCCAACAGAGGACCAGGGAGTATCCTAAGATGTCACCTGAAAGGCCTTGGGTTTTTTTTTTCTATTTTTTTTTCTATTTTTTTTTTTTTTTTTGCTACCAATATCAATACAAGTTTATTAGAATTCGGAATGTAAACAGATGTTTCAAACAAACAATCTAACCTTATAAAAATGTTATGGCATTATTAAATAGTTACTGAAGAAACCCCATGTGTGATGTGGCAGATATCTCAAGCATGTTAGGTCCCCGGTGCTGAGGCGTGACTGCAGCCAAGGAAAGGGGACTAGCTGGCAACCCATGTCAGTGACCAATCCCACAAATGAAATCAGCCCTATTTAAAAAAAAAAAAAAACGCAAAATTTAGCTTTTGCTAACATGAAGGAAGTGAATCTATAAAGCTTTGGCACTTGCTCCAGGAGCCCCACTTCTTACCGCACAAGGCCTTGTTTTTAAAACCCAAAATCCAGTGTGGGTCTCAAACACACTGAGGGTGGAAATCTGGATATTTCAGAGTATTGAGAACAGTCAGTCGAAAGTTTCCTTGGAAATACTGAGGAAGAGGAACCACAGTGGGTAGTCCCCAGTCCTCTCACGCTGTGTATTCAGTGCAGACTTTTTTATTTTTTTGTAAGATGGAAAATGGGTGGGGCTGGTCAGGAGAGATGGTCAGGTGTACTGGCTGGTTTCGTGAGTCAACTTGACACAAGCTGGAGTTATCACAGAGAAAGGAGCCTCCCTTGAGGAAATGCCACCATGAGATCCAGCTGGAAGGCATTTTCTCAATTAGTGATCAAGGGTGGGAGGGCCCATGGTGGGTGATGCCATCCCTGGGCTGGTTGTCCTGGGTTCCATAAGAAAGCAGGCTGAGCAAGCCAGGGGAAGCAAGCCAGTAAGTAACCCCTCTATGGCCTCTGCATCAGCTCCTGCTTCCTGACTTGCCTGAGTTCCTGTCCTGACTTCCTTGGTGATGAACAGCAATGTGGAAGCGTAAGCTGAATAAACCCTTTCCTCCCCAACTTGCTTCTTGGTCATGGTGTTTTGTGCAGGAATACAAACCCTGACTAAGCGTCTTCTGTTCCTGCAGAGGATCTGAATTCAGATCTTTCATGTTGGGCAGCTCACAATCACTTCTAACTCCAGCTCCAAGGGGATCTGAGTTCCGCTTCTGGACTCCTTGGGCACCTAAGTGCACAAGTGCACAAACCTACTTACCTATAAACACACTCGTGCACACATGCGAACACACACACACACACACACACACACACACACACACACACACACACTGAAATAAACCACAAAAAGAGGAATGGTGGAGGCAGGAAAGCTTCCAGATTAAAACTGAAGACGCTGAAAGAGCTGTTAATTCCAACCGTCTACCCAAGCATCAGTTTCTTCATTTGGTAAAGCATTTTCTACGTAGACCAGCATTTCCCAAAGTTCCTTGAACAAAGCACCACAGGGACTACTTGTTAAAACGAGGACAGCGCATAGCCTTACCCAGGTGAGCTGAATGCAAATCACTAGGGCGGTTCTGAGAATCGAACTTAAGTCCTCTGGACCAGCAGGCTTTGGAGCCAACACTCGCTCTGACCACGTGACCTGTTTACACTCCAGAAGACTTGAATCGACCTGGCTCTTTCTGAGAGGTGGTGTCAATGCAGAAGAAGAGCAACAAACAGACCTCGAGTCTCCCAAGTTGAGTGCACCTAAGGTCGCGTCCTTCTATATCTTAGCTTAGGCTACCCCTTCCCCAGATACCTCTCATCCATAACCTAACTTGAGTTTTTGATTCTTCTCTAATTTAGAGGGAGAAATATATAGAGGAGGGTCATGATGTGTTGAAGGATTGCTGAGCAAAGTTAAAGCTGGATGCCATCACGTCCAAACTTGTGTCCTTGCTAGGGAGATTGGGAAGGACTTTAACAACAGCCCACCCCCACCCCAAAATGAGTTTTCAAACAGAGGAGGACTTAACCAGGCTCTTAGTGCAGGGCCTAGGTTTCCTGATGTTCCGAAACAACTTATTTTCTGATGACTTTACATTTGTAATGAGGAGAATTCTCTCTATGAGGAGAATCTGGCCGCACAGGTGCCTTAGGGATGATTGTCTGAGAGCGCATGCGCTCACTGGTAACTGGTGGTTCAGGGATGATGCCGGCAACATCTAGAATGGTATAAGGCTCTCCTGCCAGGAGGCTGAGGACTCTTAGCAACTCGTTTTCAGGAAACAGAAGTATAATAGCGAGACAACGAAGCAGCAGGAGCTGCGGAAACTTCAGACACCTGCAAAGTCCGAGGGAAGCCAGTGTGTTTGCAGAGAGCGATATCGGGTACCAATTCGCATCCATTCTGTTAACTAACACAAAAGTTATTTTTACCACTCACCTGTGCAGCCACGTTTCTTTCTTTTTTTTTTTTTAATCCAAACCCCCTAGCAATGTCCAAGTCCTTAAGATACAAAAGTCAAAAAGGAAAAAATGATTTTTTTTTTGACCTGTTGCCTAAGTCCGTGGCGTCATACTCTTTACAGGCAATGTGATAAAAGGTGCACTCAAGTATGTCATCTCCAGTATACTTACTAAAATACTCTATCTATCGAAAATGATCGGCCATCCAAGTTACCTATTTTTGTCCATGTTATCCATGGATACACGGAACGTCATATTTTATACCCAAAATATTAATGTATTTCCCATTTTGGTGTTTGGGTTTCTTTACTATAGTATTTCTTTGGTTTTTCCATTTGTTTAATTAGCGATTCTTTGTTTGTATGCATGTGAGCCTAGGTGGAGGTCTGGAGGTCAGAGGACAACATTCGGGAGTTGTTTCTTTCCTTCCACTCTGTATGTGGGTTCTAGGGATCAAACACACAGTCAAGCTTGGTAGCAAGTTTCTTAACCCACTGGGGGGCTCCTCAGCCTCTCACCCTCCCTCCGCCCCTCTCTCCCTTTCTTTCTCCCTCCATCTCTTCCTTTTTCCTCCCTTTCAATAAGGTCCTGCCTCCACCTGCTGGGATTGCAGGCCCGAAACTGTCATATACTGCTTATGCAGCGATAGTGACCAAACCCAGGGCTTTGTTCACGGAGAACAAGCACTCTACCGATTGAGCTGCCCCCCCCCCCCAGCTCCCCCATCTCACTTCTTTTCTAAGAAGCTCACTTTATTGACACAGGGATCTGAACGTGTTTGCAACATTCGTTTCTATATACGGGTAGAGGAGCTACCGCCACCTGGTGTCTCATCCAAGATACTACAATTGGCAGAAAACTAGCAAGCTGCCAATTTTGCCGGCAGGGGGAATTTTCTTCTAGACAGATAGGAAAGTCCCAATATCCATACAAGTTAAGTAGCCTGGAATCTTGACTAACCGGGCACAAAAGTAACTAAAATCTGTAAGTTAAATCGCTGGGAATTTTTTAATGGCTAGAAGAAGGTACACAACCCTTCCATCTCCCTCCTCACCCCCCCTCCTTTTCCTTTCCCTCCCCCTCGTTTCCCCTCTCCCTCCCCCTCTCCTCCCTTCCCCTCCCCCTCCTTTTCCCCCTTCCTCTTTTTTCCTTCCCTCCCCTCCCTCTCCTTCCCTCTTCCCCCTCTTCCCCCTCCCTCTCCCAGTCTTCATTTCTGGTATACCTGTGTGTGTGTGCATGTGTGTATGCATATGTGCTTGTTCACATGAGCACACACACAAAGGAGCCAGAGGCTGATGCTGGGATGCCTTCCCTCCACAGCTTTTCCGTCTCTTCTACCAAAACTGAAGTTTACTGTTTCCAGTAAATACACAGATCACTGTGTCCAAACATGTACACGGTGCTTTCATTTCCTTTCTGTTTCTACGACAAAACACTGCTGCCAAAAGCAACCCAGGGGAGAAAAGGGCAGAGAGAATCACTGGGAAGAAACTCAAAGCAGAAACCATGGAGGCATGCTGCTTCCTGGCTCACCTTCAGGTCCATCCAAACCATAAATAAGCTAGATTTCTTATACGGCTCAGAACCATCTGAACAGAGGATGGTGCCGCCCACAGTGGACTGGACTCTCCTACATTAACCATCAAGACGATACCCCACAGGCCAATTTGATATAGGCTATCACTCAGTCGAGACTTCCTTCCCTACTGGGACAAGTGGACAGTTAAGCTTAACCAGGTCACGTGGGTTCTGGGGACGCAAGCTCAGGTCCCCATAACTGAACAGTAGGCAGTTGACTTATGGAGCCCAGAGTCCTATTCTTAATATTTAGGAGGAAAAGCAGCAGGCACAAATGGTGGTTGTTGAAATTTAATTCCACAAGATAGTTAAACAGTATGTCCAGATTATTGGCAATAATACATAGTTAATTAGTAAGGAGTATCTTGATGTCCTATAAGACCTTAATCATTCACGGAGTCACGTCAGTACTTCAAGGCAAAAAGATTTTCACAAAATAATTTGTGTTCAATAGGAGATAAACATTCCTTAAATCTCTTTCCAGGCCCTCAGTGATCCACACCATCGAGATGACTAATATCCTGCCTACTGTGACATGGAGCCAAGTAGCTGAAAAAGAAATGCTAAAGAGATACCCAGCTAGGAGTTAGTAAGATCTAGTTTCAGAGTTGGTAACCTCGTGGCAGGAATCTCATTTCTGTCAGCAGGCTTATCTGTAACACGGTCGGGAGAGTCAAACTCACGGTTCCCTGCAAGGTGTACAATCAGCATTTAAAAGATGTCATGGGTGAGCATGTGGTATTGCAAAGGGGCCTGGCAAGCAGGTAAGCATCTTCCTGGAAGCCTCTGACTGTTAGCTCTTGGAGCGGGAGAGCTGAAGGCCACAGGTAAGTGCACAGATAAGAAAACACCATCTCTGCTCTCAGTGATTTCAGAAGTTGTCCCCGTTTATATCTTTCTACAATAGGCACCCATAGGGGAAAAAAAACAAACAAGAATACATCTCTGTGGGTGTTTGGGGGGAACAAGGTGGATAAAGACAGGGAAATGTGGGTGAGGTCATTTTACAGTTGACAAATTATGAATAGCAATTCAGCTGAATGTAACTACTTAAAAATATATTCAATTAATTTATTTATTTATTTTGGACAATGTTTCAAATAGCCGAGGCCCTGGACTTGCTATGTAGTTAAGGCCGCCCTTGAGTGGGCCTGTGCACTGGTGTGTATGAGCACAGATCCTACCCTTCGATGCTCCCTGCCAAGTCCTGGGACCTCGAATGTGCACCTTTGTAGCACATATTAGGAGGTGCTGAGGATAAAAGCCCATGCTAGACGGCTACTCTCCCCCTTGAGTCCCAACCCCTGCCCCTAAATTTCTTTATTTCTTTATTTCTTTATTTTAATTGTTTGGAGACAGAGGTCTCACACTGTTCTCTAAGCTGAACTGAAACCCACTGATGTGACCTACAGTGGCCTCAAAGTTCTATCTATCCCCCTGCCTCAACCTCAAAGCATGAGGCACCAATTCAATTGCTTTAGGAAGCGGTTTGTTGTCTTTATCTTAAAGAGTTGAGCTACAACATCCTGCTTTTCTTACCCTCTGTAACTCCTCTTCCTGGAATAAAGTAAATGTGAAAATGTAAACAGGAAATCTTGTTCTTCTACAGGAGACTTGTGCTAACTTCTTCCTTTTTTTGTGGGGGGAGGGTGGGTTTTGGGGTTTGTTTGGTTTTTTAGTATGGAGCAGGGTCTCTTTACGTAGCCCTGGATGTCCTGGACTCCTTCTGTAGGCCAGGCTGGCCTCAAACTCACAGAGATCTGCCTGCCTCTGCCTCCTCAGTGCTAAGGTTGAAGATGTGTGCCACCACCGCTGCCCAGACTTCTTTTGCTTTTAAGTAAAGGATTCTGGGAATAGTTCTAACAGACACAACATCAAGAACCCTTTGAGGGAGTTATTTTGCTCTAACCGTATATTACAGGAAGTTAGCAGGCTGCTATATTATGCAAAGGTAACTCACAAACCGTTTCCCTCTAAATTTGCATACTTGTGTGCCAGTGTATATGTGCTAATTAATATACATGAGTTTATATTTGCTGTATGTGCATGTTAGTATAGATTGGTGTTAGTATGGTATGTGTGGTAGCATATATGTTACTGTATGTTAGTGTGTATTAGTATGTATGTATTTGTCTTGGTGTGTGGTTAGTACATATTAGTATATTGGTATCCATGTTTTGTTAGTGTGTATATTAGTATGTTTTTGTCTTTGTGCTACTGTGTGTCTGTGCATGCATCAGTATGTATTTGTTGTGCATATTAATATGTGTATTTATTAATATGTGATTAATTAATTAATTAATCACATATTTATTAATATATGATTAGTATGCATGTTAGTGTTATGTGTGTGGGCATGTTAGTGCATGTGTGTTAGCATGTTTGTGAATTAGTGAGTGTATTTGTGTGTATTCGTGTGCATGTTAGTGTATTAACAGGTGTTGTATGTTATTATGTGTTAGTGTGGGTGTGTTCTTTGAATTCTAGTATGTGTGTTTCTCCTTGTTATGTTTCTATGTGTGTTCATGTGTATGTGTTAGTATGGGTTTCTTCGGTGTTAGCATGTGGTTAGATTACTATGTGTGCCTTTGTGTGTGTTCGTAGGTTAGCGTTTTTTCATGAGTGTTTGTTAGTATGTACATGTAGTAGTGTGTTCTGTGCACAGCTTGTGGGATTAGGAGCCATAGATAGCTTATAGCACTTGACTTTGCTTACTTCGGAAAATGCCCTAAATGCAGAGCCGTGGTAAGTCTCCTTCTCACCACTAGAGGGCGTGGGCCGACTATGAATCGGCCTCAGCAGCTTCATCTCTCACTTGGGTTCCGTTGATGCGCCTTATCTGGAAGAGCTTGAATGGCCAGCTTCCCGCTTCTTACAGCTCATGCCATTTACTTAATGCTTTTCTGATTTTTGCCATTAATAAGTTCATCTACTGTCCTGAAAGCTGAGTATGGTTTATCCAACTCAATATACATATTACAGCGGATGGAAAACAGGATCTCATTTTGAATTTTGGCCCTTTAGAACTATGTCGTGTGTTGTTGGAACAAAGGCTACAAATGCATTGTGTGACTGCGCGCGCTCTCTCTCTCCCTCCCCCCCCGACCCCGTCTCTCTCTTCCTCTTCTCTTTATTGTGTCCCCTACCAAAAGGAATTTTCGTAACTAAACTCGTATGTGGTAGAATGCATATCTACCACAGGTGGCCTTCAGTCAGCTATCTTCCAAACAGTGATGGCGGTGGTCTCCACATACATGTTCTCAGAGGGCAGACATCTTCCTGGGCGTGTATCTACCCTGTCAGTTCAGTGCCTTGCACGGACTGTACACAAGACGCATAAATACGAGGGAGGAGAGAGAAAGCAGGAAGTCAGAAGTTGGACAGCACATCCAGCTTCTCGACAGTTAGGAGGTAGAGAGTTGTAGATCCCTTGAAATAGAAACGTTGCTTTACTCATGTGGACTAGGGTTTCTAAACATGGACTGGACATTCCAAATGGATCAGAGCTTGGTTAAAAGCAGGTTCCCAGGCCCTGCTCCAAGACTATGCGTCTGAATCTTTGCAAGCTGCCCAGGGATCCACAAATCTAAGTACTTGTGGGCTTCTGCCTTGTACCTTGCAAAGCCTACATTTCGTGTACATTAGGTGCATGGAAAATGATATCAGTGGTTCAATCTCTGACGTCATGACTTTGGACGCAATGACATTTCTTTGATGAAACAAGCCATTTCATTTTTTAAAAAAAGAAAAAACATCTTAAGTAGGGAAAATATTTTCTTTGATAACACAGAAGACAACCCTTTGAAAAATTGACTGGTGTCAAGTAAATAAACAGAAACCAAGGCTAAGCTTTATCGTGAAAGGTCTGGGCACTGAGACACAAAGACAAATCAGTTCAGGTTGCAACTCTTGGAGTATCTCTGGCTATTTTTCTCTGACATGCCCCTTCCCAAGACCTTGGCATCATGGATTCTTTTACAAGTTCATTAAGATTTAGCTGGTTTTCTACACCAGCATGTCCCTTGTCCCCTGTGCGCACAGATTGCGCCCAGAGTCTCTTCTTGGCAGGAACCTGGCTCCTTTGACACAAAGGCAAGGCTGAGTCTCCTTATCCTGGCAACAGCCCCAATTCCATGAAGACATGTGCTTGCCTTTTCTGCTGAGGTCGGCTAGGCTGTCTCTGACCCTCTGTGGCAAAGCCAGAATGACTCTGTAGGGGGACACAGCTGGAATCTCTGTGTAGGAAGGAGGAAAGCGCTGGCTACAGTAACTAGAACTGGTTGAACGTCTTACAAGTGTGCTATACCTAGGAAGTGATCTGTTTGGCTGCAAGAGGCCCAAGAATTTGCACAACACTGTTGAATAGTCTGACCTCATCATAGCCAACACAGCTAATCAGACTTATCTCTGTGTTCCCAACAAGCAAGCCAGTTGCTCCCTCTTCACCCAACACATCATATCCTTTACAACTTGTGCACACTGGCTCAAAGCTCTGCCCCAGAGAGACTCCCTCCGTGTCCTCGACCTCTGGAATAGCTAATCTTTATTGTCCGTGCAATGACATCTTGAAGCACCTGGCAGACAAAACCTTAGACACATCTGTGAGGGATTTTGTATGTCAGGTAAACTGGGGTGGGAGGACCCGCCCACAGTGGGCGGCATCATCCCATAGGTCTGGGTCCTGGATTATATACAAAGGAGAAAGCTAGCATTCATCGCTCTCTTCCTTATGACTGTGGATGCCTCCGGCTCCTGCCACATACCTTTTCTGTCTTGATGAACTACATCTTGGAACTGTGAGCCAAAATAAACCCTCCCTTCTTTAAATTGCTTTATTCCGGATGTTCTGTCCCAGAAATGGGAAAATTAACAAAGACGTCACCCATAGGGAAAATTGTTCTTGTTGTAATCATTGAGCTGTGTTCAACGCTCTGCTAACTCTGTCTTATGCCATCATGATAACTACTCCAATAAGAAGGTACTGTTATTAAAACTGCTTGGGTTCATTTCATATCCATTGGGATTTCTTTGCTCCCCCATTATCCACCAAGTTCCCTGACTTTGGGTGTTTGTTGTTATCTAAATCACACACACACACACACACACACACACACACACACACACACACACGTACTTCAAGTAGCCAAACCAATAGAGTAGTTGGTCAAGAGCCCTCTGCACTCTCTACCCATTGTACAGATGAGAAAACAAAGGTCCAGAGATGTTAGAGGCCATGTAGAGTCCAGTCCTGTCCATAGGACAAAATCTTGCCACTTCTTAGAGCCTCTTCCTAGAGTTTCTGAGTCAGCAAGCCAGGCTTAAGAGCTTGGGGTTTGCAAGTTTTAATGGTAGCTCCTTACTAAGCTTGGTCTGGCTCAGTTAAGAATCATCCATTTTCCATCTCACTGGGAGCACGTCTACTTCCTCTGTCTTCTCTTATCCCTTAGGTCTCAGTGTATTAGATTTATAGTTTATATGTCCACTCTCAATGTCCAGTCAGAGGCTAAGTGTACTCTGTGTGTCCTATAAATTGCTTGCAAATAGAACAAAAGAAACTTTGAGGCGTTTAAAGGTTTGATGACTAGGTCACAAGGAAATGAATTATTATCAATTTAGTCTAAGGACACATGACAGCCAGCCCTCCAGGTGAGAGGAGAAATAGATAAGTCTAAGACTAAGCTGGTTCTCATAGAAAGACCGTGGAGCCCAGTGGGTTGGTCCAGATGACAGAGTGCTCCCTCATCTTTCTTTTGCCTTCCTGGGCTGGATAGACTTACTTAGTAAATATGATCCCCAGACACATGGGGGCACGCCTTACACTGCTATGAGAACACAGACCCAAGCCCCAGGGACACTCTTGCCTTGGCAGAGCCTTATATGGAAGTGGCGTGTGCTTTTTGCTTTACTGGGGTATCTTTAAATAGCAAGGAACAGCATCTCAAAGCCTTTCCAAAGAGCTACTTAAAGTTATTTTTCTCCATGACAACAGCCTGCCAATAAGGATAGAATTTAAAGAGCTAGGACCTCGAGCAGGAAGAGAAACGGAAAATTTCCCTGCTAAATTGAAGGCTCGAAGATGAACCCAAGCTGGCATGTAAATTCCATACATTGACTCACAGCTATAGACCAGATGAGATGATCAATGGGACTGCGTTCTTTAATTAACTGCTTTTGGAATCCAGGGGTTGTTTAAAGGTATTCGCATGGTGGCAGATGATGCGCTCACACTCATACGTTAACAGTGCTGGGACTGAAAAGACGGATCTGATTTCTTACTTACTACCTGGAGAAGCCTGAAGCAATTGATTTTGTGTAGCCGCTTAAAAATCAACATCTAAGTAATCCCGTTGGCCCGTTCCTTAGGTACAATCTTGAAGAAATACTCTTTGCCTCACAAAAGCTTGGTCTCAGGCCCCCAGCTCCCAACTTCCTCTTCTAAGAACAACTTCTATTCGGGTGCTGTCTCTGATGGAAGCCCTCCCTTACCACCCCCCACCCCATCCCTGCACTCATTGGCTTTTCGTTTCTACAGTCTGAAAAATCGTCTTTATGCCCTAGTTGGGGAGGGAGATATGGGACTTGCCTTCTACTCCTGATTGTCCGTCCCTAGAGGAATATCAATTTGCTTTGGCAAGTTAATCTCCCGCCAACTATGCCTCCTGTCTATCTGAGCAACACCAGTTCTAGAACAGCGCCCCCCACAGAGCGGATTCAGTATTGTCTGCGACACAGACACCCTCTGTAACATCCCAACTTCTGGCTCCTCGGAGGCTGGTATCCTGACAGTGGTCAGCCTTACCCCATTATTAATTGTTCGACAAATGTCTTGGGTAACACCCAGTAGCAAGCATTGAGCCAGAGGTCATGGGGCAACAGAGGGATCAATGCTCAATTTCATTGTCTGGGGTGAGTAGTTTTTCTCTAATGCCTGGTTCCAACCCTGTCCTTTGAAACCACAGAATTTGTAAAGGCATTTTTTAGGGAGCAGAGGAGATCCACCAGACCCCTTCATAAGCATGGCGCCCTTCAGATGGCTTCTTCTCTTGGATATACTGCAACTGGACATTGAGCCTTTCCAGGGAGACTGTCCCAGATGCCGCCTATCTCCTGGGCTCCTGTGCCTCACTCTTGGAGACGCAGGTCTGATTGTTTATGGAAGGCGTTACCTTGCTGGATAAGGTTTCAAGTCCAGAGATGCAAGCTTGCATTGGTACTCGACCCTTGGAGGAAAAGGTTCAAAACATTGACTATAGCCTGGGGAGTTGTTTTTCTCCCCCTGCTCTTTACCCAGAAAATAAATATCACTGTCATTTTGAAAACCGAAATGGTAGCTTTTAAGCAACTCGCAAATAATAGAGTTGAACATTTCAAGAGGAATTTCTGCAGTCAGAGCCCCGTGCTGACCTCTTAGCTGATAAGTTGAACAAGCAGCAATCAGAAGGTAAGTGCCTTTTACTCTTTCTCTCTCTATGAATGAGTGTTCTTAAGACCAGGAAATGATGCTAACCTAAGAAAGTAGAACTAAGCTGGGCATCTTCACTGACAACTTAGATAAGCAAAGATTAGCATCCTTGAACTTTTGCCCCAAAGAGTATGGTATGATTCAGGAAGGGAATGTTCGATTGTTAGAGCCCAGCATGCCAACTGTAGCATTACCTTGGCTGGTACTGCCAAGGTTACGGGAGCAGCCCTCTTCCCATTTCTTCATTTCTTCTAGGGTCTAGAAGCCTCAGACTGTTCCAGAGAAGGTTCCACATCTCCTCTGGCTTTGGAATCTGGAAGGATTGACTCCGTCTCATGGTCAGCTGCTCCTCGTCCAAGTTCTCACCTTATTCTGCTCCCAAGATGTGTTCCTAATTCATGCTAACAATATCCCCTGGCTTGCTGACTGGATGCCATTTGAGTTTGGCCAATAAGAGGTCTTTTGGAAGGCTAGAGGGTGTCAGGGAGGTGTCAGACACCTGGTCCAGGACCTATGTGTCTATCGTATATCTCTGGAAGAAGCTGTTCCCAGTCCTTTCTAATTTTGGCTACTGTCAGTTAGCTCTCCATCAGTAGTGAGCCTGGGTCTCAATGGCCTTCAACTAGAATCTCTTCTTTTCGGTGCTGAGTCCTGGCTCACTCTGATACACCCTTTTATTATCTTCTTACTTCCTGATGCTCCTACCATGACAACATTCCTTCAGCTCTTTTTCTTGCCTCTTATCACCACAACCTCTTAATTCCTTCACAGATAAGCCTCTGCATCCAGGTAGCTTCCAAGCAGCTTATAAGATGTGATTTCAGGCCGTGGACACTAGGGGTACTGTCTTATCTCCATCTGACTAGTCCAGACCCCTCTCTACTGAGAGGTGCTTAACCAAGTATCTTGGTCTTCTTTGAATACTTTCTACTAACACAGACATATTTGGTGACCATTAGTTAAATTCTATCAAGACAGGATTGGAAAGTCTAAGTCCTTCCACCCTGGTATGGTTCCTAATTCTGTCTCTTTGGGGGATATTTCTGGGAGTTGACATAGAACTGTGGTTCTGTTAGCAAAGGACTCCATGCAATAACTTGTATTTAGTCCCCACTCTGGTGGGGTCTTGAGCAGACACTTGCTTTCCCCATTTTTTATTGTTATTATTTTTCAAATCCACAGTTAAGAGCTTTGAAGCTGATGAGCAGGTGTGTCGCTTCCTAACCTCAAGACATAGAGGAAATGGCCCCATTTCTCCATGCCCCAATTTTTTCAACTGTAAAATAGAGATAACAGAGCCAAAGAGATTCACCCAAAAGGAACCTGTGTTCAACAGTTCTACAGAAAGACTGTCAAGACAGTGGCTACTTGGTTGCTCTTTGGGATTTTGGAAGGCTAAGCAGAAAAAAGCATAGGGAGAATTTGAAGCATAAGCCTTTCTCTTCTTATTACAACGTGAGGTAGGAAGCCTGGCTCTTTCCTCACTCTGGCCTGGAGCTGGAATGGAACAGCCTAAGTAACTGTTTTTTGAGTGTAGGAGGTGACAGTGAAGGACAGAATCATCTAAGATGCTTCTAAATCAAACAGGAAGAGAAAGGGAGCCGTGGTCGTTTTGGCTTCTGCATGTTGATTCTCAGCCAAGCTGAGGACACACGGCTTCAGTTAGCAAAGCTGACCTCATGTTCCTGTCAATTAAGAGGGACTCAAATGTGTTTTGAATTTTCTAGACAAGGGTGTGTCACCTCCTGATGCTGACTACTAAAATCCCTGATCAAATCCCATCTCTGAAAAGCTGAGTAGCTGAAAGTGATGGAGGGAGGGAGGAACAGAGGGATGGCTGTGTGTATGTGATGGAT
>JANHMN010000019.1:35650348-35686944 GCA_030674055.1 Rhabdomys pumilio
CAAGGGAAATAGCTATTCCTCCATTTTAATTTTTGCATATGATGCTATTTATCAGTTGTGTTATTTTCCTATTATATCCTCAGGGTTGGCTTCTGATTCTCTCTTTGTCTGAGTTAAAATGAACTCATAGAATTTTTTGGCAAATTCTATAAACATCAGAATAGGGGCTGTATCTGAGGGGAGAGAGAGCCTGCAGACAGAAGGGGACCCAAGGGAGCTCCAGCGTGGGTAACCAAGTCCTGTTTCTAGTTCCAATTCTGGTTAGAACAGTGTTTACCTTTTTAAACTGTACACTTATTTTGTGGAGCTGCTATCTTTGTGTTTTATATTTTACAGTGAAACTCTAAAACTAAACACACAAAGACGTTAAGATTTGACAAAGCTATGTGGTTATGTCACTGTTTCGTTTTGTCTCAAAATTTACTCTGTAATTTTTTTGTATTACTAGATCATTTCATGTCTTAATTCTCCTTGATTTCTAGATTTTCTATAAAACTACAAGACCTTTGCTTTTTTTGTGTTATTTATTTATCTTTTTTTTTAAAAAAAAAAACTACAAAAGCAGTCTTATATCTAGGCTGACGCAGATAGAACTCATTATGTAGTCTTACCTGGTCTCCATCTCCTGCTCCCCCAGTCTCATCCCCATAGAATTGGAATTTTATGTGTGCATCACAATGCCCCACCAAGGACCAAGGTGGGCTTGTTTTCTTTTCTTTTACTACTTTATAATGCGAAGGTGATGTGCAGTCACTAGACATTTTAACTCTGGACTCTGAACTTTTCCTGGGCTAGCCTTATACAGTACGATGCTTTCTCTGTGCTGGTCAGCCACAGCCAGTCACAGCTCCCTGTAGTCACATGATCATGTGGAGAAGCACCTGGATGTATAGTACACTTTGTTGCTTGAGGTGTTTGGGGCAGAAATATTCACTAAATTACATCAAGTTTCTCCCTTTTATTCCCTACTTGTTAATATTTTATTTTATCGTAATCACCCCCAACCCTAACTCTTCCCACATATACCTCTCCATCTCTCCAACGTTATGCCCCTCCTTTTAAAATAGCCCATCCACTCTAACCTGTGATACCCATATATACTCCTAGTTATGAGGTGGTCCATTAGAACATGATGAACCTACAAGGAAACATACTCTTAAATAAATCTAACTCTTTCCCCTCTAGAAGCTATCCATTGTCCATAGCTCATCAGTTAGGGATGGATATGACTTTATTTCAAGACCGTCGTTGGTACCTTTTCTTTTGTCTTTTCAGGTCTCACTACGTAGCTCAGGCTGACCTGAGATTCACAATGCATATTATACAGGCCACCACTTTGTCGAGCCTGGTACAATTTCCATAGAGCATTTGGCCTTTACTATACACTTCTTCAATTTCTATTTCAATTTTATCTGACTGGATCTGCTCATTGGCAAAGTGGATGAGGATGAAGAACCCACTTTGACAATGTACACTAAACCTCTCTAGTGCTGATGGTTCAAATTTAAGCAAAGGAAAGGACACAGAGATAATTGTTCTGCCTGCATGACCGACATCTTACTTGAAGTTGATCATTTTATTAGGATGTCGTGATTCTGGGTATATAAACAGGCTCTAGGCAATAATAATACCGGCTAATCATATTTAAGCACTTGATGGGTGTCCGGCCCTGTCTATCTAGTTTAATCGTGCTGTGAGACAGGTACTATTATAGCCCACCATTTAAAGATCAGAAAATGGGAATTGGTGAAGTATGGCATTTACAAGCCACTCAGCATGTGTAGGACGGCAAGGCTGGTGTCATAAGTCAGGAATATGTGCCACGGGGCAGGCCTCTACATTCAGATATGCTCTCTAACTGCCGTAATGTTCTAGGGCATCCTTAACAATTAAATGAATGTCATTTTAAGTTTACACAGATCCAGGTAACTTCGTGAGGTAGACTTGAGCCTCAGATCTGAGGGATGTGCTATGAACTGCAGTTTTTCTGCAGACTCGTGCAAATCCAAATGAAGACAGTAGTAGGAAAGAAAAGTGGATTCAGAAACAAAGATGCCCGCCCTGCCACCCTTGGAGAACCCTAGTGACAGCGGACCAGGCAACACCACACATGGGAGAAAAGATACCGAAAAACAGATCTGTTCTTGAGAAATGAAATTAATAAATGAAAATTCTTCTTTCTTAGGAAATGCGCAGTCCCCTGACACAGAGTTCATTTTCCTGCATGTGTCACATGGATCTCTTTCTGAAACAAACCATTCACTAGAGAGGCCGAAGGCTGTAATACAATGTGGAGATTTGCTCGTGTCTCCCAGCTGAGGACAGCATCACATGACCCAGCCTGTCTACTTAGAGCAGAGGTTCTCAACCTTCATGTAATAGTGACGCTCCCCCCAATTTAAAATTATTTTCATTACTACTTTGTAACTGTAATCTTTGCCACTGTTATGAGCCGTAATGTAAATATCAGTTATACAAAATATTTGGCGTCTGCCCCCCCAAGGGGTCGCGACCCACAGGTTGAGAACCCTCGACTTAGAGCCGCCTCCACCCTTGGCCCAGTTGAACTGTGGTTCAAAGGGTACCCAGGAAACACTGGCTACAAACAGACCAAGGTGGGGTAAACAATGAGCACCTCAACTATGTGAGGCATTGTGTTACCTCTTTTCCCACCTTTCTCAACCTGGTTCCCTTTTCTTTGGTATCGGGCCACTGACTCTGACTCTTCTTGTCACCCCTTTAAGCCATTGTTTTGCTGCACCGGCCTCCGCCTGTTCTTGTTTCTTTGTGTGAGTTGCTCAATTTGAGCTACTGATTAGTAGCGTGTTTAATTTGGCCTCAAGGGTCCTCAGGGCTTGGCAGAGAGGTGAAACTTTGGCTCACTCCTTCATGGGTGGACTCGTTCAGCGGAGGACCAGGGCTAGGACCAACGGCAGTTTAAAGAAGTGTAAACAAGGGAAGAGGCCCCAGCATCCATGTGCTGTGACCCGCTGAGGCTTGGCCACCTGTCTGGAGAGCTCTGAGGCTTCCATAACTCGGGAGGAACAAGTCTTTTTAGCTTCGTTCCCACTTCTTAATCAGAAAAGAATCCCAGGAAAAACTGCCCTTGCTTGCCATGCAGGTCCTTGGCAAAGGTTCAGTGGGCGTTACCCACATTCCCCCCTCTCGCCACACCCCAGCTCCACAATGGCCACCATTGTCTCCCGAAGGACTTCTCTCATGCCCGGGGAGACTGGCACAGACAGCTCACTGCACCCAGCTGAGAAGTTCAGCCTCTCGGAACTGGACTCAAGCCGTTCCCAACAGCCCACGTTCCACAATGAAGGACTGTCCTGTCGTAGGTGACAGAATGAGTCACTTTCTTTCTTCACTCTGGATTAAGGATGGATACTGAACAATCAAAGTAATGCTGGCACTTAGTCCCGAGGTTTGTTTATAGGAGCCCCACTACGTGCTCTCAAGCAGCCGATCGGTCCTCTGTTTATCTCAGGGGTTAGCCTAGATCCTCCTGTGCCAGGAAGAGTGTGTCTGTGTTATTGAGTCAGCTCCCTGAAAGCTGTTTAAGAAAGATTAGGTGATATAGGGAGAGCCCAGATCCAACTCTGGGTTATAAGAGAAAAAGAAAGGAGGATATGAAATTGGGAAAGGGTGAGAAGGTAAAGAATAGGTTTGATAGGGGTTAGAGGGTAGGTGGATGCATATGATAAAAATACATTGCAAGTGTATTTAAGATTCTCAAAGAATTTTTATATACTATAGATTATATGTTATATATGCACACATATATATGGATATAGACATATACACATAAATATATGTACATAACATACATATTGGTAGATATACATAGACATATAGACATATATGTATACATGTACATATATAGACATATGCATAGACATATATACATAGACATATATGCATATATATATGTACATAGACATATACACATATATACACATTTATACATATATGTGTGTGCATATATATGTATATGCATATACATATATACATATATATACATACATATATACACATATACACACACACATATATATGTATATATTTTATATCTATATATGAAAGCTCACAGTGGAAGGAGGAAACAGTATTCCTTCAGACATTCTTCAAAGCCATCCTGTCCTCAGCATCCTAGGCTATGAGCAGGTTTGGTTGGGACTCTCTGAAAGGGCCAGCTCTGTACCAGGGACTAAGGAAACCACTGGTGGTTGGGAAGGAGCTATGATCCTTCAAAGAAAATTAATTGCCCTCAGATAACAACTTTGCAGTCTTTACTTTTTAAAGATTTATTTATTTACTTGTGCATAGGGTGACGTATTCGTGTATATGTGTCGAGGTCAAAGGACAACTTGAAGGAGTGAATCTCTCCTCCCACAACGTGGGCTCCAGAGATGGAATCCAGGCTGTGTGAGAGGCACCTTTGCCTGTTGAGAGATCTCACTAGCCTAGTAGAATTTTTTTTTAAGTTATGAAAATATTGATGGGAGTAAAAGAATGCAATATGGAGTTACTTGACCTATTTGGTAGAATAAATTGTATGTTGCATATTTACAACTGTGGTGCTTCTGTCTTACTCTTTGAAAATACATTTGTCTATAGAAAATTCTCCCTGAGAAAATGAATCGGGACACATGCAAAGGTATTTGTTTTGATGTCAAGAACACTGGAAACATCAAAATAATTTACACGTTTAATAACCTAAATGTATCAGTACCACTGTATCCTGACTTTTTACTGATGTGATATTGTATATGCTGTGGAGACTGTGTTCAAAGTAGGAGGAATTCTAAACCCTGTTCTCTTGAACTCACAGCCTCATGGGAGTCACTTTTTATTTATGGGACATTGGTAAAGTCTTAAGTTCCCAGTTCTTCAAGGAGGTCATGATGGGCTGTCACACCTGCCTTGTGAAGAACATGTTAGGTGCTTGTGAATGTTGGTTGTCACCAGGAAAGTAACTACCAAAAGGGATGTTCCCACTACTCATTAAATGGAAACTGGATTAGTAAGGTGGCTCTGTGGCTGAGGGAGCTTGCAGCCAAGCCTGATGACTGGTGTTCAATTCCTGGGTTCCAGATATTGGAAAGACAACCTGTTCCTGAAAATTATCTCTGAACCCCAACATGCACACAGATACACACATGGAATAAGTGTAATGGTTTTCTAATGGAGTCTATATGGTATAACAATATAATTCTCTTTTAAAGATTCTTTTAGGGCTGGGGATGTTGCTCAGTGGGTAGGGTGATTGCCTGGCATGCATAAGAGCCTGGGTTCGAATCCCAGCACACATAATACTCTTTTTAGTAAAAATTATTGAAAATGCGTTCTCTCTGAGTCCACTCTTCTGTGAAAATCACTCATTGAACATTATTAGTGAGTCAGTATCTGGGTTACACACAGGAAGGGGGTGCTATCTGCTCCAGAACCATGCAGTTGAAGGCAAATGATGGATGTAAATACCTGACTGCTGTTCTGTACAGCTGGCTGTGGGACAGAGGTCCAGCTGTGTGAGCTCTGAACTTTTGGACCATGGTAGGCAGTGATACAAGACTTGTTGTTGGAGACAGAGATGGTAGAGAAGGTGGTAGACTCGTCTTTGCTGCCCAGGATAAAGACTTGGATAGCATCTTAGATAACTTTTACACCCTTGTTGACAAAATGCTTGAAAGATGCGACTTAAGGGAGGGAGGGCTTGGTAAGAGGAGCTGGAGGTGACTGGTCACATGGCTCCCACCTCTAGTCAGGAAGTAGGGAGAAAAGAAAGGCGGAAGTAAGCTCAGATGTTTCTTTTTTATTCAGTTTAGGGACCCAGCCCATCCATATTTAGTGTGCTGCCCACATTTAGTGTGGGTCTCACCTCAGTTAGTCTCTTATAGACATGTGCAGAGGGTTCTCAGGTGAGTCTAGCCCAGAGGTTCTCAAACTGTGAGTAGCGACCCCTAGGAGAAAGTCAAATGACTCTTTCATGGGGGTCACCTAGGGCCATCGGGAAGCACTGATATTTACCTTATGTTTTCTAACTAACAAAATCACATTCATGAAGTAGCAAAGAAAATAATTTTATGGTTGGGGGTCAGCACAACACTGTATTACAGGGTCGCAGCATGAGGAAGGTTGAGATCCATTACTCTAGATCTAGTTAAGCCGATCATCAATATGAAATATCACAGATACAGAGTGGCTGGGAGATATTGTATTTTAGAACATTTGGCAAAGATTTAGTGGCTCGTGCCTTCAACCACAATTCACCACATTTTTCTCAGAAAGCATGAGAGATGAGACATACCAGGTCACTGGCAGTACTGTGGACACAGCACCAGGAGGCTAGGGTAGGGTTGGACTTGGGACGAAGATCTGCCAGGAGGATTTTGTAACAGTCTGGGAAAGAGGTCACAGAGCCCTGATTAGCTAATCACATAGATTATCTAATGGGCCCCTGTGGACGGAATCTGCCAAGCCAGTGACTCAGACATAGCACGTAGGAGCTCTGGTGGGGTGAACGGCCAGCACATGGAGCTCAGATGGATGTAGAATGCTATTTGTTGCAGAATATGTTAGTGTCTTAAATTATGCATTTTTTAACAAGACAATATATACTCATGGTAGAAATATATAAATTTCAAGAATGTGCAAAGAAGAAAATGAGAGTGTGTTTTCTCCCATGAAAAAGTTATACATCTCTCTATAAATGTATGTACCTGATATAGAGCTATTCAACATCACCTATTAAATACATATAAATCTCATATACACATAGTTTACCTCAACTATGTGCCTGTGGTAAAATAAAGTCCAGCTTATAGGATAGATAATAAAAATATGTATGACTGGCTGGATGGTGGTGGCACACATCTTTGATCCCTCTAGAGGCAGCGATAGGCAGATTTCTGAGTTCGAGGCCAGCCTGGTCTACAAAGTGAGTTAGTTCTAAGACTACACAGAGAAATCCGGTCTCAAAAAACAAAAGCAGAGACGGGCAGTGATGGCGCACGCCTTTAATCCCAGCACTTGGGAGGCAGAGGCAGGCGGATTTCTGAGTTCAAGGCCAGCCTGGTCTACAGAATGAGTTCTAGGACAGCCAGGTCTACACAGAGAAACCCTGTCTCGAAAAAAACAAAAACAAACAAACAAACAAGCGGAAACATATGCATCATTGAGCAATCCCCATACTAGGTTCTCTTAGAAGCTTAAGATAAATTGAATGTGTATATATAGACATCATTAGCTTGTAATGTTTTCACAAGCACCCATGAGATAGATTGATGTCTACTTTGCAGTTTGGCACATAGATGAATACAAATGCAGAAAGAGCAATGACAATTTGCGTTAAGGCTGGGATTTGAACCTACAAAGTTCATCTCTGTGGGGGCAGAGTGGGGTCTGTGTGCTCTTGTAGTTTGGAGCTCTGGTTTAATTCATTGCCTTTGCACGCACACACACACCAGTGGTAACTCTTGATGCGTAAACACATTGCTACCAACTAAATTTTGAACACCATGGAGGAAATATTGTACCTGAGACATCCAGCTCAATGGACATCCTCGGTGCAGCGCACATCCTCGGTGCAGCGCACATCTGGTGCAGCACACATCCGATACAGTCAGCCACTAGTTGCTAAGCTTTACAAATGTTGATACTGAGAATAAGAGGCACCACCATAAATTTAAATTAGTTTGTTTTTAATTCACATGAATTTGAAGGCCAATCAGGCTGCCCATTTTACCGTGTAACTCTACGTGAGCTAAAATTAGCCATCCCAGTCCTGTGTCATAATTTCTGATGAACAAGTCACCTTTACGTATGACATCAGTTCTTCCTCTTGATCATCCATTTCATTTCAGTCTTTCCATTCCCTTGATATTTATTTCATTTTCCGGTAGTGCTAAAGGTCCAACCAGGTCCTCAAGCACACAAGGCTAGTGCTCCACTACTGAGCATGGTTCTCTGCCTTTCTGCTCACCCCGAGGAGGTCCATAAAAATACGGCCACATCTGTATTTCTTGGTTTACATACCTTTAACATTCCGTTGCTGACACCATACAAAATAGGCTGCGTATATCTTCTGCCAACATTTGTGAAGTACCCAGCTCTTCTGTTGGGTACCTACATCAGCAATAAGGAGGTTTCTTATTGCAAGTGGGTAAAAGCAATACCACATCAACTTGATGGGAGTGGTCAGAACAGAACAAAAGCTAGATCAAAGGGAGAAGTAGTGTTGGACAAGAGAAGCCAGGTATTAGAAAGGGCAGGACTCCATGTTAGCCCAACTGGCCTCAGTCTGAGAGACTTGTCTTTAAGTTCTGGATGGTGACTTCTGCTTCTGGATGATGGAGGTCATAGTTTTGTGTGCTCTTCGGCTACCAGGATAGAAATCATGGTTGAGACTTATGTGCTTTCCCCTCTCCTCAAAGGTCCCTGTCCAATGTGGTAAGAATTAGGTGGGGGAACTTATCAGATGTGGGACCTAGTGGAAGGTAATTAGGTCACAGGGCTTCACCCCATAAGTGAATTAATACTGTCTCAAGAGAGTGAGTTAGGTCTCATGAAACTAGATTGGTTTCTGCAAGAATTGGTTGTGATAAGCAAGCCTAGAATGCCTCTGAATTTCTCTATTGCATGTGTTCCAACCATCCTTCATGTTATCTATTATAAGGCTCTTGCCAAAGGCAAGCAGATACTAGGGCAGTCCTCTCCTGTCTTCCAAACCATGGATTAAATGAACCTTTCATCTTTATAAGCTATCTAGCCTTAAGTATTTTGTCACACTAACTCAAACCTACTAAAGTCAGCCTGGTAATGTTAAACATGCATAAATTTATTTGTGCTTTCTTTAGTGTTTAATCATTATTTATTTAGTTTATTTATCTATAGATTGGTCAGAGTCAGCTGGTTGAGGTTGGGCTTGGCCAGGTGGCTTTACTGATTAACTTCTGGGAAAGGTGGCTAAGGATAAGCCAGTCAAATCCTAGTTGTCCTGTCAACTCCAGCTCATACAGTTCTGCTTAATTCTCCCATATTCCTTTAGGTATCAGTGACTTCTTGAAGGATGTTCAAAGGGAGGCACAAAACCAGCTAGACAATAATGCATCAGCCTGTGCTCCATGCCTCCTGCTGACGTCTCATGGGCCAAGGAAAGGCACATGACTGTGCTATAAAGCATCCCACTACCCAAGGAAGTGGGGAAGGAGGGAAGGATACAACTTTGTAAGCTTGTAGGACACAATGTTATTTTGTTGTAAGAACATTATAGAGCATGCTTACACACCTCATGGTATACGCCAGTTCCCTCAACAGGTGACACAGTGAGCATGAGACACACCAGTCAGCTATCAGTATGACAGGACTTGTTTTCTTTCTTTGTTTTTTATTCACTTGATATCCTGACCACAGCCCCCTCCCTCTTCTCTTCCCACTCCCACCCTTATAAATCTCTCCTCCCATTGTCCCTTCCCCTTCTTCTCAGAGAAAGGGAGCCCTCCCCCTTGGGTACCACCCTACACTGGGGCTTCTAGTCTCAGCAGGACTAGGCACATCCTCTCTCACTGAGACCCAACCAGGCAGTCCAGGTAAGGGGAGGGGATCCAATGGTAGGAAACAGAGACTAAGACAGCCCTGTTCCACTTGTTTAGGGGACCCATGTGAAGATCAAATTTCATATTTGCTACAAATGTGGAGGGGACCTAGGTCCAACCCCTGCATGCTCTCTGGTTGGTGACTTCGACTCTGTGAGCCCCCGTGGTCCCCAGTAATTTAGTTGACTCTGTAGGTCTCCTTGTGGTGTCCTTGACCCCTCTGACTTGTTTACTTCTATCTGCCACTCTTCCCACAAGACTCCCCGAGCTCCACCTGGTGTTTGTCCATGGGTCTTTGCAATGCTCCATCTGCTGCTGGATGAAGCCTCTCAGGAGATAGTCCTGCTCGGTTCCTGTCGGCAAGCATAGTAGAGAGTCGTTAATAGTGTCTGTGGTTGGCTCTTTCACATGGGATGGATCTTAAGTTGGGACAGTCATTGGTTGGTCGTTCCCATCCTTGCACATCTTGCAGGCAAGACAGATTTGGGGTTGAAGGTTTTGTGGGTGGGTTGGTGTCCCCTTCCTTCCTCTGGAAGTCCTGTCTGGCTATGGGAAGTGGCCACTTCAGTCTCTATATCTCCCCTCCGGTACAAATCTCAGCTAGGGTCATCCTTTTATACTCCTGTAGAGGTCTTGTTCCAAGCCTACAGGCAGTCACCAGAGACATGCCCTATCTCCAACTACCCACTCCCATCCCCACCCCCACTCCCAGCCCACCCCACCCACTATCATCCCCCACCCACCACTTCCCACTCCCTGCAGATTTCCATTTTCCCTCCCAGCCTGCTCTCACCCCACCTCTCCCCACACCTAATCGCCATTTTATCCCTGTTCATTCTCACCACCTCCAGGATTTTTTTTTATAATGAAATTTTTATTACATTTTATTTATTTATTTTATGCTTGTGATGGTGGAGGTGGGGCAAAATTGCCACAGAACTCAGGAAGGAGTCAGAGGAGAATGTTAGGAAACATGCAAATGAATCTTCCTGGACAAAATGCACAGATAGATAGATAGATAGATAGATAGGTAGATAGATAGATAGATAGAGCACCAGAGAGAGAGAGAGAGAGAGCCAGAGAGAGAGAGAGAGCCAAGTGGGCTTCAGTATAGTCTATGAATCCTTTCAAAAGCTTTTGTTCTTCTCAAGAAAAGACTTCATTTTTGTGGAGAATATCTTTAAAAAATGAGTCTTTAAAACTGTGTGTGTGTGCACATCTGTTTGCCACAGACACGCATGGCTACCTGTAGAGGTTGCAGAGGGTGCTGAATCCTCTAGGTTCAGAGTTGGGTGCAGTTGTGAGTTTCCTCACATGGGTGCTGGGAACTGAGTCCAGATGTGCACTCAACCTCTAAGCCACCTCTCCAACCCACTCTGGGCAGATCCTAGGGAGAGTTGGAAGGCTCTGAATCTCAAACCTAGTCCATATGCGTGATTTGGGTGAGGAAGGCAGGAGGTGCATTCCCTAGCTGACCTTCAGTTGCCCGCCCCATCATTTGGCTTCCCTGTGCATTCCAGGTCTAAGCCTGTTACTTAGTGTTCTTTGTAGAGACCCTTCAGGTTTCCATGGACAGATCACCTCCCACTTCCCAGCAGCCTTCTGGGCAGCTCTGAAATCCTGAGTACTTTACTTTTCTCTGTGCACCAATAATTGTTGCTTTCTTTCCATCTTCCGGAAGATCACCAAACATCTGCCGATCGTTCTGGTTCTGTCTTGGTTTGGGTTTCTCTTTTATTGTCTTTACAGATGCTCCAGCAGAATTTTGAAAGGGAGAGTAGACAAATATATATGCTTTAGTCGGCTGTTTTGGACACATGCATAGCCACATGAACTAGGCTTTAGATGACATTGAATTTTGTCATATATATGTATGTCACATATATGACAAGTATATTTATATATATTCTTTTTTTGTTTTGTTTTGTTTTGTTGTCCAGACAGGGTTTCTCTGTGTAGTCCTGACTGTCCTGGAACTCACTTTGTAGACCAGGCTGGCCTCGAACTCAGAAATCCACCTGCCTCTGCCTCCCAAGTGCTGGGATTAAAGGCATACACCACCACTGCCTGGCTTATTTATATATATTCTTATATATATATGCATATATAATAATTATACTTAAATTTTAAAAACTATTATTATCAAGGGGGCACAGGGCTGTACACAGAAGGTCAGAAGACAACTTTGTTTCCTAAGACCTTCATGTCACTATGAGTTCCAGGGACCACTGAATCCAGGTCCTCAGTATTTTGCTGCATACATCTTTTCTGCTGAACAGTCTCACTGTGCCCTGGGCCACCTCAGTGTCATTTGCCTCTCTTTGCCACTGTGTTAACTGAATTCCTTCCAGAAGAATTTTGAGAGTCACCTCTTAAAGACTCTCGAGAAGGAGGGGGGGGGGTGTTTTCCAGCCTTTTAGTGTTTCAGAGGTAACATGAGCTGTTTGTTAGTGTCTTCATCTCTCTGCTTGAAAGAATAAATGATTCAAACTCTGGGGCCTAACATGATTTACCACATAGCACTCAGTTGAAATTACATTTTAAAAATAGGAAATATTATCCATGAGGATCACCTGACCCTGGGCTGTAGTGTCTTTTTTGTTGTTGTTGTTTATTGTTCTTAGTTCTAAATGATTTAAACAGGTATATTCTTATCAAACTATCGTGTTTCACCTCCAACCCTAAGGGTGATTGGTGGAGGACAGTAGTTATGACTGGAATCAGAGTGGCCAAATGACCCCAGGAGGAAATGTCCATCTTATGTTGGATCTCAAACCTCCCTAATAAATATTTATCCGTTATTACTAGAGTTTTATAGACACTCACAGTATGGAAAATTCAAATCTACGGGCCTGTGACGACGGTGGGAACATGCGAGTGTGGAGGGAGGGCTTTCTGTCTGCTGAGCTTAAGATGAAATGCGGGTTGAATTGAGATCGGCACTTTCCAGGAGGAATGGTGACTCACAAGGAGATGACCGAAATGGCATCTGGTTCCCATCGTCTTTGTTTCGTTCCTGGACTCCATTCAGAGGCACTTCCTTCCAGCTGGGGCTTTCAGTGGTATAATGCGAAGGCAAGATCCACAGAAGTGGGTTTAGAGGAGGGAATTAAAGAAGAAAAATGCAGCGCGTGGAGGAGACGATGGAAAATTACACCCAGATGGGAGCAGGAGCGGATGGACACACACACCCGGATACACATGCGCCAACTGAGATAGTTTAGAGAAACGTGGCGACGTATATGATGTTTAATAGGGGGCTTCAGGGCGATCTGCACTTGAATGTCATTTTTGTTTCTAGTCTGGGGAGCGATAGTGTAGGTCCTTATTTAAATCATGCCTACCCCGTGATTTATCATCCATTCTTCAGACCACTGCGTTCTCTATGGTGATGCCCGTTTTCTGGCTCAGTGATGGAAAAGGTTTGGTAAACTCTCGGGGTTTCCCAAGAGGTGGGGCCATCACCTAGACATGTGGGCTGGGTTTCGTCTCTGTGTCAAACAACTCATCAGACAGCTCATAGGACAAAGACTGGAAGAGGCGGAGTAAGAAAAACCTGTCCAAACATTCTTTCTCATGTTCCATTCCCTGAAGGGCTTCAGTCGAAAGGAGGATTCTTTTAAAAGGAGACATGTATTCTAGACTCCTTTCCTTGTACGTAAATGTGAATTTTTTAAAAAGTCAAAATATCGCCAAACTTGTCTGATCTGCTCGTCTCCAGAGGCAAGCATGTCTGGAGAGGCCATAGCAACGAGAGAGATGGCTGAATACTGTTTGTTCTTTGGACTATTGTGGCAAACGGATCCAGGTCATGAACAAGTTAAAGGTGATTCACTGAGCGCTTGTCTGGATTGCTCCACTGCAAAAGGATGCCACAGCACAGGTGATTTGTGCACCTCCACAAGAGATACAGATAAAGCTAAAAGCATGAAGTGTGGCCTCTGATTATATGTGTGCAACTATGTGCACACTTGTGAATTCTCATTACCCAGATAAACCCAGAGACATCATGGCTTTACACATAGACCAGGAATCCATGAACTCAGGTTCCCCTGGGGCCTGGCAGGCACCATAAATATGTGAGTCTAGCTAGAGGCAAACATTTAGAAATACTAGAATCTGTGGTGAACAGAAAACCACGGCCTCATTGGAAGACATTCACTTTTATGTTAAAAATTGCAAAGACAAAATGGCTCACATCAGGGCTGGGGAAATAGATCTATTGGTGAATGGCAGGCATGAGCCCCAAGTTCAAGCCACAGAATCCACAGGTAAATCAACAAGCAAAGAGCTAGGCATGGTGACCTGACTTAAAATCTTAGTTCTGGAGAGGCAAAGACAAGTAGATCCTTGGGGCTTTCAGCCAGCTGGACTAGCTTGCTTGGCTAATTTCAGGCCAGTGAGAGACTCTCCCTCAAAGCAACAACCCAACAACAAACCCAAGGTCGTGGTGGGAGGGGGCAGCTGGAGAGATGAGTTAGTAGTTAAGAGCACTTATAAAAGCATTTACAGAGGACAGAGGTTCAGTTTCCAGCACCCACATGAGCCCTTACAACCATCTATGACTCCAGTTGAAGGGGATCCAGCGCCCTCTTCTGGCTTCTGCTGGTACCAGACGTGCAAGCAATGAACATACATACTTGCATACAAAACCCTTCCTAAAGAGAAAATGAAATTTTAAAATCTTAAAGTGGACCGGAGCTGAGGTTGATGGCATGTAGTGAATAACAGTCGAATTTGTCCACTGGTCTCCTTCAGGGGACATAGTAGAATGAAATCATCTGTCTACAGGCAGACAGAGGAGAGTGGTGAAAGTTAGCATCAGGGAGAGCAGGCACTTCCGAGTTGAGCTCCTGTGTAAGATCTCGTATGAGGAGAAACCTCTCACTCCACAGCAGGATAACATCATTGAGGAAGCTCCAGCCATCTCCTCAGTGTGAGAGTTAGGTGTGTCCTGACTTGTTTCCTCCCAGGGTTCCATGCCAGCCTTCCTCCTGGAGCACACAACAACACACCCACCCCCATTCCTAGCCTGTGCCAGTTACTCCAAGGTCTTGGAGGTGACTCCTTAAAACTAAAGTCCTCTCCATCCCGATGGAATTAACAGCTCACAATATAACATTCCAATATAATTCTGATCTTAAAAGTGCTTTGCAAGTACCAAATCAGATTAAAGCAAAACAAAAATCCGTGAATAATGAACTTGAAGAAACACAAGAGAAAAAACAAAGCTTACAAAAAAATATACTTGAATTTAATCCCTGCGTGAAATATCCACAGCCTCTCCTCTAATCCTTTTAACAATAAGAAAAGCCGTCAACATGTATGGAAGTCACAGAAACCTTGCGTTCAAGTTGGTATGCTACAAACAGTTGTGAGAGTTGCTCTCTGCTGGTAAACGGGTACACTGAGGACTCCCACGGCCCTCTCTCAGCTCTCAAGGAGAGGGACAAGCATGGGTATCCACACACAGCCTCTGCTTTTTAAAGGATTTCAGATGTTTGCAAAGAGAATTTATTTTTATGTTCTCTGGCTCTACAACAGCGATGCTCAGATTTCATGGCTCATGGAATAGTTTGTACAGGGATAGTTTTCCATTGCCACCAATGTCAAGAGTGATTTGGAATGCATGAGATCCTTTGGCCTGATAGCAGGTCAATGTTGTATTCTCTCTCTCCTCCCTCTCTCCCCCCTCCCTGTCCCCCTTCCCCTCCCCCTCCCCTTCTCCCTCTCCCCCTCCCCCTCCTTCTTCCTCCTTCCCTCCCTCACTCTCTCTCTCCTTCCCTCCCTCCCTCCCTCCCTCCCTCTATCTCTCTCCCCTCCCCTCCCTTTCCCCCTTCTTCCCTTTCCCCTCTTTCACTCTCTCTCCCTCTTTCTCTCTCTCTCTCCTGTATTCAATGGATTCAATTGTGTTCCCTTTCGTGTGTGTGTGTGTGTGTGTGTGTTTGTGTTTGTGTGTGTGTGTGTGTGCGTGTGCATGCATGCACATACTTACATGTGTAGGTGCATGCTACATACATGCAGGTGCCTGCAGAAGCCAGAGGAGAGCAACCTGTCTTTTGGAGCTGGAATTACAGGCGACTATGCACCACCTATCATCTGTAAAAGCATCTTTCCAGCCCAGTCTTCACTTCTCTATTCACACCATGTTCTTATTTTAAAGAGGTGGTCAGGTTTCTTTCTTTCTTTCTTTCTTTCTTTCTTTCTTTCTTTCTCTTTAAATTAAGGCTGGAGAAAACATAGGCATCTTTTAAAATATGGGACGGGGTGAGCTTCTTCCCTAGGCTGGGAGGTGGTGGCAGCTCTTAGGAGCAGTAGGGTTCTGGATAACATTTCACATGGACATCTCTTGGAAGAGCTGAGTGTGGTCCAACATTACACCTGGGGGTAAATCTCTCCTCACCTGACCAGAGACTATCCATCTGTATCCCAGAAGCCACACAGGTGGGACCTGACCTTGTCAGGGATGCAGCTGCTTCCTCGCTGCTAGCCATTGAAGACAAACAACACACTGGATTTGTTTAGTCTACCTAGAGTCTGTACCCTGCGTAAGACCCTGTGCACGCTAAGACTGGCGCATGGGGTGGGGGTGAGGTCTAAACGTGCATGATTCACGTCTCCTGGCAGTTTGGAAGACCCGCTACTCAGAATCCAAGTGGAGTTCCATGTAAGAATATGAAATATTTTTCTATCTTTTTATGAATTCACTAAATGAGATTTACACCTGTTTCAAATATTTGCCGAAATCCCCTGGATATGGGAAACATTTGCTGATAGTTAGGGGGTCCATCTTTGCTATTCTACAACCATGGGATGGATATAGACTTTAGGGTGGATCAGAAAAGCAAGGAAAAGTGGATACAGACCTAGGGGGATGAATGGAGAATGAAGGAAAGGTGGACTCCTAGCTACATGTCCTCTGAGGCCATTCTACAGATTACTTTGTCTTGGTTTCCATGCGTCTTCGTTAGTTAATACTTTAGTTTAGGGGGGAGGGAGTCCCCCAATGAGCACATTCAAACAAACAAACTAACAAACAACTCCCCTCCTGGCAGATCACTTTATTAGCCTCAAGATGACTCCCTGCATGGAAAGCAGTCAGGTACCGGGAGCTGCCGCCTACTTCCCATCCCAGCCAAGCTACTTAGGGCTCCAACTTGAATGGCTAATTCTTGGTCACCTCACCTACTTATCAAAGCCAAAAGATTATACTTAATGCACAACTTAAGCCATTCCCCTGGACCTCACTTGTTAGAGTTAGCAATCATGTTTTTTTTTTCCTGTCCCCCTCCCCACTTAACCTGAAGTTTTTAGTAATTGCCCTCTAGGCTCAAAAGGATTTCCCACTAAGCCATTGAAATGTTGAAAAGCCCCCTGACTTGGGGGAAAGTGTTTATCTGCACTCCCCGAGAAAGAACTGGGACAAATCTGCGTGGCTTTCGTACATGACAGGATGCAGATTTCTCACGAGCAATTTCTTACCTTTCAGCTTAATAATAACTGTAATCAACTTGGTGCACCGAGCGTTCGTGAGGAGTGTTTTTAAAGCAGCAGCTAGAACTTTAGCAACGGTAAATTAACCAGACCGGTGATCTTTTCCACCCTGTAAAACACGGAGCTTGCTTCCTTTGGGCTTTTCAAGATGCGAGCACAGTCTATCTCTCGGGGATCAGATACCTCCGAGAAGACCTCGTTTTATTTCTTCATTAGAACTAAAATGTCCTGGAAGGTTTAGTAGAACCTGCTCACTTCTAGATAAACCTTCAAAGGTTACATCTCCTACCTATAGGTCTCCCTCCAGAAGAGGGGCTCAAACCAGCCACCCCCAAAATCATGATCTATATTCTCTAGGCCCAGAGATCAAATGGAACCAAATGAGTGTTATCAGGAAAAATGTTATAGCCTCTCAAAATCCCAATGGGTTTGTGCTTAAGGGTCCCCATACACAGCATTTTATTTGCCTGACTAACCAATGGCTATTCGTGCTGAATATCTCATTGTACTTTGTGGGAACTGGGATCCTTACTCCCGTAAGGCGGAGTCACTGACTCGGGGAAACAGACTCCGGAGATTATCGTCGAGGCACATATCTACTACTGTGTTGCATAGGAGCAAGTGTTTTGTTGGTGGTGGGTTTTAAAAACTATTAATATTATTATTTAAAGCCTTTGGACCAATGAGGAGTCCGCATGAGTTTTGGAGTAGCCAACTCTCCTACTGTCACTATGGGGAGGCACCAGGCTGCCAGCACCATAGGGGACTTCAGTAAAGATCGGAGAAACAGCCGCCATGCTCTTTCAGGGCCCAATCTGAGGCTGACTTGTTTGCTGGGATTCTTTATCTTGTGTCACGTGGTTTGCCAGAAGACATGGTCACACATATTATTACATCGGTGTGGAAGCTTCCCTCACCGTCCAGCAGGCCCCACCCAAGGGCCACAGAACCTACAGTAAGTATGACTTACCCACAAACTCCTCTGATATGGCCCCTTTGTATCATATAATGAAAGGTCTGGAGTTCCCCAAAGGGGACCCCACTAGGGTCTCAGGATTGCGCGCACCCAAAGGACACACGAAAGACCAACTTGCTGCAAGAACACGAGGTAGTTTAATGGCGGAACGTTCCGGGCCGACACGTGTCTCAGTGTAGGAGACAGAGGTATCGGCCTCGTGGCTCCGGGATTTAGGGTAAATATAAGCTTGGGGTGGGGAAAAGGAGAAGTTTTCGCGCGGGTGCACATGATTGGGAGAAACTTTCGCGCGGGTGCACACGATTGGTTGTTTTCCGATTCTTGAACATCAGTAGGTTGAACCGGTCCATGGGGGAGGGGGGGAGGGTGTAGTTCCTGCAGGCGGATGTTTGTCTCTCGTATCCGGGGAGGGTGTAGTTCCTGCAGGCGGATGTTTGTCTCCCATATCCGGCCTATTCCTCAGATGACTCAGCAGCTCTTTGTCCTGTAACTCCGAATTCTTTGTTAACTGATTAACTGTAGGCTGCGGCTTCAGCTACTCAGGTTAGGGAGAAGGAATCTACAGAGCCTGTATATATTTTATAAAATGGTCTTTATAATTTTTCACTCTACAATAACATCTGTATAAAATGGAGGTTTCAGCACCAGATGTATAAAGTAAGGGCAGGACGGTTCCAAGGTATGGTTGAGAAGAAGGTTTTTATTGTAGATAAGAGGGCGAGAACAGCCAGAGACATCTGGAAGAGGCTAGAGTAGAGGGAGAAAGTAGTAGACCAAATATAGCCCGCAGACTGAACAGAGTTCTGGGCGATGAGGACCAGGAGAAAGAAGGGAGGGAAGGGTACACGTGGACCAAGAGAGAGCCAAGAGCCGAGAGGGATGATGGGAGAAGTGGTGGTGGGGGGTTATATGGGAAGCTGGAGGAAAGGACATCCGTGAGAGGAGAAGTTTAGGGTGGGGTGGAGGGTGGGGGAGTGGGGGGGGGTGGAGTGTGGGTGGTGAGAAGATCTGAGAAGAGTCACTGGTACTGACTGAGCCTGGAGGCTAGAGTTGCTTTGGTATGATAATAGGTAATCTCAGTTAACCACTCCCCCACCGGAGTCTCTTTGTGGCAACACCTACCCCTTCCACAACCTCCCTCTTGAAGCACTGTCCTAACCCCTTCACTAAGGATGCTGCAAGCTTTGGGGATTTCCCATCTCCTGTCTCTCCCGTCTCTCTGTCTCTACAATCAAGTGCTGTGATTGTAACACCTGCCTCTGTGCCTGACATTTTTATCACCCAGGTTCTAGGGATCGAAGGCAGGTTCCCACACTTGAAAGGCAGTTCCTTTACTGAGGGAACCATCCCTCTTCTAGCCCCACACCAACTCTTCCTTCCCTCTTCCTGCTCCTGCTTTTCACAGTGATAGGCTCATTTCCCTGCTTCCTCCTGCACACTTCGGATTGTTTGTATCTTGTCCAAGAATCAGAACTTATAGCTGAAGATGTAAAGAGACTGTCACCTCATGGGCTCTCACAGTAAGGACAGCCATGGGGTAAAGGAGAGGCCGTTCATTGTTGGGGCTATGTGATATATTTGGCTGCATACAGGATACAAAGGGCTCCATCTTCTATTTCTTGTCTGAAGTTCTCTCCTCCTCCCGCTCTCATCCCAGCCCTCCTCCAGCTTTCATTCTAGTCCTCTTCCTGCCTCCATCCTGTCCTACTCCTGTCTTCACTCCAGTCTTCCTCCTCCCCTCACTCCAGTCCTCCTCCTCCTGCCCCACCCTAGTGCTCCTCCTTCTGCATCTACCCAGTGTTCTTCCTGCTTCCATTCTTGTCTTCCTCCTGCCCCCATCCCAGTTCTCATCCTGCCCCCCAGTCCTCCTCCTGCCCTTACCCCAATCCACCTCCTGCCTCCAGCCTCCAACCTAGTTCTCCTCTTCCTGCCAAGACCCTAGTCCTCCTCCTGCTTCTACTCCAGTCTTCCTTTTGGCCCACCCCAGTGCTCTTCCTCCTGCCTCCACCCTAGTGCTCCTCTTTCTGCTCCACCCCAGTGCTCCTCCTCCTAGTTCACCTCAGTGCTCTTCCTCCTGCCTCTACCCTAATTGTCCTCCTCCTGCCCCCATACAAGTGCTCCTCCTCCTGTCCCCACCTCAGTCCTCTTCCTATCCTCACACCAGTACCCTATCTGCCCCCACTCCAGTCCTCCTCCTACCCTTCCCCAGTGCTCCTCCTTCTGCCTCCCCCAGTCCTCCTTCTTCTGCCCCACCCCAGTCTCCCTCCTCCCCATCTGAGTGCTCCTCCTCCCCACACTCCACCTGCTGAACTATCCTATATATCACGTAATCTCTGATTTCCCTAACCTTTTCTTAAGCCCTTGCTCATCCAGAGGCATGAGGTGTATTAGCTGACTAACTTTACAGAGCCCTGCTCTGGCTGAGACTTCCAAAGGCAACGTTTTTTTTTTTTTTTTTAAATCCTTACTTAATTAAACTTATATTACCCGTTTAGAAGTGAAATGCTCTAAGAAATTGTCTCTGAATCCAAAGATAAAAATGTAGAATTCGTTTACCATACATAAAGAGTCTGAGCTGAAGAAGAACGTTAAATGTTTTTATTTGGTACCATCTCTTTCGGTTGTGTGACTCATCAGAATACATACTGGAAAATGTTCAAATTAGCTCACTGCCTGACTGGCTGCTGAAAACGATCACAATTGTGGCTCTAAAGAACTCATCTGTGCTTGATCTTTGTCGGTTTATCGAGCATTGGGGAGAAGTAGAAACTGATGGGGGAGGCTGGGTAAGTGTCCAGTGTGCTGGGTTGGGGTCAGGAAGCCATTGGCAGTATTTGGCAAGCACAGATCCGTGACTTCTGGGAGTTACTGAATGTCCCGAGAGGACCCGTTTAGAGATCATCAGAGATGACAAGGTTGTACCGTTTGAATTCTGCGTGGCCATCTGAACACAGTAAATGAGAAGTGTCTTTGATACAACAGGACTGACTCACACACTGGCTCACAGAGATGGAGGCCTCATGCACAGGTCTAAGCCGGACGGCATCCCATCACTGAGAGGGATGAAAGTGGACAGGAGCTCCCACACCTAAGCCAAGAGTTATTTTCAATCAGCAACCTTTTGCAAAGGGGGAAAACATGGTTTTCCCTGATGAAGCCTAGACTGGGTATATAGACCACATTGAAAGGCAATTCTCCTGCCTGGCAGTGGGTGAGGGCCAATACAAACTCAATGGCATTTTTGCAGATTGTTTTTCTCTTATTCCTTTGTTTTGCCATTTATCTTTGAGGTCTTTTGCTTGTATATTACAGTTTTGTTGTTGGGGGTGGTTTTTTTGTTTTGTTTTTGTTTTTTGTTTGTTTGTTTGTTGTTTTGAGGCAGGGTTTCTCTGTAACAAGCCCTGGCTGTCCTGGACTCATTTTGTAGAGCAGGCTGGACTGAAACTTGTAAAGATACACCTGCCTCTGCCTCCTGAGTGCTGAGACTAAAGGCATGCGCCATCCCACTCACGGCACATTACGGTTCTTGATTTCATGTTTTTAAGGTGTGTGTGTGTGTGTGTGTGTGTGTGTGTGTGTGTGTGTGTTGTGCTTTTTTTTTTAATCTGTTTTTTGTAGGGGGCGGGGCATGATGCCTGTTTGGTTTCTGAGAGGGAAAGAAGGCTCAGAATTGGGTGGGTGGGGAGAATCTGGGAGAGGACAGGAGAAGGTAAACTGTCCAAGAGAGTACAGTTCCTGATGCTTGCTGTAGGTCAGAGCTTCTTGGCTCTTTGTCACCCACAATCTCTGCTTGCCTGGTAAAGTTTTTAAGTGTGTAGTGTAAGGTGCGTGTGGATGTGTGTACACATGTGTCGGTGTGTGCAAGCCTACGGTGCAGCATCCATAGTGTGGCTATATCAAACAATTTCATGGTTTCTTCCTAAATGTTCACATGCGTTAGTGTGATGGCCGGGTCTCTCTCTCTCTCTCTCTCTCTCTCTCTCTCTCTCTCTCTCTTTCTTGATTTTCCATTGTAAATGTAAATTGAACATGAGTCTTAAATTACCTTGTCTCTGCACGTGGCAATGCTCTCTTCAGAGGGACATAGTATTATTGGGTTACAACGTAAAATCCTAGCGACAGGCACACATTGAATCAGCCTCCAAAGACTTCTTCCATTTCCACAAATGCAGTATCAGTAGCACAAGAAAGGAAACCGCTTGTAAGTGGCCAAGCTTCAGCGATGTGCCTTTTCTGATGCTGGAGAGAGAGAGAAAGAGAGAGAGAGAGAGAGAGAGAGAGAGAGAGAGAGAGGTTTGCCAGAATCATGAAGTACCATGTCACCACTGCCAGGTAGCTAGCTACAGGCTTCCTGATTCAACATGTGCCTTTCATATGCCACAGTCGCCATTTTATTGATTGATTGATTGATTGATTGATTGATTGTGTGTGTGTGTGTGTGTGCTTTTCTCTGTGTGTAAGTACATGTGTACGTGTTTATATGACTGCGGAGGCAGGACAACCTTGTCTGTCATCCTGAGGAACATCATATATCTTTGAGATGGGATATCTCACTGGCCTGTAGCTCATCAAGTAGGCAAGGCTGAATAGCAGTGAACAAGGGCCTGAGGAAAAGCTATCATTCTGAGGGAAGCCTCCACATGGCCTCTGTCAATGCCAAGTCAATGGAGTAAGCATTCTCCCAGGAACAACACAAGGGCTTTCTGTCACGGGCGGAACCGTGTTTCCTCAGATTCACACGCTGAGATCTTTAACTGTCATTACCTCAGAACGTGACTTGACTCGGAAATAATAAAACCAAGATGACATCAGTAGCGTGTGATCCAGTGTGGTAGGCGTCCTGGTTGAAAAGAAGTGTGAACACAGAGTCAGGCATGCAGAGGAAAGGGGACAGAGAGACCTAAGAATGCCGTGCCTCTTTTCCTATGGGCAAACGAATGGCCAAGCCTACCAGGGGCAGGAAAGAGACCGTAATCTGTCTTCCCTCAGCACTTCTAGGGAGAGTGTGGGCCCAGTGTTTTTCAAAACTGTGAGATAGTCAGTTTCTGTTGCTTATGTCATTTAAGCTTCTGGTATTTTGTTATGATAAAATACAAATATTTCCACAAACCAAATATGTTTTCCCTGTCCATTTCATTTTTTTTGTATGCACATAGTCTTCTACCTCTATCCTTTCAGGGCATTTTATTAAGTGGTTGGTTTTCTAGCTGCTTTGCACAGGCAACCTATGGGTAAGTGAAAGCTTGAAGAGGACAGAGCAGCACAAAACAGACAGTAGGAACTGAGGCCTCTCACCTGGTTCTTTGCAACCCTCAGCCCAAACATCCTTCCAAAAAACCACAACTATGACTTGAATCCCACATTTTTTATTTTATGATTCGTTCTTATTTCTTGTCATTGGCTCTAGGGGATGAGACATTGCGTGTGTGTGTGTGTGTGTGTGTGTGTGTGTGTGTATGTGTGTGTGTGTATGTGTGTGTGTGTGTGTGAGTGTGTGTGTGTGTGTCCTAGATCTCCATAAATATAAGTTTAATATATTCAACAAATGGTTCAGTGCAGGAAGTTCAAACTGGGTTCAAGGTTCTGATTCCTGTTAAAACCTGTATTGTTATTTTTTCCTATTGCTGTGACAAAAATTCTTGATGGAGAAGAATTCTTAAAGGAGAAGGATTTTTTTTTCTTTTGCTCATGTTCTCAGAGGTGTCAGTCTACCACAGCAGGAGGGGTGGCACCAAGGAGTGGCACCAAGAAGCTGAGAACGGGAATTTGCTTGAGATCACCTGGCTTCTATTTCTCTCCCTTCTTTTCAAGGCCCCAGCCCATGGGATGATGTCATGAACATTAAAGAGTGGCCATCCCCTGTTAGCTAATTGTCTTTAGTAAAGCCTTCACTGCCAAAACCACAAGGGTACTACATTATCTTCTAGCTGATTCTAAATCAGTCAAATGAATAAAAGATTGGCCATCATGAAACCCAAACACCTTTATTATTTAGCTACTCCTACCTTTGGGGCCAAGTAGGATGGGAGAGGATATTTTCCTCTGGAGGCAGAATAAAGAAACAGAGAGGATCATGGGCAATTGGGAAAAGTTGGGTGGAAAGTATGTCCTCAGTAATTGACTCTGAATCTGACATGGGATACAAGCAATAGTTTAATATTCTGGATATGGTCTTGGACTTGGGGGTTGTCTGACTGTTTATGTTTACAACTGTGCTTCTAGTCCTTGGGTGGGTGTCATCACACAGATGTCTTAGCCTCTTTATAGTCATTTTCCTCTTGGGAATAAAGCAAACACTACTGTCTCTTTCTTATTCTTGTTTAAGGGGTTAAGGGAGGTAAAGCTTTTAGAGCCATAGCTGACATGAGCCAAGAGCTGCAATTGTTAGACTTGTTATTAAATCACCCTCATTCTGTCCCTCTATATGTGCATTGGCACGTGATTTAAGATGCAGTTTCAGTGGCATAAAAAAGGAAGTTTCTTGTAAGCGGCTTCAAGTAGTAGAAGACCAAACAAAAAGGAACTGAAGTCTGAGACATTTTATATAATGTGAAGTCTTGGGGGGAGATGCAGGTTGGTGATTTGCGGTTTGGATATAAAATGTCCCTCATAGGCTCATGTGTTTGAACATTTGGCCCTCAGCTGCTGACACTGTTGGTAAAGGGGGTAAGGTGGCAGAAGATGGAGCCTCAGTGGAGGCAGTGGCTCACAAGAGGTGGACTTTGATATTTTATAATTTTCTTAAAAACATATTTTCTGTGTCTTTGACCTGTTTCTTCTCCTTTCCTCTGGGCCCATTATTCATAGAAGTGGTCTTTTTACAGTGTCCCAGATTTCCTGGATGCTTTATGCATTGGATTTTTAAAGACTTAACATTGGGTTTTTGTTGTTGTTGTTTGACTGAGCTGGCCATTTTTTCTACCTTGTCTTCAGGACCTGAGATTCTCTCTTCATCTGTCGATGAGGCTTACCTCTGAGGTTTTGGTCCACAGCCTAAATTTTTAAATTTTTGTTTAGATTTTCTTTAGTGATTCTACGTTGTTGTTAAATTCCAATTTTATGCCTCTTGTATTTTCAGTCTTCATTAAGACCTTCATTCACATCCTCTTTAAAGGTCCTTCAACATATTCACAATTGCTATTTTGAAGTCCTTGTCTATGCTTTAGCTATTGCATTGTGATTGCTGGCTTCAGGAAGAGGTGTATTGTCTTGACTGCTCATGTTTGTGGTTTATTTTTTGCACTGGGATCTAAGTATTTGGAATTACGGTGTCTACAGTGTTTCTTGATGTATTTGGTCTTGTTTTTTGTTGGGTGGATGTCTGTGGTGGTTTGAATACACTTGGCCCAGGGAGGGGCACTATTAAGAGGTGTGGTCTTGTTGGAGTAGATGTGGCCTTGTTGAAAAAAGTGTGTCGCTGTGGGTGGTGCTTTGAGAGACCTTCCTTCCAGCTGCCTGGAAGTCAATCTTCTCCTAGCAGCCTTCAGATGAAGATGTAGATAGAACTCTCAGCTCCTCCTGCACCATACCTGCCCAGACATTGCGTGTTCCTCCCTTGACGATAATGGACTGAACCTCTGAACCTGTAAGCCAGCCTCAGTTAAATGTTGTCCTTATAAGAGTTGCCTTGGGGTTGGGGATTTAGCTCACTGGTAGAGAGCTTGCCTAGCAAGTGCAAGGCCCTGGGTTTGGTCCTCAGCTCTGAAAATAAAAAAAAAAAATTAAAAAAAAATAAAAAAAGAAAAAAGAATTGTCTTAGTCATGGTGTCTGTTCACACCCATGGAAACCCTGAATAAGACATGGTCCCATCCTTTTGTTGCTGTTGCCTGCTCTAGATTTTAACAAGTATAGTGCACTTCAGCAGGTGACACAAAGGAACAGGGATAGGCAATAAGGAAAGGCATCGGGTAAAAGCTAGGGGTTCCCTGAATCAGCACCGAGAGGCAGAGTCCCCAGAGAATTGATGGGAATGGAAAGAGGGGCTCTTGTAGGACCCAGAGTAAGTCTGGAGAGACTGAAACAGAAGAAAGGAAAGAGAGTAAAATCATTCACCTGCATCCCAGCCCAGTGTGGCCAATGAAGATATTGGTTAAAAAAAATGTTCTTATGGCTTAGTGGGTGACATAAAGGGATGAAGATGGGCTAGAGAGGACAGCTGAGACAGCTGAGAAGGAAAAAAAAAGCTAGAGGAAGGATGGGTCCTCACCAGGAAGTAGAGTCCCTGGGGAATATTGGGGGGGGGTCCGACAGGCTGCAACAAGATATAGATAAATGGGCTTTGAAGTTTTACAGCAGCCCCATTCTCTGTTCTTTCTTAACTACCTGAGTATGGATGTAATATGACGCACCAGCTTCCTGCTCCCTCCTCCATGCTGACAGTGTTTTCCTCGATATGATATGATGGACTCTGTGTTTCTCAAATAAGTCAAGATAAGTCATTTCTCCCTTCATCACAGTGACAAGAAAGGAAACAAATACACTCATTGATAGCACTTAGAATAGAGATTTTGTTTTCTTTGAAAAAAAAATCAATGCTTGAAGTGTGGGCCCTTTTTGTCCTCAGCCTTGTCTCTTAAGGGTTAAAAATGTCAATCACTTTTTCAGCAGCCATACCCAGAATTAACAGGAGAGAGAGAGAGAGAGAGAGAGAGAGAGAGAGAGAGAGAGAGAAAGAGAGAGAGAGAAGTGGTTTTTTTGTCCTATTGTCTTAGGCTAGCTCTAAGGGGTAAAAGAGAGATTCTTTTATACCCAGCTACTTGTTCTTCTTCAATGAGTTTGTCAGCATTCATGGTCTTGCACCCTGCTCACATGCTGACGATGCTCAGATCTCACTGTACACTTCAGAGTTCTCTCTGAGGTTCACAAATACATATTCCACTTCTTCATGCAGCCTGCATTTGGCTGTCCTATAAGAATTTCAAGTTAAAAATTGAGCATGCTTCTCTATAACTTGACACAAACATCAAGGAGAAAAAAGAATATAGCTTTGGCTTGCACAGGTTATAAAAATAGTAGCTCTAATCGATCATCTTGCCTCTTATTCACATTTCAGTTCTCAGGACACTGCCTTGTCAAATTAACCAACTTTCTCATTAACCCTTTCAAATCTGTCTTCTCTGCCATCCTGTTCTCCAGTAGCTAGTTTCCTCTGCACAATAGCTATTCTTTTGTTGTTTTGTTTTAATGTAGCCCAAGCTGTCCTAGAACTCACTCTGTAGACCAGGCTGTGTTCAAATTCAGAGATACACATGCCTCTGTTTCTCAAATGCTGGGATTAAAGATATAAGCCCCCACACCCATCTTGCATGGTAGCTTTTAGACTGTGTCCTGGTGTGAATGTAATTAGCAAGGTTGGAACTTGGCTATCTACTTTTGTCATAGTGTGTGTGGCTCCTGTGGCAGGGCATGCATGACCTTGTTCTGGGCTGTACCATGCTCCTTTCCTTATCTCAGCTGTGAAGAGCTAGAAGTTTATAAAAATTTCTTAACTCTTTACATGGGCAAGTGAAATTGGTCCAGAAGCTAGAGGCCTTGCTAATGAAATCACTTAAATCCAATTTAACAGACAAGGTGCTCAATAATTGTGACTGTTCACTGATTCAGACTGCCTTACTGTAAAATTAAAGGAAATCCTTTGACTTCAGACTACCTCTGAATTCAAAGTAGATATCTAGGAAGCCCAGAAGTCTTTCAGGATGTATGAGAGGAAACTTTAGTCTTTTTTCAAGCCCACAAAGCCCTGGCACCAAACCCCCTCAATAAATGCCTCAAGATTTTTCAGCTGAAGTGGGAGTTACATTTCCTTCCAATGAATTCACAAGCCCCAAGAGTATCTCAGCAGGGCAGATCCTTGAGTCTAGAAGGAACTGGCCTTCCTGTGACAGGCTCAGTGAAGCCACAATCTGTGATCAATTGTCTACAAGGTCAATTATGTACAGTTAGCTGGGTACTGAGAGTCCAGTAGGAATAGAAAGTTAGTTGACTCTTGGATACCTAAAACTTTAATTCAATTTCTACAGGTAGAGCCCCACTTAAAACTCAGATGGATCTGATTAGAGCCCCAGTATCTGGGCATATTAAAAAACTATGAGGAAGTGCATAGAGTACATTGAAGATGTGGGGTTTTCCTGTCCGTATGTATTCACAGTATGGCATTGGGGGGGGGCCTCTGTAGGGACCAGGGTCTACTATTCATTTTCCTCATACAAGGGAAACATCTTCTTTTAGGAATGACTCCCAAATTCTTCTACCCTTGAGTTGTCATTAACTGGTGACATATATTAATATTCCCATATGAATATTTGTCTCATCGAAGTGCTAACTAGGCCCAACTCCACTAAGATTCCAAAATCTAGTAAGCAATATGTTCAGAGCGGTATGGCCACAGACTGTGCAAATACCATCAGGAAGATGAGATGTCCTTGATCTTGGCAGTGAGCATTCAACCGGCAGTCCTCAGATCCATTCATATTCCATGGGCTTTCCCTTGATGGCTGATATCAGAGGTAAGATATGACACAATTGGGATTCTCTATCATCTTTGCCCCTGGGATTGGAGAATAAGTTAAAGAACTAAAGAATTGGTGGATTTGTTTGGATCTAACAACTGGATAGATAATTTGGGAGGTGGGGGGAGATGCAAACTTTTCTTGTGGTTCTGAAAGTCTGCCAACATTTTTAGTACCCCATGAAGCCCTGACATGAAGACAGACTTCGGCACGATCACGTCTAGAGAATGAGATACTCTGGTACCTACACATTATGTGGACTGTCAAGGCCACTAAGATTTTATGAGAAAAGAATCTGTAGCTGCTCCTCTATGAAAGTCCTAGAGAAGCTTGCATGCATAAATAGTTAAAGAAGGAAACACCAAAGATGTCGAACCCACTGATGTTTCCTATCTTGACCCACAGGCATTTAGTGAGCAATGTTCATTAGCCATTACTGAAAGATGGGAAAGTTGTCTCTTACTAGGGCTGGGATATAGCTCAGTAGATAAGAACATGCACTGCTCTTACAGAGGACCTGAATTTGGTTCCCAGGGACCTCGTTTGGTTGCTCACGACTTCCTGTAAGTCTATTAGCAGGAAATATGGCAATTCTGGTCATATCTGAGGGCACCAATACTCAGGTACACACACACACACACACACACACACACACACACACACACACACGTGCTCACAGACACCACACACAATCAAAATGGTAAAATGAACATTTTTAAAAGTTCAATTTTACTATTTTATGACTAGTTCATTTTGTCATTGGCAAGCATATATAAAGTAAGAAACTTCAGCATCTTAGGCATGGCAAGATTTTTTTTTTTAATGTAGTAAAGATTCCTTTAAAGAGCTAACTGATGCACAGGTATATAATTCACAAAACTCTAAGATAGGTTTACGACATGGGGCAGTGAAGAGAATGAGTCTGTAGTCAAGAAACATCATTAAGCTAAATAAATTCACTCCTTAGGCACAGTCTGGTGATATCCAGGAAAGCAAAAATAAAACAAAGTGTTTGAATACTCTTGCACACTGTGTAAAGATTGTGTTTGTGTTATTCAAATGTTGCTTTTTGTATGGGCTGACATTTGAGTACAGGTCAAACTTTGATATTGTTATTTTTATGAAACATCACCTGTCTTAAAACATTTACACGTGCTTTGTAACCATCTTCTCCATCACCTTCTGATTAGTTAAGATCAGAATGGCCTATAGCAAAGCAAGAGGGAATAGGCAGAACTTCCGGGCGGAGATAGAAACTCTGGAAAAGAAGAAGAGAAGGGAGATTCTCCAGTCAGATATGGACGAAGAAACAGGTAACCAAGACTGAAAGAGAGGTAACCAACGAGCCACGTGGCTCAACTTGGATTAGAATAAATGAATTAATTAAGTTGTATGAGCTAGCCTAAGCTAAGACCTGAGCTACATAAATAAAAATAAGTCTCTGTGTCATTATCTGGGAGCTGACGGGTCAGAGACAGTCTGGAGATAATGGAAATCTCACAGTTTTCTGGAGAAAAAAAGAAAGGCAATCAGAAAGTCCAGGAAAACAAAGCGCTACAAGGTAAGAAAGTCATAGTTCTAATACAAAGCCAACGAGTAAGGCCAAGTTTTGTGTCACTGAAAGTGAATTCTCCTTCAGATACGTGGAGTTATACTTCCAGCTTTACAATCCCAATCTTAGTACTTGACATTATAGTGAGTAATCTCGAATGTATCATAATGTTGTCAGTATTATTCTTGTGACATTCAGAATGAGACAAGTGATACTATAAAGAAGCCCTAATCTCAGTAAGTTTTTATAAGGAAGCTGACTTCTCACTTCCACTGAACATTCATTACAGTTTATTGTCCTTTTGGAGCCTGGTATCTCTCAGAGCATCATCAGTCTCATGGCTGGGAGCTAAGAATAGTGAAGAATAGTGGTCTTCACGTCTCCCAGCTACTCCTGAGCTTCATAAGGGATTTGTGTGTGGTGTGTGGTGTATGGTGTGTGGTGTGTGGTATGTGGTGAGTGTGTGTGTGTGTGTGTGGTGTATGGTGAGTGTGTGTATCTGTGTGTGTGTGTGTGGTATATGGTGAGTGTGTGTGTGTGTGTGGTGTATGATGAGTGTGTATGTGTGGTGTGTGGTGAGTGTGTGTGTGTGGTGTGTGGTGTATGGTGTGTGGTGTATGGTATGTGGTGAGTGTGTGTGTGTATGTGGTGTGGTATATGGTGAGTGTGTGTGGTGTGTGGTGAGTGTGAGTGTGTGTGTGGTGTGATATGTGGTGAGTATGTGTGTGTGTGGTGTGGTTTGTGGTGAGTGTGTATGGTGTGGTTTGTGGTGAGTGTGTGTGTGTGGTGTGGTTTGTGGTGAGTGTGTGTGTGTGGTGTGGTTTGTGGTGAGTGTGTGTGTGTGTGTGTGGTATATGGTGAGTGTGTGTGGTGTGATATGTGGTGAGTGTGAGTGTGTGTGTGGTGTGGTTTGTGGTGAGTGTGTGTGTGGTGTGGTTTGTGGTGAGAGTGTGTGTGTGGTGTGTGGTGAGTGTGTGGTGTGTGTGTGGTGTGGTATATAGTGAGTATGTGTGGTGTGTGGTGAGTATGTGTGTGTGTGGTGTGGTTTGTGGTGAGTGTGTGTGTGTGTGTGGTGTGGTTTGTGGTGAGTGTGTGTGTGTGTGTGTGTGTGTGTATGCTCTTTCCACAGGTGTCACCTTAGGGATGACAACGTAACTATTTGTTGACCAGAACTACTCCCATGGTCTACCCTTCTGGTATTTAAATATTCAACACTGTACTTCCCATATGCGGAATAATTTCATCCCTTCTTTGAGATAGACAAGCTGAAATCCCGAACAGTGACACAACCTTCAAATCTAAGGTCAATAGCAAGGACTCCGAGTGACAGGAGACAATCCCTGTATTAGGCTCCTCTTGAGCCGAAGGTACGGGAGCAAGGGGTGAGTCTATCTCCGCTTTCCACATTGAATTCTCGGCATGGACCACTGTCAGGGAGCATAGGGAGTATCCCCTTTGGGACAGGTAAAGCATGGGAGACTTACAGTTGCCTTTTGCACACACATGTTGTCCAGGAGAGGGACATATTCCTTTGTGGGCTCTCAGGGAGGATGCCTTAGACTTTGCCCCTTTGCCTTTCTATCCCTCGTTCTTTACGGAAGTCTCTTTAGTAGAATCCATGTCTACATCTGGGCAAAGAACCGTTAAGCATCTTCCCCTGGGGAACTCAAAACCTCCGTCTCCCAGCTTCCACTCTAGCAGAAAGGACCGGGGAGAGGAAAGGGCTGTTTTACATTCCAAACAGTCTTTTGTACCCACCTCTATTGGTAATACAACTTTTTAAAAAAAGGTGTAATTATTATCAGAAAACTGCTGTCCCATTTTGAAAGACGCCCCTTTATGAAGAAGCATTTGACTACGTAAGAGTTGCTCATCAAAATGTTTGCCCAGACCTATGGTTGAAATCAACTATTTAACGATTACACTTGAATCTAACCGAGTTTCCTAGGGGATTTAACACCTATAACCTCTCCCCTTGAGTGATTCTGTTCAATTAAAAGGGTTTCCTGGGTTCTATTTTAATAAACTTGAGAAGTTTTAATTACCATTGCCATTCAAAGGTCTGGACTATCTTATTCAAAGGAATATACGCATCTTCTCATAGAGGGAGAAAGACAGAAAATTGGGAAATCAGTAATGTAATTTATCAAGATTTCTTAATTTCAGATTGAAATACTAAAATCAGCACAGGAAACATTTACAGTGTACAACAGAGCGACTGAAAGCTCAATCATTCGAGAAACAGCTGGCGGAGGCAGCTGAACCGGGTTGTGTGATGCCTGTCTGCTGCCCCGGAAGTCCCGCCTCCGCCTCTGGCTGTGCTCGCTTCCTGAATTTGTAATGCAATATAGCCACTACAGGACCCTCCTGAGAGTGGAAGTCCGTATTGTTTGTAGTTACATTTGGGAAAACAGAAATGCAGTCTCCCCTATGAAAGCCAAGTGTCCGAGTCCCTTCCCCCAGTTACCTGCTTCCCTCAAGATCCCAATCACAGACGTTGTCGGAAGTGTGGATTTGTTGTAGAAAATCACACTACAGCCGGGCGGTGGTGGCGCACACCTTTAACCCCAGCACTTGGGAGGCAGAGGCAGGCGGATTTCTGAGTTCAAGGCCAGCCTGGTCTACAGAGTGAGTTCCAGGACAGCCAGGGCTACACAGAGAAACCCTGTCTCGAAAAACCAAAATAAATAAATAAATAAATAAATAAATAAATAAATAAATAATCGCACTACCCACATCCTGTCTGTCATAATTTGACTACCTAAGAGTTGCTTGTCAAAATGTTTGCCCGGACTCGTGGTTGAAATCGACTCAGAGAAACAAACAAAATCAGTGTTACTGCAACGGTCTAACTTCCCTTTGGGATTTTGTAACTCGATTCCTGTAGAAGAGTGAACCTTAGATGCCACACTTTCAACTGAGGCCTCGCATCAGGCATGCCGTGAGTCCATTGTTTTGGGACACATTCGGTCACTGGACAAATGAACTCAGCAGGGTTTTCAAACCGGGCACTTCACAAGATTCTGGAACAACACAGTGACCTTTTTACATGGGGTCAAGTTCAGACCCTCGATGCCAGAAAATTTCACACGTCATCACCACTTTCTTCCTGGAAAGCGACTGTAGAATCTTGAATGCATACCCTGTTCCCTTCCCTCATATATTGAACGTTGCATAGAACCTGTCACAGTGAGTGGAAGATGTTTCAGAAATAGTTTTTCCCTTGTAAGATACAAAATCTACACTGGGACACAGCAGGTCCTTAAGGATTGGTCATTGAATATTTATTTATTGTGAGAATTATTTATTACATTCCATTCCCTGGACAAAACTGAATTCTTTTCCCCTCCCCAACAGCAATACTCTACAACTTGAAGAAGTCAAATTTTGTTTGCTTCTGATTTTATTTTCTGTTGCTGTGCTAACATGTGAAACCAACTTTTTGTCTTTTGAGGAATAAAGGGTCTATTTCAGTTTACAGATCACAGCCTATCGTTGAGGCTAAGCCAAGGAAAGCGCTCAGGATACAAACCTGGGGGACAGAAAGCACAGGCCAGCTTCCTTTCCTCGCTGGCTCAGCTTTCTTTTTTAAAGTAGCCCAGGATCACCTGACTGTGGAAGCCATCCCCTGCAGTGATTGGGGGACCTCTCACATCAGTTAAAAATCATGACAGCACCACAGCCATGCCTGCAAGTTAATGTGATGGAGGGGATGCCTTGGTTGCCAGTCCCTCTCTCCCAAATGCACCAAGTTGACAATCTAAGCAAACTGTGACCTCGCTGAAGTGTTCTGTTTTCCTGGTTTCCTTATAGCATAGGAAGACAGAATTTTGATGTTTCCTTTAAGATATGTTTACCAGTCTTGATCAGAAAAGAATACTCTGAAAGTTTCTTGAAGACTTTCTGAGATGTTGGTTACAAATCCATCAGAACTCTAGCCGTGCAGTATTTATGAAACTGTCAACCCTAGGGACACATCTGCTCATTTTTTTTTTCACTCCAAAATTACTTCACTTACCAGAAAGACCCAAATTTGGCTGTCCTGTCATGATTTAAATGGCCTGCACCTCATTAGTGTCACTAGCATTTACTTCATAAAATCAAATCAGAATAGCATTTAATTTAGTTTTAATAGGATAGTTAATGTATGTTAACAAAATATCCATTGATTATTAAAATGGGGGAGTGCTGAGGTGTAACGGAATGTGAGATATTAATCTTGTTGCTGTGCCATTAATTCAGAATTACATAAGCAATAAATGTCTAATTAGGTTCTTACAAGTGATGGGCTGTAAGCATTTATTGGGGCTCAATAAGATAGATGTTACTGACTTGTGCTAAGGACCACAGTGTAATTAACCCATCCATTCCTGTTCTCATCCATCTTCGATCTTTCTGTTCGTTCCCCGGGATGTCATTATCCTCGTGGGATAGAGGCAGAGTGGGGGAGGGGCTTGGGGAAGTTGTCTGGGCACAGTATTTAAGATAATCGCAGACTCCACAGTAACAATTGTCTCATGGGTTTGGCAATGGGGACTTGAAACAAGAAACCCATGAAGAATCTTTCTCCTTGGAGACACTGGCAGTTTCAGCGGTAGAGTACCATGAAGTGAATCAGGACCCATAATCCATCCTATTTCACTTGAGAAAAGAGCAGGTCTCTGACCTTCTATAATGATTTTAAGGATCCCTACTAATCCAAAAATCTTGCAAGTACTACTCTCTGTTTCTACTCAAAATTTGTTTAATTATTCACCCGGACTCAAGATATCATTTATTTCATCTCAATTCCTGGTGTATACAGGATAGCCACAAACTGCAGAACAGATAATGTGAAGGATCACTATATAATTAACAATTAACAATTATTAATAATTGTTATTGCATAATAATTATTAATTATATTAATTATATTAATTAATAATTAATACACGAGTGCATGACATTCCACGCTGGACTTGTCATGCTAAAATCACATAGCTCATTGTTCCACATACAGGAAGAGCATATTGACGCACCAATTTCATAAACCCTCATGAGTTGGTGCTGGCAAGATGGTTCAGTGGGTAGAGTATGTTCTTCTCAAGTTTGAGGATTTGATCCCCAGAATCCATGTGGAAGGAAGACAAACAAACAAAGAACAACAACAAAACAACATTGGAAAGTTATTGTCTCATCTCTACACTCACACTGTGGCGCACACTCATACACACACACATACACTTTACCATCATTATATGCATATATACAAGTGTGTGTGTAAGACAGTATTTTTTAAATCTTTGTACATGCAGGCGTGGTAGTGTATTGACCAGTTGGTGCTTATTGTCACTGAATGAAACTCTGAAGAAGTAATTAAGATAGTTCATTCAGAAAACGTCAGCTTCCCTCTCTTGCCAGGTCTCATGGTTGCTTCATACAGGTTAGACATTTTCTCACACAGTTGGAAACTTAGCCCCGCTATTCATCTTGTATAATAGCAGGAAGAGAACTCAGCTTGCTATCAGACACACCTGAAAATCTGAGATCTGGGTTCTGTTTCTAACTGTAGAGGCTTCTATGGTTTCCTTGACCCCAGTGGTTCTCAGCCTCCCTAACGCTGTGACCCTTTATTTAATACAGTAATACTCATGTTGCAGATATCCCCAACTGTAAAATTATTTTTGTGGCATATGTTACTTCATAGTTCCAGTTTTGCTACTGTTATGAATTGTAATGTAAACATCTGACATGCAGGAGATCCGATTTGCCACCCATGTGAAAGGGTCTTTGAAGAGGTCACAACCCACAGGTTGAAAACCACTCACTAACTTAACCTCGCTGGATATAATAGAATGGGAGCCATGGTGTTATTGAGAGATTAAACAAGATTATGCGTACAAAGTACACAGTGTCCTTGACTGTTGTCTGAATCTGATGCCAGTACATTTGTCCTTCCCTCCTCTCCCCTTTTTATTGGATGGTGTGGATATAATGGTATTTTTAAAATGTTTAATATTTATGCACTTATTGTGTGCTGTGGGGCTGTATGTGTGTGCTACACCACAGGCATGCAGGTTAGAGAACAACTTTCAGGAGATAGTTATTTTCCTCCCATATCATTGGCCCTGGGATCAAAGTCAGGTGGTAGGGTTCACCCATTGAGCTATCTCACCATCCTTAGAATGCTGATTCTTTCCTGGGCATGGGGCTCAGTGCACTAGAGACCTGAAACCAGAAGTCGGTCGAGGAGGAGCATAGAACCATAAAAATGGCTTGTGGCAGAACAGGGAAAGCATAATTCCTTTCTGTTCTCATTTTGTGCCCAGCTCAGTATTGGCAGAAGCTCAGGTACAGGTGTTGTAGGTGTTCTTTGCAGGTGTTGCAGGTGTTCTCTGCAGGTGTAGCAGGTGTTCTTTGCAGCTGTTACTGGTACCCTCTGTAGGTGTTGCAGGTGTTGCAGGTGTTGCAGGTGTTGCAGGTGTTGCAG
>JANHMN010000019.1:35704031-35716588 GCA_030674055.1 Rhabdomys pumilio
GCATATGATGAAATGAAGTAAAGGTCTTAAATAGATTACCTAATTTGAAGAATCATGGGGAAAAAAATCCTTTATGATTTGTGTGCCACCACAAAGCTAATAACCTAGTTACTTTTGCCTACAACAAAAAACCCTTCCTCCGTGTTATTTCAATTTCGTGAGAGAAAGTTGGAGATGAAAATCTTGCCCATTTTCTCTGACACTCATCTCTCTTTGGATTCACAGCATCGTAACTTGCCTCAGACGTGAGAGCTACAGTGACGGTGTGTGTTGGAGGTGTTTTATCACTGGGAGGCAAGTGATTGAGCTGAATTCAAACAATGCTCTCTTGAAGTAGGACCTGGGAAAACTGAACTTGTATTCATTCTCTCATCGGTGGACTATGTATTTTAAAATGTTACAGGCACGTGAAATCAAGTGGATTCTGGTTATCAGAACTTCAGTGTTCATTGGTGACTGTTCTCCTTGTCCGAGGCTTGCCTGCTTTAACTGCCCATTGGTGACATACAGTCCGGGTTTTTTTGAGACAGGGTTTCTCTGTGTAGCCCTGGCTGTCCTGGAACTCACTCTGTAGACCAGGCTGGCCTCGAACTCAGAAATCAGCCTGCTTCTGCCTCCCAAGTGTTGGGATTAAAGGCGTGCGCCACCACCGCCCGGCAAAAATACCATTTTCCTAACCTACTCTTACCAAAGCAATGGGAGGGATTTTGGTTTGGAGGGGGGGGGGAGTTGTTTTACTGTTGTTTGGGTTTTGGTTTTGAGACAGGCTAGCCTTGAACTCACAATGTAACCTGAGAGTGAGTGGTTCTTTTGCTTCTCCCTCCCCAGCGATGGAATTCCAGGCTTGCACCATGCCAGGCTTACCTAGGAACCCACTCTGCCATCTGGGCTCAAACACTGTGCTTTCTTCATTTGGCAATTGTTCTTGGCGGTGTTGAGGAAACAATATCATTTCCTTAGCAAGTCAGTATGTTTATTCATCCACATCAAGTTCATTTTCTTCTGCTTGTATAGGATATGTTAGAAGTTGTGGGGATATGTGCTGATTAGATTGGCCAGGGTCTATATTGACCCTGTCTAGATGAAGATTACTATTTTATTGATTCTGGCTGGCCTATTCTTGCTTGGTTAGTTGTAACGGTTCTTCTACAGGTCTATAAATAAGCACACATCTCTCTCTACCTCTCTCTCTCTCTCTCTCTCTCTCTCTCTCTTCTCTTCTCTTCTCATTTGATTTTTTCAGCTCCACTGAAATACATTTACAGGTACCTGTTAGAGATGAGCCCTGCTTGGGGAAGAATGAGATGCCATATTGTTTAAATCAAGAGTCTTCTTATTGTTTTTACATTTATCTATCTATCTATCTATCTATCTATCTATCTATCTATCTATTTATTTATTGGGTGGGGCACACATGTGGTGGTCAGAGGCCAACTTACAGAAGTGGCTTCTCTTTTTCTATACACATGAGTCCCAGGAATTGAACTTGGGTCACCAGACTTGGTGGCAAGTGCCTTTACCATTCAAGCCACATCTGATAACTGAAATGGAGAGTCATTCTGTGTATCTTTTCAGCTAGCTGTACACACACACACACACACACACACACACACGAGAATCCATTTCTTTTAAAATGTTTAAGGTTTTTGTTGGATCTACATACTCATAAACTCACCTTGAGCCCATCGACCTAAGCAGAGGATTTCCAATCTACAGGGACCACATCACCCCCACTCCAGGTTCTAAAAGTCTCTTTTGATGAATTTCTGAGTGTCATTTAAAAAATATCTTTGGTAGTACTTTTTTTCCTTCCAACTCTTGAGTGAAGTCTTCCAAAATTCACCCAAGGCATTAGCTTTTAATTATAGGTATCAGAAATTTTTTTTCAAGATATTCAGGATAAAAGCAATATTCCACTAAGATCTAAGGCATATAAAGAGTTTTGATCTTCCTTTCTTTTGTTCTTTAATAAAAATTTGTCTTTCTTCTTATATTTTAAGAGCTCTTTCTGACTAGGAACTTTCTGTAAGAGTTATTCACAGGTCAACTGTGGTGATTGGTTTTAAATATCAAATTCCCACAATCTGCAATTGCCTGAAAAGATGCTTTACATGAAGAATTATTTAGATCAGGTTGGCTGTAAGGATTTCTGGGAGGTGGGGATTTTCTTGTTCATTGATGTAGGAAGACACAGTCCACTGTGGGTGACTCTATTCCCTAGTCAGGGGGTCCTGAACTATACATGGCAGGAGAAGGCTAGGTGAAACAAAACCAGTCACGATGGATGCATCCATTTCTCACAGTTGTGACTGTGGATATGAGGTGACCCCTTCAAACATCTACCTTGATCTCCCTGTCACCTGGGACAGTAATCTGGAAATACAAGACACATAAACTCCTTCCTTCCTTGTTGCTTTGGTTCAGAGTATTTTATCACAGTAACAGAATTGAAACCTAAAAGATGAACTGTGTGGTATCTCAAAGACTAACTCAACTATTGTTGTTGTTGTTGTTGTTGTTATTGTTGTTGTTGTTGTAGATGATGTTAAATGAAATGCCAATGAGGTGATTATATGACAAAGCAAATTCCTAAGGATAAATTGATTTATAGGCCAGGCCTGATTAAAGATAATGATGGTAGACTTCAGGTAAGTAATATGCAATGCCATAAACCAATCCACCTACTGTAGTTCCGGGTCCCCATATCCAGGTCTTTTAAGACCTCCATTCCCTTCACCCAAATTACCCATTTATTTTTATATCTTTGTGTTTTGTTGTGTGTGTGTGTGTGTGTGTGTGTGTGCACTCTGCCGCTTTGATGTAATTGAGAGCAACTAATTGAAAACCAAGTCAGCATCCGTTATAAAAATAATCTTCTAGCACAGGCCAAAAGACTAACTATAGAACATGAAAACTTCATTTATTTTTTTTTTAAAAAAATCTTTAAAATAAATTGGTTGTGATTTGTGTAGATTAAATTATAGCTGAAGACTTAGCATGGAATTGAGATCACTATATAAGAAAACTTCCTATGACTAAAGGCTTTTTTTTCCCTCAGAGCTGTTTAGCCAGAGGCGGGGTGGGGGGCTGGGGGGGGGGGGAGGTGGGGAGGGGGGGGGGGGGAGGGGGGGGGTGGGGGGGTGGGGGGAAGAGGAACATATAAAGGCCTACATATTTGGCAACTCTCTGGTGATATTTACATTTTTGCAATTTCATTTTAAAATTAAAATATTCAGAAATGTCTTTTATCTGCCTTTTTTTTCACGATTTACATTTATTCCCTACGAAACAAAGGCCTCGACACGGGGGGGGGGGGCACTTGATGGCCAGCAGGATTAATTAATAAATCTCTTATGTCAGTGGGGGCTTATTAACAGCATTTGTGACATTTTCAAATCAGTCCTCTTACGTCTTCCAGTGGTGCCCTCATTGTGGCCAGGCACCATCCCAGGGGCAACAAAACAAAGGGTGGGAGGGAATCACTGAAATTGAAATTGACTTCCGTAAAGCAAATTCAAGAGGGAAGTGGATATAAACTGTGTTTTCTGTTGTTTGTTATACTGAATGCAGAATGCAAATGCGTGTTCTTTAAGGGTGTTGGCTCTCCTTCAAAAATGTAAGCTATTCTGTCAGAAGCCAAAGGCCCCTTCCTTTAACCTCCGGCCCAGTTAATTTAGATTCGCTCTCTCTGTAACTAAACTAAACTAGTTTTACAACATGGGGCATTTCTAATGTCAAAAATAAGTAGTCTAGGATGAATAGCTCATGCTCGCTGCAGGGGTCAGAGGTTAGGGCGAACATCTCCCTAATGAAGGAGGAAGATGGCTGTGGAATCGCGCGTTACCTAGGAGGAAATTAAGAAGGAGCCAGAGAAGCTTCGAGAAGATCTACTTGCTCCTGCTCCGCTAAATGGACAAATTCTCCCTCGGGAACACCTAGAGCGAGCTACAGATCTATACCGAGTGCAACTTTGAGAATAGTGATAAGTTTAGTAAAGACCAGAAGCCAGAAAGAAAGGCACACAACTTCAACTTTTCAGTTGCTTTTATGGATCTTAAAAGACCTGGATATCGAGTTAAGGAGATCGGCAACACCGTGTCCAGTACAGGAAGGGCACCCATGATTCCGTGACCCTGCAGTCACAGAAGTCCCAAAGAGGGGATCATCTGGACATAGCCTTAGCTCCTCCAAATCGGGAGCTGCCTTCTCCAGGGCCAGTGAGATCGTAGTGAATTCTATTGACTTTCCTGAAGTTATTTTTTTCATCCAGATTGTAAAATAAACTTAGTTAATCTTTTCCTTCCCCAAACTTTGCCATTTGAGCCTTTACAATGTCAACGAATTGTAACACATTTATTTAGGAATTAGGGTTGGATGTACTTTGGCATATTAAAGAAAGTCTGTAGGAATTAGTCTATATACAGCAAGCTCAGTAGCATTATATCAACGCAATAAAAATATAAGGCGAACCCGAATGAGAGTTATTTAAAGTTGCATCACTTTACATAATATGTAATCAATGCTAAATAAGGCAAAATCATTAGTTATGTGTGTGTGTATGTGTATATACATACACATACACATACACATACACATACACATACATATACATCATATACATCATATACATCATATACATCATATACATCATATACATCATACACATATACATATACATCACATACATATACATCATATACATATACATATACATCATATACATATACATCATATACATATACATATACATCATATACATATACATATACATCATATATACATACACATACACATACGCATACGCATACGCATACGCATACGCATACGCATATACATCATATACATATACATATGCATATACATATACATCATATACATATACATATGCATATACATATACACATACATATACATCATATACATATACACATACACATACACATACACATACACATACACATACACATACACATACACATACACATACACATACACATATACATATACAAATGTTGGTGTATATTTGGTCTCAAAAGTAAGTTCTGGTATTAGTTTCTGGGTCACTTGAACTGAGCCCTAACTATCCCATTTTTCTGGTTTTTCCACCTATCTCTAGTGATTCAGGAAGATGCATAAGACCTTCCGGTGCAAGTTGGTCAGATGGCTTGACAGATGAGGGTGTTTTCTACCTCCAGACCTGAGTTCAATTTCTGGAATCCACTTGGTTGGGAGGCAAGAACTGACTTTAACAGTTTGTCTAAAACGCATGCTCAACACCCAGGGTGGATAATAGAAATTACCTATTAATTGGAAAGACACAACCAAATCTCCCTTTATTGAGTCTCAGACCAATAGTTGCAGTTGTGACGTCATTGCGGGGGTCCCTGCTGACACTACCTGGGATCTTTCTTCCTATCACCCAGACTTATGTTCCAATCCTGGGAGATTTACCTAGATTACCATGATTTTTCCCTTCCCGTTAGCGTGCCTTTATGATTTTAGTGTGGTTTTACCAAGAGTATCGCGGCATACTTGGAGATGCAGCGTGGACTAAACAGCGCACATGGAGACAGAAAGCCTCACGTTCCAAGAAAGCACGGACTTCAGTCCGGTGGGTCAGTGGTTATCGTGCGGTGTCCTCCCCGTGTCTCCGGTCTTCGCTCTCCTTGGGTCGTCTCACTTGATATGCTCGGGAACAGTTCCAGCCCACGCAGAACTGGTTTTCAACGTGCTGGGTTCCTTTGAACAACAGCATTTTCTCGTTTCCTTCTTATCACCCCGATGTTTGCCCCTTCAGTCTTTCCCCTCCGTGTTAATAATTATGCGAACCCCATAAGAAGTGCGGGTAGACCTTCTTTCTGAGCTCGCCCTTTTCAACTCCTACCTACGATTCCACAGCGACTCTTCCCTCACTAAATAGACCCTGACTGACATCCAGGAAGAACTGGGGGACTAGAAGGGAAAGCGTGAGGGCTTTTTGTCTCTATTTTAAAGTGAAACAAACAAACAAACAAACAAACAAACAAAAAACGGTGCTGTGGAGTCCTGAGACCTAAGCACAGAAGGATTGTAGAGGGCAGATACATTCCAAAACCTAGAAAGAACCACAATTTGGGTTTTTTTTTTTTTGGGGGGGGGGAGTGTTTGATTGGTTTTGTTGTTGTTTGTCTATCATTAAGATAATACAATCAAGGAATGTTAACAAATTGGTTTTAAAAATAATCATCACTTTTGTTTGTTTGTTTTTTTTAAAAGAAAGATAAGAACATGTAAGCCAGCCATAACAATGGGCTCCTAACCCTACATGAATACTTAAAGATTTAGTTCTTTGCTTTACTATATTCCTGCGTGTATGTACATACACTGTGTGAATGCAGGTTCTGCAGAGGCCAGAAGAAAGCACCCTATTTCCTGACTGGAGTTACAGGCAGTTACAAGCTACCCAGGCTGGGTCCTCTGTAAGAGCGGCAAGTGCTCGTAACTGAGCCACCCTCTCTCCAGCTCCCATTGTAAGTATTTTAAAATAACAGTCACATCCCAAATGTAGCATGTCAGGCCGTGCCAGTGTTCTCTCCCACGCCCACCAAGTGGTGGAGGTGGCAGGGAGACTAGAACCTTCGGGATGGAACCCTAAACTTGGAGTTGAGTTTGGGAGAAACTCGGCAAAGGAAAACTGACAAGCAAGAAGAATTGATTCCTTCTAATAACCACGCATGCTCAACACCCAGGGAGGATAATAGAAATTATCTATTAATTGGAAAGACACAACCAAATCTCCCTTTATTCAGTCTCAGACCAATAGTTGCAGTTGTGACGTCATTGCGGGGGGGGGGGGTCCCTGCTGACTCTACCTGGGGTCTTTCTTCCTATCACCTAGACTTATGTTCCAATCCTGGGAGATTTACCTAGAGCACGGTCTTTCCCTTCCTGTTAGCATGCCTTTATGATTTTAGTGTGGTTTTACCACCTGCCCCTTTCCTTACAACAGACTTGCTTTCACGTTATTCACAATTTTATAGAAGCCCTGTGTTGTTAGTGGGAAAATGACACCTATGCCCATTGCGCTGAAGACATAAGCCTCAAAGGGGCTTCCTTCTAATCCCAAATCACACCGCTGTTAGCATAAATCCAGTCAGAGGCTGGATCCTTTGAAGATAGGGACTACTGGTCTTCAACGCTGACCTCCATTCTTCGTGTGGGAATTTTGCATCGATAAGTCACACAACATTGCATTTAGACGGCTGACTCTTCTGTGAGACCTTCCTGTGGAACCTTTCCCAGTAATCTGGCCGTGAAGCATCTAAGTAGACAGGGCATGTGTCTAACAAAGGAGCCAGATGCTTGACGTAACTGGTTGAGAAGATGCAGACTCCCCTGCGTTCAAACATTTGCTCATTCTTTGGTTTGGCAAGTATTCTTTCAATGCTGGAGTCTTCAGGGGGTGTGAAGAAGACCCTGGAGGAAAAGAAGGAAGTGCTTTGAATGCATGCAAAGGAAGGGGGGGGTTGAACCTACATCAGGCAAACCTGTAGAAGTCGTTATTGCACTATAGAAATGAGCCTATCCAAGAAACAGTTCATAGAGATAGCTCATTGCTATCTCTATGACCTGTCTCTGTCAAGACACTGTGCACATGGTTTTCTGGCTTTCCTGGGCCCGAGAGTAGTATGACTAGAAAAATCTACGTGCAAATGGGGCCTGGTGACAATGGGTAGGCTCTCTTTACTGCAGATGAGAGGCCAACGAGGAGTTTCTAAAGATTTGTATCATAAGGAGTGACGCCATGAGAAAGAATGTTCGTAAGAAGCAACCCCAAGCAAAAGAGAGTGTTTACTGACTGGGACCCAAGCAGTTGCATATTAAAGTCCTCGAAACTCCTGAATTCGAGTATCTTTCCTTATTTTTGTTGCTGTCTGAATTCTTCTAGTTCCTTCCTTCCATTCTCTCTACTCTGTGCCTCCTCCTGCTGTGTGAATTTGCTTTCTCATGCACACATTACAAACTCACTGTGAACCAGGACTTCACACTCACAGGGCCCCAGGATGTGCAGAGGTTCAAGCTTCCCTTTCCCTTCATCCACAAGAACTCGGGCAATCTTATGGGGAATCTCGCCGAACCAGTGTTGCTCCGTACCTCTGTACCTCCGAAGCAGAGGCTTTAGACCACACCAAAACACACAGAAGTATCTCTGCCTGTTCCTTGGGTTCGGAGGGTTGGAAACTGGTGTTTAATTGTAAGGATGAGTATGTAGCTGGTCATTTTTGGACATCTTTACAAAGAACACCATTTACCTTCTGTTGATGTGCCACCTGTCCAAAGATCTCTCGCCAATCCTATTCAATGGCTTTGGGTTGTATGAAAATGGGCAATCTCTAGTGGTTTCTAGTTTTTTTTGTGTCTCTTTCTTTCTTTTTTGGGGGGATGGGGGGTTAGGGGTAGCTTCCAACTAAAACCAATATCTTTTTTTTTTTTTTACAAAATAAAGGTTGTGACCCAGTGCCAGGCTCTTAATCAAATGAGAGAAAACAGATATGTAAGTATCTTGTTTGAAAGGGAGGTACAGGCTACATGTTCATCTACAGAGGTCCCAGGGGATACCCAAGGGACAGTCTAGGAGACTTTGGAATGAAAAAAAGGGGGTGGGGAGGGTAAATTATAGTGTCTCTTTTGAAACCATCAGCAAGGGAGAAATGAATAGATCAGCAGTTCATGAAAACACATGCATGGTTAGTCATTGGACAGCCAGTGTAAAATATGAGGTGTGTTTTCCTGCTTCAGCTGATTTGTGTTTACACTTCCCATTCCCCTTGAGTTTTCCCCCTCCCCCACTTCTTGGCCTATCAGACCTGATAGTTCTTGCAAACCTGGTTAACACCATATTGATGCTGGAATAAATTGTATGCCTCTCCGGTCCTCAGCTAACACTGAGTGAGCCTTCCTTTCTGTGTGAGTGGAGAGGGGACAGTTTTCCTTGCCAAATGGAGACAGTCCAGCTCAAGATGCTCAGCCGGAGGATGGAATGCCGGGCTAGATGTCAGAGGGGGCTGGCCCTGGAAACAAAGATAAAAAGAGAGGTAATAATTTAAGTTGTGGGTGGAGGCAAGATCATCTAGGGTATCAGGCAAAGCAACGAAGAAGAACAAGCCAAGGACAGGCTCTTGTAACACACCCACTTGTGGGCAAGGAAACCCAGATCATGAAGTTATCTATCCCAGGAGATGACACGGAGTTGTAAGGGGGGGAAAGGACCATGGGAAAGGAGAGTGATATGTCATACTGTCAAAGGGGTTGGGGATTTCAAAGGAGGCCTGGCTCACGATCAAATGCCACGTAGGCAGAGGCAGACAAACTGCTGAAAATCAGAGTTGAGGTTGATCTTCAAGCAGTCACTGTGGTAGGGCTTTGAAGCCGGCCAGCTTGCAGAGCACTCAGATACCCAGGAGAGAAAGAGGTCAGAGTGGTTTTGTAGGAGGCTTGGTGGTGAAAGAAAGAGAAAGAGAGCGAGCATGAGAGATGATGTCTGCATTAGCAATGTTGCTTTCCTAAGGGTGGGGTCTTGCCGGGCAGTCGTGGTACACATTTTTAATCCCAGCACTTGGGAGGCAGAGGTAGAGGCAAGCAGATATTCAAGTCAGCCTGGTCTATAGAGCAACTTCCAAGACAGCCAGGGCTACACATAGAAACCCTGTCTCAAACAAACAAGCAAACGAACAAACAAAAGTGATAGGGTCTTCTGGGCTGAGAGTTAGTTTGGGGTGGGGTGCTTGCTTATGATGCACAAGGCCTCGTGGTCTAGTCCTATACCTCACCTGCTCCTAAAGCAGAACTCAGACAAACACATATGTATGAGAAGAAACCTCTGAGAAGAGAGACTGAGGGAGCAGGTAGAGAAATTACCAAAGAAGCTGGAAATCACTTGAGATGAATCTAACCTTGAAGGGAAATAGATGTGACAATCTCCCCAGATCCACACCTAAAGTACCCATGGTGCCACAGTATGGTAGTCAAGGGCACGCAACCCTGAAGCCAGAATGCCAGGGTTGCAATGATGACTTCTCCCTTAACTTGACATTGTGACCAGTGTGGTATCCTGTGCTCAGTGTCTTAGTGTAATGACTTTTAAAACATGCAAAATAACAGTACATATTCTATGAGATTATTTATGGGTATGTATCCCAGGTTAAAATGGGACTCTCTTTCTACTGACCTACTAAATTGAAAATGCTGTAAGTTGAATGTGTCTTTCACACCAAATCACAGAAGTCATAGCTTAATGATATAGTGTTTCCCTTCGGGTAGTTGGAAAATTTCGGGCCAACCTGTTACTGAGTTAGGGGCTATCTTTACATAAAATACGTAGAGCAGGCATGGCACACTGTAAATGCTGTACAGCGGTGCAAACTGAAGGCAGAGAGAGAATCAAGAGTGATGGGGGGGATGGGAATAAGGGAAGGAACTTGAGAAAAATCTTTGTCACATTGAGAGTCAATTCTAAGAAATCCCATCTCATTAAGCTTTCCTTTTTGGAACCAATCTACCTTCTGTGCTTGTTTTTGCTCCCCACAACCCCCGTTAAACTTCTGTCCCCTGTCGGAAACCAAACCACTCACTTTTGGGTCAGGAAGAGTTGTGTTGGGTTATTAAAACTCCTACTTCCAATTTGCTAGACTCAAGGCAGAACTAATCAATGGGTGGAAAGTTGGACAGAAGATACACCCCACAGCTGCCCTTCATGGCTTTACAGGTGTGAGAGGATACACTAGTGTTTATCTTATAGTGTCTGCCTGGATCACTCACTAATCCCGTTGAGGGGTACATCTGCCTCATATCTCTTTGCTGTTCAGACACACTCTGCTCTCCAGCATTTACTGGAATCTTAATCCTCACTCTTAGGTTTCAGAGGCAGGATCTTTACCAAGTGGCTGATAGCTAGGTCATGGGGATTCTTTGCTCATGAGTAGACGTGCCATCTACTGGGAGTAGAGTCATTAGCTTGGCAGTGACTTTGTTACAAATCAGGCTTGGTTCCCTTCTTTTCTTAGGTGTGTCCTCCTGTGATGTATAGTATCCTGCAATGTTTTAAAAAGCAGAAAGACCTGGCTTGAAGAGGCAGTTCAGTCTTGTATGTCTCAGCCTCCGTAACTCTGAGCCAAGGGCCGTTCTCTTTAGGTTAAGTAACTGAATCTCAAGTGTTCTCTTGCGGCAACGGCAAACAGATAAGCTGGATTAAAGATAACCATTTTGTCATTTTTCTCTTCACCTCAGACGGGAAAGGCAGGTCAAAGGTTTGTGTCCTGCTGTTGCAAGGCCAGTCAGTGACTGTTGACTTCATAACACAAACAGATGACTCAGATTTTGGAGTTTGGAGCTTGGAGTGCTTCCAGTGGTTACAATTCCATAGTGTTCCTAAGTAACAGTAAGTCCAACCTGTGACTAAGGGTTACTATGCAGCACACTGTCAAGTAGCCCTATTAAATTCGGTAGAAGCCAGTATTCCATGATTAAAGCCTAGTGGAGGCTGGCCGGACGGCCCGATGGGTAAAGGCACTTGATACCAACACTAATGAGTTCAATTCTCAAAGACTCACATGATGGAAGGAGCAAACTGAGTTCCACTTGCCCGCTCCCTTATACACACATTCAATGATTAAATAAATGTGCAATAAAATGAATGTGTTTGAGTGTCGAAGGCATTTTAATGGGAGGATGACTGTGGCTTACGGAAAGGGAAATGATCAGAGCCAACATTGATAGGATGTTGATTTGAGAAAAAGGAGACTGTGGACTGTGGAAACAGCACCTCTTGCCGTGTAGGCTATCTTGATTGCTCTCCTCTCCTGACTGAAATTATTCCCATCATCCTCTGGCCTTAGCCCCGCATCACCTGTAAAACAATGCAAATTTAGTGACTTCAGTTCTGGGACACAGAAATCCAAAATGGGTCATAGCATGTTCAAATAAAGGTGTTAGGGGTGAAGGGTTTGTGTTCTTCATGTCTGAAGGAACACCCATGTTCTCATCTCTCCCAGCTTACAGAGGTTTAAGTATAGCTTGGACAATGGTCTCTTCCTCATTTCCAAAACAATGTAGCCTCTTCATATCTCTGACTGTGAGTCTGTAGTAGTGCCTCTTGCACTGGCTCCCACTCTCCTGGTTCCTTCTGAAAAGAGCCTTTTGATTGTCCTGAACACACTTGAATAATCCAGAACACCTTATACTTTGCCATTAATAACAAAGTCCTTTTCTGCCCACCAAACATCCACAGGTTTCAGCATGAGGGCGTCTTCACGAGGGGTGGCGGGGAGGGGGAGGCATCATTTTGATTATCATACTAGTTGAGAGTTCATGTAAACTATGACATCCCCAAACTATATTTTCATCTGTGACATGGTGATACTGGGTGATACATGGTGACATTGATCTCAAGATATCATTGTGAACTTGTGGTGATGTAATGTATTCTAAATGTATGACCCTAGGGTTTTTTGTTTTTTAAAATCTTTAAATGCATTTATTTTATTTTATTTTATTTTATTTTATTTTATTTTATTTTATTT
>JANHMN010000019.1:35726383-35744790 GCA_030674055.1 Rhabdomys pumilio
CACACACACACACACACACACACACACACACACACACACACACACACGCCACATAGAACATGGAAAAGGAAAAAATACACAGAAGAAGGTTGGATGGAGGTGCTTCTGGCCCTTGACGTAGATGTGTTGTGATTGATCGTGGAAGCTCCAGTTTCTTCTATCTTAGCTATTGTCTTCTCCATCTAATACTCATTCACGTCACATGACTGCTGCCTCCAGTCCAAGTCATGTGCCCAGCATTCACACAGCACAAAGAGAAGTGCCAGGCCAGCAAGTGCTTTTTGATCTTTTCATATGGAAAGTAGAACTTTTCAGAGTCTATAAGCTAGCATCCTAGGGCATGCTGTGTAAACTCTTTAACAGTGAAATGCAAAGGTGTGGCTCATTGAGCAGCAGGCTTCTGTGTAGAAACCTGATTACTGTGGTGGCTTCAAATACCCACCCCTCAACAGAGTTCGGTGCTTGCCTATGATTTCACCCTTAGTGCCGGGAATCAGAGATATCATGTCCACTGAGGTCAGGGTTAGTAAACATACAAAGGCCCCTTGGAGAGCAGGCAAAGGCCTAATTCTCCCAGAGGTTGGCTGAATCTCTTCTAGAGCCTGTAAAAGTAGAGAGAATTCTCAGCTGTCAAGAGAAGTAAGACTCACCGAAGGTTTACAGTCAGACAATACTGGTAGAATGTGTGCCTATATTAATGGTAGACTTCTAATCTTGCCTTCATATTTTGAAAAAGCCTGAACTCTCTTGAGTGGAGTTCTCTTGAATAAGAAGAACATAGCTGGCAATCAGCAGCGAGCACCCTGCTGTTCCTCCACACAACAGAAACGAGAAAATATCCCAGTCATGTGTTTTCAAGAAGCCTCCGCAAGGAAGTCCTAAGTACTCAGGTGAGACGCAGGAACCTCTTCTAATTTTTTGGAAAAAAAAATGGAGCCAAGATGGTCCCCCTGCACTTCATTTTAAGGTTTGTCAATGCAGTGGACATTGGGTTTCCAAAATTGGGTTGTGACAAATACTACATGGAAAGTCACATGTTCCCATGCCAGTCACTAGATCAAAGGGAAATAGCAATCTCACAGATCATATGTGACGGCTAATCTTGATTGACATACCTGGGGAAAGACAGCATCAGCTAAAATCTATCACATCGCATCACATCACATCACATCACATCACATCACATCACAATCTATCACATTGGCCTGTACTCATGGCTGTGAGACATTTCCTTGATTACTAACTGGTGTACGAGGGTCCAGCCCACTGTGGGCGGTACCATCCCTAGGAAGATAGGCTAGGGATACATAAGAAAGATGGCTGAACGTGAGCCCAGGAGCGAGCCAGCCAGCAATGATCCTCCATAATCTCTGCCTCAGTTCTTGTCTCTGGACAGATTCTTGAGTTCCTTTCATTGGCTTCTCTAGATGACAGACTGTTATCAGTAAGCCAACTTAACCCCTTTGTTGCAGGCTGGCTTTGGTCAGTATTTTATCACAGCAAAAGTAAGTAAACTAGAACATTGCGTGAGGCCAGTTCTGAGCATACACCAAGCGAGCTTGATTGACTGTGACAGTCCCAGACTTAGTGTCCAAAGGAGGATTCCAGATGTGGTGTTTACCCTTATCTTTGTTGACCCAATACTGAGATGGGGTCAAAGACTTTAGACAAACCCACCAGTTGGGAGAATAATACTAGAGACATAGTAGAATGAACACGTCAATAAATCATAATGACAGGGGAGCCATTGGTTTCCTGGACATCCTAAAATTTCTGATTCCGATGCTGGGAAAGAAATAAAATTTTTATGTCCATTGGACGGCTCTGTGACGGCCTTTGTGAATTACTAATTCTCCAGGCATTCTGGGAGAAGAAAATTAACATGTTCTTAGACACCTACTAGTTGCTTAGATTTTTAACTGATTTAATTCTTATAACCAGTCCAGAGGACTGGGCATTGTTATCATCTTTCCATGGGTAAGTTAGCCAGTTGACTAGAAATCTCAACAAAGGAGCCAGGCTTGGTGGTGTATGCCTATAATCCTGATACTACAGAGGCTGAAACAGGAGGATTCCAAGTCTAGCTTGGGCTACCTAGTAGGTTCCAGGCAAGCCTGGGCAACTGGGAAAGAGTCCATCTCCAAACCCACGAATAAAACTCTCAGAGAGGAAGAACTTCAGTTGTTCAAATGTCTCTCATCAGTCACCTCATCCCTTCCTGAATAGAATCTGAAAGTCAGTTTTCCTTTCACTATGTAGAGCATGCTATCTCTGCAAAGATAATTGAGGATATCTCAGCATACATGTTACATATGTGAATAGTGAAAGTATGGGTGCTGCATGTGTGCCTGTAACGAGTCTGCATTCTACACGCACACAGAAACATGTATGTTACATGTATATCATGAGCATGCACAGTGCACACGTGTATACCCTAAGCTTGTACGTTACATGCATGTGTCACAAGTATGAGCATCGCATAGGTTTATAAGTGTTATGTCACGTGTGAATACTTGGAAGTACGTATGTCACACACATGTATATGGTTATTTCTATGACGACGAGTACAGAGGCAACAGGAATGGGAAGGATTCTGGCCATCTTCTCTCTGAGTAACTGAGGGTTACCATGTTCTCATACGCCTCTTGAAACCCTTTCCTAGGCAGCTACCATAGTCTCCCCTTGCTAAGTGGAAAACAACAATGAAAACTAACATGTCTACGATCTCTGCTCCAATGGTGCTGATCCATGGAGGGTCCACAGATGACCTTTGACCCAGGCCCCAGCACTCTGTCACTCTCTGCAAAGCTTTCTATTTTTCTTCCAAGTCTCTATCCAATACACCATGAATTTGCTGGTAATTTGCATAGTTACTTGCATAATCACATGGAAACTCCATAAAAGCACTTTTTATTTGTTTATTTATTTTATTTTATTTATTTAATCCACTTTTTCCTCCCTGGCTTAGAATAGGATTTGACTACGGTGGCACCCAGTGACATTTCCTGAGTCTGTGAAACAGTCTGGACTCTAACGACTCCCTCCCACTGTTGCAGATACTTGGCGGAGTCTCTATGTGACATTCTGTTGCCTATCAGTTGACATCTGGCTGGGGTTACTGTGGAGATGCTGTCCCTTTCTCTGACACTTCAAACAGACAAAGGACAATGTTCTGGCCAGTGCAGGGCTTCTGGACTGTTGGAATCAGCCAACCTGGCTCTCAAGGTTATCCTATAAACTGAAGAGCTGGCTATTTACCGTGTGGAATCTTTCACCCTGAGTATGCGCTGTGCAAACAACTTCACTCTTCAACAAAGAGCATAAACTTTGAAAATGACTCAACTCTAGAGAAAGCAGTTCTGAATCTTATTTATGGTTTCTGCAAAGCATTTCCTAAAGGGGACTAGCCTTACAGCAGCCACCCAGCTGTGGTTTGCTCTCTCGGCCTTTTAAAAATGTTTCTGTAATCACTACTCTCACTATGAAACCCTAGTTAAGACTTTTATTGAAGGTAGCTTAACCCAGGGCTTCCAATGGTAAGTGAATGCAATGGGGTTGTCATAGCAAAGGTTTGTGTGTGTGTGTGTGTGTGTGTGTGTGTGTGTGTGTGTGTGTGATGCTGAGAATTGAACCCAGGGCCTCATGCAGGACAACCACCCTACCACATCCAGTCCATATAAGGTTTCAATGCAAAATGCCCCTTGCTGCTACTTTGAAGCAAAATCCATCCCTGTCTTCGGATACAGCAATCCCAACATACTCAGAGATGTCCATGACTCTCTGGAGTGTGTGCAAATCTTCAGATAACCCTTACCAAGAGGCCTTGATTGAGCCTGAGGAAGTCTGTGATTGCCAGACTCTAGAGCCAGACTGTCTGAGTTCCAGAGTCCTGGGTGGAGCAATCTCTGTTCAGGGGACTCTGGCAGGTTTCCTTTCACAATAAAAGTCAGGCTGATGGTCCTTGTTGCTTAGCTCCCTCTCAGAGAAGCTTTACCCTTACCTGTGTAGCATTGAACTGGCTCTTGTTTGAACCTCTTTACAGACCACTCTTACTCTAGTCATTGTACCTCAAGGGACTTCTGGCTCAGGCTATCTCAAGGCTGGGGCCCTGGCTACCTTTCATCTATGAAGTTTTTCTGCTCATATTCTTATGACATCTGCTGAATTGTCCCCTTCTTAGAGACACTTTGTACAATGTTTCTTTTATAGTTTACCCCATCACTTCTGTTTGCTTGATTGTTTTTCTTCTGTTTTGAGACAGTGACTCATATAGATCAGCCTAGCCTTGAACTCACGACATAACTCAGAATGGCTTTGGACTTTTTGGTCCCCTGCTTCCATTTCTCAAGTTTTAGGATGACAGGGATGCACCTCCACACCTGATGCCCCTTAGTCCTCTCTGTCTGCTTTATTTTCTCTCATAACAACGTAGTCTGAGCTTGCATTATAAAATTATCTCATCTTTCAATCTGTCCTATCACCCGTATACGCCATCCTTAAAAGAAGCATGAGAGCTTATGGGCGTTACTTTGGCCACCGTGATGCTTCAAGACCTTGAGGAATGCATAGAACATGAGAAATACTCAATAAATCTGTTAACTGTATGAGCGAGGTGTTGGGACTTCCATCTATCTCTTTCTCATTGGTTTGGAGTGGGGCCTTAAAGGGTTGGGAGTCAAGAAAGAACACACAGCTGGGAAGACTTAGGGTCCCAGCAGCTGAGGTTCCAATTGGAAAAGCGATTACAAGTCGCCTGGTGAATGTTACGGTCAGGTCAGGGTGGAGAGAGATGCTGAATGTTCCAATTTTCATCCTGTAACCCTGCTTAAGAGGCTGGATTGAATTTCTGGGTGGTTTTGACCCTAACTATAGCTCATCCACGCAGAAGTAAAGCATCCATTCCCTCGGAGCCTTGAAGATCTAAAAGACAAGGACCACTGGTGTGCCTTCTTGTGTCTCCATCTCCAGAATTGCCTCAATCACTTTTACTATACGCCCAAAGAATAATCAGTCAATAAAAACGCTCTACCTCGGAACATAGTTCTGTCGATGCAGATGCAGGGGCCCTGGTTCACCTTCTGTGATGAGGAATCTCGATGGTCAACCTGACCGGATTCAGAATTGCCGAAGACTGTAAACATCTGGATTGCAAACATCTGGATAGGTCTGTGAAGGGGTTTTCAGATAAGCTTCGCAGACTAGAGAGGGCCACTCTGAATGTGGGGAGCATCAGCCCATGAACCGAGGTCCTCGCTGGACAACATAACATAAATGAAAAAGAGAAAATAAGACGAGCTGAGAACTAGCATTCTGCTCTGTTGCTTCACTACGGCTGTAATATCACCTTCTACCTCTCCTAACGACAGCCACGCCCTTCCTTGCCGTGACGGACTGGGTCCTCTCAAACTGTGAGCCAGAAGAGACTCTCCCTTCCTTAGGTTGTTCCTGTCAGATATGCGGTCACAGCAATGAGAAAAATGACTAACACAGCCTCCCAGGATGAAGTCATCATGTCTTCTAAGTGTCCCCATCCTCGGTCTCTCCTTAGTCCCTCACAAGATATTCTCCTCGGTGTCCTTTCAAGACACACTACAAGAAAACGCCATTAAAAAAGTGTTCGCCCACCAAATTTTGCTCAAGTAAGATGGCGCTAAAATTCAGAATAGTCTGTCAAAAGGTGTATGCTTAGTATCTTAAAGTCACTGGCACCATTGTATGAAAGGCAGAGTAGGCTTCATGGGCTTATTATAACTTGAAAAGGTTGGTTTTAAATGATTTTATGGATACTCACGTGGTTTCTACCACAGACAACAAACTTTAAATCGTCTTCTTCAGACTCAAAAAAGAGTAGTCTTATGAATAAAGTCATGGTCTGCAGGAACATGGTAGAAATAATAAAGAATGTCCCTTTTGCGGTCTGACTTGTCCTTGGTCCCACATCATCTCGTCCATCGTAAGTCTAGTTTCTCTCGGGCTAGCATGTCATTTCCATGAGCTGTGGACATCACGTAATACAACAGTGATACAACCTACCCTGTTTTTCTTGAAGAGCCTCTCCCCCAAAGTTCTCCTCTGGTTCCTTGTTTTATGCTTTTTTAGAAAAAAAAAAAAAACAAAAACCTCCACCTATTTACTTTATGATATGATCTTTTTCACCAGAGACTGTATCTTTTTTTTTTTTATCTTCTCACTAATATCTCTTTAATACTTACATGAGCTAGCGTTTAAATCTCATCACCTGCTACTTTTTTTTTTTGGAGACAATGACTATTGATGACAGTTATGAAATGAGTTACTCACGCTTCAGGTCTTACAGATTGCTCCTTAATTGATCTCCCCTTCTTCTTGCTGTCACCCCTTCATCTGAACTCCCCGCAATTACTGGCTGAGAAATCCTCATCTCAATAGGACAAAGGGAAGGAAATGGATATTACCCCAGAGTCTTTTATAGCCTGATAAAGCATAGGCTCAATTTAGGAGCCTATCTTGTGTTAGACTGATTTTCAGGGCCAATTATCTACATGAACAAAAAACTAGGACAAGGACGTACTAATCCGACATCAGAAGATTGGCGCCATTGTTTCCAGTTGTCATTATGGTCAAGGACTATTTGACCCAAGTCATGCTTATCTTTGCTTATAAATTGTCCAGATTTAGAGTGCGAAGAGAAGAGACTTGCAAGTTTCCAGGCAAGAGAAACAACGGTGCAGTGTAGACCATAATTTTGTAACCTTAAGATGCGACAGAATGGTTGATATACAGCTACCCACGTACCATGTTGGTGTTCTTAAGACCCACCTTGCAAATTCTTTTCAGAAGCACCCCACCACACTACCCATAGGTGGCAGAGGTGCACATCCACCTCCTGGCAGGCTCTTCTAGTGGAAAAGTACAAGGTGAAAACACTTCCTTGCCGTTGTGACCTCATAAAGGAGCAACATGGAGATCGCAGTTGACGCTTGACCAGTGTCCTTATGTTGAAAACCGTCTTATTCTTCATGGCGAGTGAGCTCGGACACAACTATCAGCAGCTGACCCGTGTCCCAAGCAGGCAGTTTGGGCTTACCCTGACAAGTGGCCCATTCCTGTTGAATTCTGGGTAGTAAGGGAGCTACAGAAGGTGTTTGAGAAGGAGCTACTGAGTGAAGTTGAGATTCCTAGTTTAGGAACTAGTTGACATGAGGTCTTGTGGGAAGATGGCATGATAACTCCATTGGTATTGCTTCTGCATGCCACTGGGATAGAATAGAATCCCTCAGGCCTCTGACCTCAGCTAGGCTAGTCAGCATCTCTATGGAATGTTCAAACTCAGAGCCAGAGAAGGCCAGGCTTTTATGTGGAAGAACCTTTGAGAGGAGAGATTTGGCCAAGACCAAGTAACTCATTACCAACTTTAAAGGGAAACTGGCTCACTGTGATGAGAAAAAAAAAATCCATGGAGAGATCAGAGACAGGAGTCCAGGTACCATCTAAGCCTCTGGCTCCCAATGTTCTGGAAGTCCAGAGGCATAGCCCTTCAGTCACTTAACTATTTCTTTGCTTATGTAAAATATTTTCCCAAACTTCCAATAAACTCCCAAATCCCCTGACCTAAGCAAACCCCCAGTCCTGGTTTTGCTCAGCTGTATTCATGAGAGCCAGTTACACATACATACTTGGAAGTTCAAAACCCAGCATCAGTTGGACCATCCGGACAAAGGATGAGACAAAGGATGGCCTGGCATTACTCCAGCTAGAGATTCTTCCTCTCTCCTAATCTGCCTACTGGAGTCAAGAGCGCTAAAGACAAAAGTTACAGGAGCTTTTTGGGTCGCAGCAGAACTTTTCAAAAAGAGGCTCTCGTGATGACACTTTTAATCCTAATCACTTGTCCACTAATAAATCCTTACTGTCTTCCTTCTGCTGGGGACAAAGGGCCCTTGAATGGAGGAGAATGGTCAGAGCCAACCCCAGGGTGTTCCTTATGCTCCCCTACCTTCTCCCTATTTTTTACCTCAGGAGGCTGAATTTTAAATATGACTGTTAGTAACCAAAGACATAGACTCCTTTGGTCTTTTATTATATATAATAATAAAAGAAATAATATATAATAATATGTTATAATTTATATTATATAATATATTATAGTATATCATATTATATATAATAATAAAATATATGATACATAATAATATATAATAATATTATATGTATATATATATTAAATGTATAAAATTTGGACTCAGGTAATGACTGACAGGGTTAAAGCTTTCCAGTTCACTTTCCCCACATTTCTGGGTCATTCCATACACCCGGATATTTTCAGCTTTTAACATAGCCAACACGTGCTCACCCAGTGAGTGCTTCGTAGAGCTCCCCCTCCCTCTAAACAAACTTTGAGTGGGTTTTCAGTCTCACAAGAGAAGTGGCAGCTGATTGCTCCTTTACTTCCACTAGATGGCGCTAGTCAGCATGCTGCGAACCCTGATGCACTTCAAAGCCCTCACCAAATCTACATACAGGTCTTTCTTGACAACAGGCAGTGGAGGTTAGATGTTCAAGTGAGAGATTTCCGAGTATCCTACCTCACCTCTTCTTTTGGGCATGAGCAAGATCGGTCTTGGTATCCTTGTTTATAGAGTTAACGGCTCTTTCCCTAGGCCGCGGGGCATTCTGTCCGCTCCCAGTTCCACACTCAGTTGGCTTTCTTTTGGTTTGAAGTTTAGACAGACTGTTTCACAAGACTCAGATGTGAACAGAGACGTTGAGGGGAGGGGCTACGACACAGTCTAGGGACACCAGTAGTGGGTACCCCACTACGGCTCTAGCATCCTTTTCTTAGGACGTTTTGTATGATTTTATAGGGTAAAGGGACCTGTTAAAAGATACGTACATCAGCAGGATAACGTCCAAAGCAGAGAACAACGGTGTTCTGTTAATCAGAGAATGAAGTGTTGCATATAAAAAAATACTGTTAGAAATCAAATCCTTTTCCTTTCTCCAACATATTATTATTATTATTATTATTATTATTATTATTATTATTATTTTAATTTCTAGGCTATGAGGAAATTAAAAAAAAAAACAGCACTAAAATACACTACACACGATTCCCTTTGCTAAACACAGTGCAGTGAGTTTAATGTATCTCATTTAATATTTTGCTGTTTTACTAATACCGGATTACAGCTTTGCTAATTCGATAGCCCTGCCTTGACAGGTGGCCATGAGCTTCTGTAATCCTGTGTTTCTTCCCAAACATTCTCCACTCTTTCCCATCTTTCTGCTGTGTGATTTGTGACATACTTTAGGCTGGCTACCAGATCTATGGACTTCTCGGGTGGACTAACCCTGTTCTCAGCCCTTCCGTTGAAATCATGTGTCTCTTGCCTTCTGTGGGGTCCTCCACACTTCAGCATCTCAGACCTCAAGGGCAGTTTTATGGCCAGTGGTCCAATAAGGGACTCCAGGCACAGCTACCCGAAACACCTTCTTCCTGTTCATACTCCATAATGGAGAACAGCTCTATGGCAGATCCAGTCAGTAAAGTTAATATGCTAAGGCAAGGAGCAGGTGAAGAAACAGAGACAACCCTGAGATCCAATGACGGTGCTTATGGCAGACTAGAGGCCAGAGGATGAAAGTGGTAAACTGGATTCCTTTTCTTTCAGAGACAGGGTCTTAGGAAGTCAAAGCTAGCCTCGTAGTTGATACAGACCCAAGGATAACCTCGAACTTCTGACTCTCCTGCCTTTACTTCTGGATTTCAAGACTTACAGTCATGCACCACCATGCCCGGTGTGGGGGATGCTGGGAATTGAACACAGGACTTCATGCATGCTAGACAAATACTTATCGACTGAGCTACTGTACTCTTAAGAACAGAAACTCAGGTCTAACTATCAAGCTAGACTTAAACATTCACTGAACAAAAAAGCAAAAATGGAGTGGGGTTCACATAGCCTTGGATCAGACCACTCTCCATCTCTACTCTCTGGGAAGGCTTTTCTCACAGATCCACTTTGTCATTCATTCCAAACCTTTAGAAGATCTTACCACGGAGTTGGAAGAAAGCTGCCCTTTGCAATAATTTCTACAAAGCTGTCAGAACGGATTTTCATTGGAACATTGGTCATGCAGCTTCTAAGAGTCAATTATTATGACCAGAAGCCACAGTCCTGATTAGCAGGTATAGTTTGCACAGTGGCTCTAGAGAAGGGGTTCTCAACCTGTGGGTCGAGACCCCCCTTTGGAGGTCAAATGATCCTTCCATAAGGATCGCCCAAGACCATCGGATAACACACATATTTAATTATAATTCCTAACAGCAGCAAAATTACAGTTATGAAGTAGTCACAAAAAATAATTTTATGGCTGGGAAGTCATCACGAGATGAGGTGCGATGTATTCAAGGGTTACAGCATTAGGAAGGTTGAGAACCACTGCTGTAGAGAATGGGTCACATGGCCATGACCACGTGGACTTAGAAGTAATTCTGTAGTCATTCCTCTAAAGGACTGGATGATCGTCTTATGCTTATGTGTGGAGAAATTCTGTCTGGTGCAGAGAACCAACAGACGTGTGCTAGTGCAGAAGACCGGGATGAATGGAAATCTCACTTACCGGCTCATTTATGATTTGGTAATTTTGCCAGATCAGCTATATCTTCTCATCTGCTGCCTATCTATTTAGGAGGCCATGCTGGTTCTTATTTCACCCCCAGCAGAATCAGGCAATGGAGAGGGATTGGCAAGGCAGCCTCTGAAAAGGTCTCTGAATCTGTCAGGATCTTCTACCATATAGGTCAGGCTCCTACTGGGAAAGGCAGGGTTTTTGAAACCTCAAAGCCCACGCCCAGTGACATGCCTCCTCCAGCAAGGCCACGCCTCCTCCAACAAGGCCACACCTCCTTCAACAAGGCCACACCTCTTAATCCTTCCCAGTTTTACCACCTGAAGACTAATATATGAGCCTATGGGCAGTGAGGGCAGTCTCATTCGAACCACCACCAAGGTTGAAGTTGACAGAGACACGCAAACGGGCAACTTTATAAAATGACACATGGAATCGCATGACCATTGAGAGATTTTGTTCTTAGGAACAAAAAGAAAGCTTTACCCACCTTCCAAGTACCTAATCTTTTCAGCTACTGAAGAGACCTTCTCTGTTCCCGCTGTGGCCGCTGAGCCAAAGACCCTCTGGAGCATTTCTGCTGGAATGCTGCCTACAAGTTCAGTGGGCAGACTGTAAGATGATCACTGCTTTCGGGGATTCACACCTGGTGTTCACACCTAGTGTTCACACCTGGAATTCCCAGACAGTCTCATCCGCTTGAGGACCTGCTGGATCAAGCAGCTTGAAGGATGCTACTTAGAATGCTGAGCTTGAAATGCCTGTTGTGACATTGCTGGGCACTCTCTACTTCTTCTGTCTTGGGTCATCCTTTCCTTCAGGCCAGGAACACTGTTAGGCTGTCTGTGGAGAGGCCCACAGAGTGAGGCCTGTTTCATAACCTTGAAACAGACTCTTCAGCCTCATATTAGCCTTGGAAGATGAGAGCCTTGGCTAACGTCTTGACTGCAATCTCATCAGACACCTTGATTCAGGGAAAATGCAAAGAAGCTGGACCAAGATGATCAGTCCAGTGAAACCATTGGAGAGCAACTCCCCTGAGAGACAGATACCTACATGTTGGCTTGTTTTGTTCGCTCCACGAGTGTCCCTCTATTGACTCGCATGTGAAAGATCTGTGCTCAAAATGTGTCTAAATAAACTTCGATTGTGCTTGAAAGGAAATCCGGACGAGAATGACTTGTGTATTGCTTGAAGCACTGAACTTGTGAATGACGTTATGAAGCAAGACTTAACTTGCTTCCCCGACTCAGACTTTGAGTCCAACCAGAGCAGAGCTATGCCTTTTAGCCCTACACGTGGCAATGTCTGGTGGGGTGGCTGCCACAGAGTGGAGATTCTAGAACAAGAAGGCTTCTGAACCATGACTCACTCTGGATACCTTTCCACTGAAGAAATGGTTATATAAAATCAGGTATATGGGCATACAAAATAGATAGAATCATCAGACCTTTATTTACTAAATAAATATTTATTTAGAAATTTATTTGAAACCGTTGTTTGATACACATAGAATTTCACCACTCACTGATCAGGAAAGCAAATTTGCATACCAACAAGATGAACATGCTTGTCTATTTTTATATCAAGGACTAAATCTTGGCTTGAGTGTTTGAAACTGCAGAGTATTTCTATATAGCGCCTTCGGTGTTTTTCAGAGTTCATAGGTCATTTGTCTTCATATTCTTCAATACTGAGAATACCACCCCACATAAATTCATTCTACAAAAGAGGCAGGCGTATAATAAAGGTCCTTTCAAAGGTTGTTTTCTATTTTGTCCTAATCTCAAGTCAAATTCATTGAATATTTGTTTAAATGAAACTAAACCCAGCAACTTGAACAGCATTTTTTTTCTGAATTAAATATTATCACATAATACAACCCAGAGACAAACTGATTTGATACATGCTAAGTAATGATGGTGAGAAAATATTAAGGTTTGTTTACTTGTGTGTTTGGCCAGGAAATGTTACTCTAAATGTAGAAAATGATATGTACATTAAAACAGCAGAGCAGACTTCACCTGAGCCGAGATATTTTGTGCAGTGCTCCTAGGTGTATTTCTGGAACCGTGCTAGGAGCCGGGCTCTGAACCACTCACGCACGTGCCAGCCAGCGTGCGTGCACGCATGCGTACTCTGGCAAAATCTCATGGTGTACCTTGGTTTGGGTATGGGATTGCTACGGAATTACTTTTCGGTTGTCTGTGAGTTCAGAAACCTTTCCCTTTTACTGTTTCCTTGGCTTTTCGTGATCTCCATGTCTAGTGATTTGATCTATAGTGTGAGCCACTGTGTTCTAGGATTTTGAAGGAGGAAGCGTGGTGGGACCCGCATTTCTCATTGCGAATTCGATTCTCCCTGTGATGCAGGGTCCTGTTCATTTTGCGTTATGCCCAGAAGAGAGCTTGATTGTGTTTAATTACCTCAAGGGTCTCAGAATGCAGCTCCCTTCTCCTGAGCCCACAGTGGGCCTTTGGTGACATAAGAGTCGTGAAGATAACAACTTAATACACCCAACAGGCTAGAGAACAGAAATGACTAACTTGGACCCATGAATCCTTTTTTTTTTTTTTTAAGAGGTGAGGATATCTCCAGGGGTCACAAGCAAAGTTGTCCTTGTTCATGCCGTCCTGCACTCCTCCCCTGCCTCGAGAGAGGATTTATTACTTTTTACTGGAACTCCAAGAAGACCGTAATAAAAAGGGGGGAGGAGGAGGGAAGGGGGAGGGGGGAGAAAAAGGAGAGAGAGAAATAGAAACGGAAGAGGGGAGGGAGAAGAGGAGAGAGAAAGGAAAGATATAGAGATTGGAATTGAAGATCTTCTATCTGGAGAAGACGGGGGTGGGAGGGGGGAGTGGGGGGGGCAATTCCAGTTTAGCGGGAGTCTCGCAAGCTTCAACTTCCTCTGTCACTATTTCCTGCTACAACTGAAAATTCTAGAAACTACACTATGGGATTTTTTTTCCTTCTCTTTTTGTTACTTTAACAGCAAAAAAAAAAAAAAAAAAAGGATTCTATTACATGTTGATTGTATTAAATTAGCCACTGCCTGTCCTCCACCCCCATCCCTTCCCCCAAGGGATGTTGAGCAATATCCTGAGGAGAGGCTGGGTGTGGATCTGGGCTGTGTCTGGCCTTCTGCTGTAGTAGGTGAGGCTTGATTCCTGTGACCCCATCCTCCAAATGCATCTCCCGCTTCAGGAGACATCCAGCCTGTGATGGTTAAATCGTGCCCGGCTTCATCCTCACCAAAGGGCCAATTATAAACAGAGAGGCGGCGGCTGCCTAAAGGAACTATGTGTGCCGTCAAGTCGGGAGTATGTGGTAGCTGTGGAAAGCTCTTTGGGATCCAAAGGGATGAAGCCTTGATGGTTGAGTGATTGTCTGAAGAGCTTACATTCCAAGTCACCGGAGACTCCAATCACACCACAAAAGTGCCAGCATGTGTGTGTGTGTGTGTATATATTAGCAGGCTCCACAACAATGGAACATGATTGAGAATCTTGTAATTATTATTTTTTTTGTCAAGTTTGGACTAGCCTTTTCTCTATATTGAAAAGTCGGATGAGGATTTTAAAACCTGCCGAGGAATAGATTTGGGTTCTGTGTACAAATTGAATGCCACCCAACAGAAAAGTCTCAATAGCAACAGGCAGTTGTGAACACTTTCTCATGAAGATGCTTAATTGAAAAGGCTGCCATGCCAAGGTGTACGTGAACGTGTATATGTCTCTGTGGAGGGGGGCAGGTATACATGTGCGTATGTCTGTCTCTATGTGTGTGCATGTGTATCCGTGTGTGTGTGTGTGTGTGTGTTGTCTGTCTATCTTTCTATGTGTGTTCAAAAACTCAACCAAGAGTTAGCCCTTCCTTACCTGTAGGTAATGAGACATTAGCATTAAAGCAAGGCATGCACACTTTCTGGATTGGTAAGTGTGTGCTCTAGCCTCAGGTAACATGCATGTATACAGTGTCTGGGTATCTATAATACATGGAGAGATGACATTTGTACCAAACTACAGAATTTGTACCTTATCACATAAATTGTTAGCTAATAAAAGTCTATCCATTCTATAGGCCAGAAAAAAAAAAGAGAAAGGAAGAGAGAGAAAGAAAGAAAGAAAGAAAGAAAGAAAGAAAGAAAGAAAGAAAGAAAGTCTGGAAGCTCTGTTGGTTACAGAGTAACCTAAATAATACTGAAGACTGTTGAGTGCTAACCATGTTCTGTGTGCTTGGAGTGCATCTGCCATTCACTGCTATAGCCGAGGTATCCGTGTTAGAGACTGTGTCCATCTTACAGAAGGGAAAGCCAAGGCACAGAACAGTTTATTGTGACGTTTGACACCTTGTCAACTGGAAGTCTGACTCTAGTCCTCATTTGAAACCTGTGAAGCCTTTGCTTTGATGGCTTCCCCAGTTCCGAACTCTGTTGGTTGTGTGGAATTGGTCTAATTACTAAATCTAAGAAAAGCAAGTGTCGAAAAGTTGTATTCCATTTTCTATTTTTCATCGTCCACCTCATACATGTGACTGTGAAGAGAATCGGGATCCACTTAGACTTGTATCACAATCACTTCTGACATTTCATCTTACCTTTGTGTGTGTGTGTGTGTGTGTGTGTGTGTGTGTGTGTGTGTGTAGGTCAGAACCAGCTTGTTTTAAGACAGAATTTCTCAGTGAATCAGGATCTCATCAGCTATGCTAGGCTGGATGGCCAGCGAGCTGTGACAACCCACCTGAATCTCCCTCTACCAACTCTGAGATGACACACATGCGTCACTTTCACAATGTGGTTTTGACGTGGGTATCTCGGGATTCAAACCCAGATCTTCACTCTTGTGCAGCGAGCGCTTTACCTGATAAGCCATCTCCAAAGCCTTTATCCTACCTTTACAAAAGTCTTCTCAAAGTGGATATGCCTGAAGAAGAGGCTAATAGCAGATTATACCAGTCCCCACAGAAAAGCAAAAAAATGGGTGAAGCAATGGCATCTATTTTAAACAACAAAGGAGCAAACACACGTGTTCTTTGGCTATAGAATTGCTGGACAAAAGTGCAGGAGATCTAAGTGATGTTTGTAGGACCAACAAGAAAACAGCAGGTTATAGTCCAATACTGGGGATTTCTTCTTCAAGAAAGAAGTCAACTTCAAGGCATGTTAACTCCTTTACTGCGTAAATGTTCTGGGTAGCTTTTGTTCTCTGAATATCTCTTGCTCCAAGAACCTTCTGGTGAAGAGATTTAGGAGATGCACCACTAATGTCTCAACTATTTCTTTCACGCCTGAGGAATCTTAGGAGCTTTGAGAGAACACTGGGTTCTCCCTGGCTACATGGCTGATAAAGATTAAGCTGGTTGAAAAATAGTTCAACAGAAGAGCCTTGAATTTGCTTTCCTGATGTCTTCAAACTGACAAAAAAAAGGGCTTAAGAAGTATCTCATTTAAACAGTCCATTCTTCCAGGAGAGGAGATGAAGCTCCCAGAAAAGGAAAGCAAGCTTTGTACCACAGTCCTTTCTCCTTGGGCAGGATCAAGTGACATGAATTCAATCTTGCTAGCCAGAAGTGAATTTCCAACCAATATTTTCCACGCACTGGGTAAGATCTTCTGCAAAATGTCACGACAATCTTGACATGACAGACACGAAGTCGCTGGTGTGACCTCAGTAAGGGATAGTTGTGAGGGTGCCAGTGATTCCAAATTCAAACCATCTGGAACGCTCCAGCAGGACCACGTGATGACCCTGGCCTGTGCCTGATCTCTATGGGAACTCAAGCCATTGGGAAATTGAGTGTCCGAGGGGGGATCCTTGTGTTTGTCTTTTTGTTTTGTTCAAGATGAGTCTCACGGCAGCCCAGGCTGACTTCACACTTGCTGGGTAGCTGAGGGTGAATTTTAAACTCTCTCTCCTTCCATCTCCCAGATGCTGAGATTACAGATACACACCACCACAGCAGTCCCAGTGTCTGTGCTGTCCAAAGAATCTTGGGTAATGAGTATTGTCAGTGTGGGGAAATACTAACCCGAGACAAACTAGGTGTGGCCCATACTTCCAAGGTCATTGGCAGAGAGAGCTGTATTGCGCATGCACACACACACACACACACATATGTGCGCACACACACACACATATGTGCGCACACACACCTTCATGTATCTCTCTAGTTCGTATAGAAGGGGATAAATCACTTGATGTGAAAAAAGTCCACCACTACAAAGAGGTAGATATAATAATGTCACTCCCTAGGTAGGTGTGTGTGGTGCTGGCTTGTTCCCAAATGAAGGTCACAAGTTCAAGTGCAGCCTCGGATACCTATTTCAGAAACTCTGTTTCAGAAAACACCAGGGAAGACCATTACTCAGCATTTGTCATGGCTGTCTCCAAGACACAGGCTTGTAGGGATGTTGCCACTGTGACCCTATGACTTTCGGGGACATGGACACACAGAGCTTTCAGTAGGGTAGCATGTAGGTGTGGGGCCACATAGAAGGACCATTCCACACAATTTGTCTTCATTTTGCCAATAGTGACTCTTCTATAATTATGGTGGGCAGACCCATCCACGGCAGTCATGTCTCACATACCTGGAGTGAATTCTGTGCCACGACAGTGACTATCCAAAAATCAACGTCTCTAGTTTTCAATCTCTCCGTCCTTGCCATATTTTGGAGAATTTTTTCCTTTTGCGTAAATTTTAGGTATTTAAGCCTCCCTGTGATGGTTTCTGTAATGACAGACTTCTTGTGCCTAGCCAGACTGCCAAGCCCAGCCAGGACAACAGCTGATCATGAAGTATGACTCAGTGGCCAGCATTTGAAGACAACCTTTAACCGGTTCCAAAAAAAAAGAAAAAGAAAATAAGGAAAAGAAAAAAAATATATAGCCAGAAAGAACCGTAATTTATGAATTAGAGAAAGAAAGAGAGAGAGAGAGAGAGAGAGAGAGAGAGAGAGAGAGAGAGAGAGAGAGAGAGAGAGCTCCTCTCTGATGTCTTTAAAAGATCCGTAGCTAACCACAGGAGGATCATCTCATTTGCAGGGAAACCAGCTTCTCATCCTTCACCTCTGACCGACCACAGGGACTTTTAGAATGAAGTGGTCTCGGAGATTAAACTGTAACTTCCTTTAATGTCTTAATTTCACTATCCCCCGCTCCAGCCGGAACCCGAGAATCAGCGTGCACAGTCTGCCTCGCAACTCAGCTGCTGCTGGATCGATCATCTGTGACTCAGCTGTCCAGAGAGCCATAGCTGGCTTGGCAATGATTTTAACACACACACTCTCTCTCCTTCTCCCGCCCTTCCCCCCCTTATTCCCCCCCCATCTCAACCACAAGGTTCACTCCCTTTCTTCCTTTCCCAGCCCAGCTCCACAGTGAATCAATAACCAATTCCTTCCAACTGGCCCGCCCTTAGTACTGCCAAAGGGAGTCTCCTAGTTCCCTGGCTACAAGCTCGGGCCGACGAAGCAGCTCATAAGGTCAGTGTCCCAGGACGAAGAAACAGACATCAGGACAAATAAACAGCTCTGAGGAGCCCAGACACGGAGTCAGGAAAATCCCCTACTTGACTAGACTATCGTTTTCAGCAGAGGCTTGCCTGGGAACACCAGGTTCAAACTCATGACATTAGGTTGAAGGCTAGTGTAGAATAAGCATTGCCCTCAAGCCTGTTTCTCTTTAGTGACCATATCTTGTTAAAGCACACATGCGCGTTAGCGCGCGCTCGCACTTTCTCTCTCTCTCTCTCTCTCTCTCTCTCTCTCTCTCTCTCTCTCTCTCTCTCTCTCTCTC
>JANHMN010000019.1:35744800-35782714 GCA_030674055.1 Rhabdomys pumilio
CTCTCTCTCTCTCTCTCTCTCTCTCTCTCTCTCTCTCTCTCTCTCTCATCTGTGTGTGGGGAGTCACTGTTGAATATTTATGAAAAAGATACATTTCTAGAATTTTAGTTAATTGAGGCTGAATTATATATCTCTCCCAAACACAAACCACAGAGAGGATGGGAAAACCAATGGGTAGCATCTTGGGGGTGGGAGCGGGGTGGGGGGTGCGGGGGAAGAATGGGTGTTGAGATCAGGACTGTTCTTTGAAATCTTGGTTCCAAATACACAAATATTACCAAAGATGAATTTATCATACATTGCTAAGATAACATCCATATTTTGAGAGCCTCTTTCTTAAAAGGAGACAGCTGGATTGCTCTAAGAATGCGTTTATATAGTCTCAAGTTGTTACTTAAAACAAACAAACAAACAAACAAACAACTTCTTTCGTTATTTTTTTTCTTAAAGAGGGATTCCACAGTTCATCTAAGAAGTAAATATCCTAATTCCTGAATCCATGTTGGGCTGGAAAAACTTCATGGGGCTGGGCACACAGGTGAAGAGACTTGATTTCAGTGTCTGTGTGTCTTGGTGGTTAGAGACAGGGAAGAGCACAGACTGCTGTGGGGTCCAGCTTTTCACTCCTGTTTGTGACTTAGTGTTCTCCCTCATGCCAGGCTGCTCTGTGTTCTTCCGGGCCACTGAATGTGCCACCTATGGATACTTCCTGTATGTATGCTCTTATTTCTGGAGAAGCTGATGAGAGAAAACACATACCTGGTTCAAAGAGAACATTCAGTAAGTGCCACAGAGGGTAGACTTTGCAAACAGACTGGTGCCCTTTCTTCTAGACATACTAGAAGGACTTCTAGAATATCTCCCGTCTCAGCAATGTCGGTAGGGGACCAGTAACTCTCGGTTCTTCCTTGGGTTACTGCAACTGGAGCAATGAGGAGGGTAGTATCCCCTCTCTCTGTTCACAAGGCTGAAAAAAAAAGCATAAGCCCACAGCTGACTGTGGACAGGTCTGTTGCCTGATAGAAAAGCTAGTCGGAGAAGGATTGAAGAGAGTTGTGTTATTTATTGGTTTATTTACATATTTATGTCAACTTGACACAAGCTACAGTAATCTAGGAAGAGAGACCCTTGACTGACAAGATACCTCTATCAGTATTGGTCCTATGCCCACTGGGGGCAGTGCCACCCCCTAGGCCTAGGTCCTGAATTGTATAAGAAAGTGGGTTGAGCAAGCTATAAGGAGCAAGCTGGTAAGTCGCATGCTTCTATGGCTTCTGAATGAGTTTTTGTCTCCAGGTTCCTGTTCTAACTTCCCTTCCTGGTGGACCAAACTCAGCTTTAATAAATCCCCCCCCCATGTTGATGTTGATCATGGTATTTTATCACAAAACTAGAAAGCAAGTTAAGACAAGAGGTCAGTGACCCTTTTTGTCTGTGACTTCAGTGCCCATGAAGTGTTTTTCATAGATTCATTTCCCTCTTGTTTCTGGAGAATGTCTCCTACATTCCAAACCATCCTGCCTGATACATCTTTTTTTCTTCCAGCTCTCTCTTCTCTTTTGAGAAGCCGCAGCTTCCTCTTATGCAGATTCTTGACAGAATCTACTCTGCATCTAGTATGTTTAAGGCTTCTGGCTCCCACCCAGTCTGTGCCTCTGTGTGTGTGTGTGTGTGTGTGTGTGTGTGTGTATATATATACATATATATATATATATATACACACACACACATATATATATACATACATAAAATATTTGTGTATGTATATATGTGTATATATATGTATATATACTTGTATATATGTGTATATATGTGTATATATATGTATATATACATATATGTGTATATATGTATATATGTGTGTATATATGTATATTTGTATATATGTGTATGTGTGTGTATATAGTATGTATACTTGTATATATGTATATATGTATATATACTTGTATATATGTGTATATACTTGTATATATGTGTGTATATATGTATATATGTATATATACTTGTATATATGTGTATATATGTGTGTGTATATATATATATATACATATATATGTGTGTATATATGTATATATACTTGTATATATATGTATATATGTATATATGTATATATGTATATATGTATATATACTTGTATATATGTGTATATATGTATATATATGTGTATATATGTATATAGAGTATATATGTATATATACTTGTATATATATGTATGTGTGTGTGTATATGTATATATGTATATATATGTGTATATATATGTATATATATATGTATATATGTATATATGTGTGTGTATATATATGTAAACTATATATGTATATATGTGTGTGTGTATATATATATATATATATATATATATATATATACATAAACTCAACCCAAAACCAAACCAAAACAACAACAATATCCACAAAAGGCTAAGTTGCTTTTTTTTTAAATGAAAGTAGAAACTCTGAGGCTGACCAGTAATGGCCATAACTTCTAGAATATATTACTTCATGGGTTTATGTTAGATTTAAAAATTATCTGAGAATCTGTGGGAAATTTCAAGTTTTAAGAGTTCCAGTATGAAAGTTGTGTTGAGCATAGTAGTAGCCTCACATAGTTCTCCAGCAAGAGACATCTATTGCCTTCAGGGTGGTCCTAGAATAGTCACGTCCTCACATCCTGTGCTAAGAGGGTCATACACCGACACACAACTGTATACCACAACAAATCTTGGCTCTGTCAATACTCAAATAATGGAGAATAGAGTCTTCCAGTCAGAAGAGACCTGTAGTCACTTGACAAATGGCCTTTTTAGATGATTTCTCAAATGCTCGTCATTGAAAGACTTGAAAATACCACTTTTCACAAGATTCTTATTCACGAAACAAATGTGAGATTTAAAAGCCTTGTTTCCACAGCAGATTCACTACCCAGATTTTTACACGTTATATATTAAACAAATCTAAATTGTAGGATGTGTTGAAAATGATAAGGTACCCTGAATAAATTGGAATTTTTTTTTAAAAAAAATCCTAAGTTCTTATCTGTCTCTAAATGAGCACAATTTCTCTAGGCCTCAGTCTGTACATCTGAAAAATGACAGTTGAGGCTTATATAATAGCCACTGTTTATTGTGTTACTGCTACGTGCCCGGCTTTATGCTAGGAGCATGCTGTAGATAATTATAGCACCGTCTATTTTCTCCTTCATTCATCTTTGTGGGTAATATTTTCTATGTCTTAATCTGAACATGGGAAGAAACCAGGGCTCAGGCAGACTGAGAAATCTTCCCAAGATCACACAGGTAGTGGTAAGTGGCAAAGTAAAAATTAAAATTTGGCAAGCGTTCAAGATTGTGGATTGTTTTAAAGCCCCATACACTTGTCTACCACTCCGCAGTGTTTGTCTTGGAACATCGTGGAGATTCTCTCAGGTAGAAAGCCCTTCCAGACTTTTCTATGTAGCCTTCTGTGCCATGATGGATGTGGTTTTTATTGTTATTGTAACATGTTTAAAGATCAGAGTGTGGCAGTGAATTTCCAGTTCATCTGACCATAATCTAAGTGTGAGAAACTCGGATCGACTCATTTAATTAACTGGCTCAGAGATACTTTGTGGCCAAATGAAGAAATCTCAGTCATGAAAACACCAATGGTCAATGACTTCATGGCTTTGCCTCTAGCCTGTTCTGATAAAGTTACATTTGGAGAGGAGTGAACTTTGCTCTGAAGGGTACCTGATAAGGGCATGTGAATGACCCTAAACTCTTTCCCTGTTAGTACCTTTCCTCCATGTCTTGGATCTTTTTCTTACACCCCAAGCATCACAAGGAGACTCTAGCTGGTTGTTGATGCCGGTGATGTTTTTAATCCACGCCACCTCCTCCAAAAGAGAAATTGCGATTTGGGTGGGATCTATGCACTGAAGATTCGGTTCATAGAATGGTTAATATTGATTGAGGCGTTGACAGTTGGGGCAATTATAAGCCATGTACCATTGCTCCAATAGTGAGGGTACAGATGATAAAAACACATGAAAGTTAGAAGAAAAAAATTCTAGCTTCTCTCAGAGCGTAAGTTCTGAGAGAAGGCTGGGGTGGGTAGAGAAAGACTGACTGCAGCAAGACTTGGGTGAGGCCTAGGGAGATGTCTCTGTTGGCAATGGACTTACCTTGCAAGCATGAGGGCCTTTGCTCAGCTCTTAGAGCCCTCAATTAAATAAAAAAGGCAGGTGTAGTCATGCTTGCTTATACGCTCAGTTTGGGAGAGATGAAAACAGGTAGATAGGGCTCGTTGGTTGTCCAGATAATACATTCAATGAGTTACTGGCTACACAGACACACACACACACACACACACACACACACACACACACACACACGCACGCACACACACACGCACACGCACTGATGTACGCACACACCACACATGCATGCACCACACATGCACACACAAGAGAGACAGAGACAGAAAGACGGAAAGAATGAGAGAACTTGGGTGAGAGAAGAAGGAGGAGGCGGCAATGGAGACTTCGAGGCTGTAAGCAGTGTGAAGAACAAGAAGGGCCTGGACAGCATGTGCTGTAGCATGGTGAAGAGACTTCGAGACTTTCTGTGCTTAACAGATTTTTCAACGGTTTTCCATTAAACACTAGAACATCCCATCGAAGAACATTCCAGATCCACTGATTGCACACTTGCAGACTCATGGCTCTGGGAGTGTCCTCCAGGGACCCCAGTCTTTCACCTAGGAACTTGTTAGACAAGAAAATTCTCACGCCTTCTCAAGACCTATCAGACCAGGAGTCTAGTGTTCCCGACATCTGTTTTAACAAGCCTTCCAGTCAATTCTGAGGTTTTCCAAGATTTCAAAATCAGTGATGGAGATAGTGGCAATTCCCTACTGTCTCCAAAATTTGAGAGATTATTTTTTTCTCTTCCCAGCTTGCATTAGTATTAAAGAACGGAAATATGCTTTTTACAAGCAATTCTCCGTCTTTTGTTCAGATTTAAAATGATTGTATGAAACTCATAAGGAACTGAAGTCAAATTTTTATATAACAAAAAAAAATTGACTAAGTGCAAATAAATGAACTGGATACATCCATTGATCAGGATTTACTTTAACTGTACAGTGGGAGTTTCTCTTATAGAAATAGGAGTTATGAATGAAGACTCTAGGAATACATACTATTTAATAATTAAAACTAAGTCAGGGGAACTGGAGAGAGGTCTCAGCTGTTAAAAGCACTTGCTTGTTTTTCTAGAAAACTAAAGTTCAGTTCCCAGTGCTCACATCAGATATCTCAGAACTGCTGTAACTCTAGCTTCAGAGGACCTAAAGGTCTCTTATGGCCACCTCAATCTCTCTCTCTCTCTCTCTCTCTCTCTCTCTCTCTCTCTCTCTCTCTCAGCATAATTTCCCCTGACTCTCAAAAGCTCAATTAAGTGATTAACTCATCAAAGCACAGGGAATGAGAAGAAAGCTTGGACCATTCGAATAACCATCCCTCTCCTAGAATCTACCAGCAGTATAGGGTAGGAGCCCTTTAGTCCCCCCATGACTGACAGTGACAGGCCTAGGTTCATGGAAGCCCAGTCAGGAAGCTGCAGCTGCTGAGAGTTAGTGACTGCAATGGCTGTGCTGTACCCAGATTATGGGATTTTGCAGCTCCTCTCCTTACCTTCTGGTACACTCTTTCTGAACTTCCTTTGAGCCTTAGAGAGAATGGCATACGTGTCCTGTTGAGGGCTGAACATTCACCTATCACTTATCCTCGTGCCTTGAGCAGTCATGAATCTCTGCCTACACTACTCATAGACATTTCCCTAATAAAGGCTCAGAAGAGCATTTGCCTATGGATACAAACATGAGAGGCATTTTGATGCTGTATCAATATGGTTTAAAAATACTAGCAAGCTCACTGCTAGGGTGTATGGCTTCTCCAGTCATGTGTTTTTGACTGGATCTATGGTACCAGGCAGGAAAGTTTCCCTCTTGCAGAGCAAGCCTTAAATCCAAGCAGAGAACACTTGGTTGTCCCCACAACAATCATACCACTACCCTACAAGAGGACATACCTTGCTTTGTAGGTTAAGATCTTTCCTCTTAGGAGTCATAACTGGGTAAGATTATTAAATTGATGCCTCTTCTCCCCTAAGAAGTCTGCACAACATCTTCCCGTCGCCCTGTGAAAACTTGCCCCGGCCCTCGGGGATTCAACGAGACCTTAGGGAAGGGGGCGAACGAATGAAAGGACAAGAGACACAAAGAATGAGAGCAAGTCTGAAGTTCTGATCAAGCTCTGAAACTTTAATTTTGGGGGCAGGTTATAAAGACACAGCAAACCAGGAAGTTTGGGTGAGGGTCATTGCTTAGGGCTATCCCACTATGGAATCCTTATTGTCTAAGACCAGTCCGCTGTCATATCCTTATTGCCCTAGACCATCCCACTGTCATAACCAGCTCCAAGGAAATGCCAGACCTTCTTTAAGTTCCTGGGACCTGAGACCTGTGAATGTCCTTTCTTAACCTTGTACTGACTAGTCTTTCTAGAACAGCAGGTAATTTCCTGAGTTTGGCTCCCGGCAAAAACTAACCAGCCCAGTGGAAGTTCCCAGTTCAATTACCACCTAATCGTTGTATATTTTGCTGCTGAGGTGAAGCATAGATTATACACACATGTTCAGGCACACATCATACACTTACATACATGTACAGATACACACAATCATACTGAGAAGCAAGGATCAGTCTTATAAAAGTTTGATATTAGATATCTAAATTAATACGCGTTCTCTGTTTACTCAGCTATTCTCTCTCTCATAACAAATTTCCATCTGCTACCTCGAGGGAGTTTTAATTTTCTGTCTTATTTATATTTAAATTTTCTGTACTACATGTTCTTCTGAAAATGATTTATCCTTTCATTGAACATGGCTGGTAGGAGCGGAGCCGATGCATTGTCTTGACATTGTGATAGATCAATGTTGCCTATTGGCATTACAGAAATCACTATAAACCTTACTGGCATTTTAATTAAAATAAAACTTGCTGATACTTACAGGAGCCCTGTGAGAAAGGAAGAGAAAGAAGAGTAAAAATCACCATGTCGCAGATTACACGTTAACATGTTGATAGACAAAGGGTACCCCTTTGTACATGTGCTGTCATGTGAGATTTTTTGGACACACTGAGAAGTTAAGATACATCTCCATAGAGAAGACTGGAATGTGGCCATTTCTCCTTCCTGAAACTTGGGGACAACCTGTCCTTATAGAACACTATGTGATATAATCCTTCCTCTTGATATCTTCTTCTGTGACATGGAACCTGATGAACTAGAGACTGTTTTGTCAGTCCAGACTGACCTTTCTTGAGTTCTCCAGGTATGGTATTGTATATACTTTCCTTGGGAATTACCTATGTTTCTCATTTATTTGTACCTGTCTGCTAAAACAGAAAGTAAAAGGTACCCAATGATAATATACGCCCTGTTGTTATCAACAGAAGTAAAATATTCATCCGTCATGATGGCTCATTCATTTATAAAATCAAGAGGTAGTTAATGATTGCCTATTATATTAGCACTCTGTGCTACGGGTATATTTTTTATTAAATGCTTTCTGTCCACGTACAGTTAGGTGACTTACTGGGAATATATGATTTTCCGTATACAGCTGCAACCTATTTCAGTGAAACAGTCTTGGATTTATATTGTTTAATTTGTGACACTCAACCTGATGACGGGAACCCTCTATGAGTTGACTCTTTGGCCTTTTGAATGTCACCCACGGAACTTTGTAAAAGCCTCCCATGCTGTTTGGCAACACAGAGTGTCTCAGACCCATCCTGACTTTTTCCCCTGGCCCTGGAGCGTGAAATCATGTAGCTTTCAGAACACCTTGGAGCCTATTAATGAGAAAAAGAACAGTGACCCAAATCTGAGACGTAAGGATTCACTAAGAGCTGGGCAGAAGTAAAGAGTAATGATAGCAGTTGCAACTACCGATCCACCTTCTGTTGACCATTAGAATGGAAAAAAAAATGAATGTGCATTTCAAAATCAGGCCATGAGTTTACATAGAGTTTTGCACACCGGTGTAGTGTGTTTGCACTTTGTTTTGGTTTACAGCCTGGAACGTCCTCATCACAGATACTCCTCCACTGATGACTACCCAGCCTCGAATGGCCTCATTACCAACACCACCATTCAAAATGCTTCTCTGGGGGTTCTGCCAGGTTGTGTCTTACACAACTAGCTTGCTATTCAGTACCGTCATCTTTAGTCTAGAAACAGTTTCCTGATATAACAGGCACTTGAAAAAAATCACGGAATATTGCTATAGACCATGAAAATGGGAAATACTTTTGTTACCTCTTCTGTGAAAGATGCTTCTTCTTTTCTAGGGCTCTGTGCTGTTGTTGTTGTTGGTGGTGGTGGTGGTGGTGATGGTGGTGGTGGTGGTGGTAGTGGTGGTGGTGGTGGTGGTGGTGGTTTTTATTCTTTGTTTGTTTGGTTGGTTACTTTGGTTTTGGTTTTGGTTTTGCCAACTTGGCCCAAACTAGGGTCACCTTGGAAAAGAGAATCTCAACTGAGAAAATGCCTTCATTAGATTAGTGTGTAGGCAGGTCTGTGAGACTGTTCTTAATGACTGATGGTATGAACAGAGCTACCTTAAGGCACTGGGATGTGTTAGAAGGGTAACTGAATGTGACGAGAAGCCAGTAAGCAGCATTCCTCTATGGTCTCTGCTTTAATTCCTGCCTCCAGGTTCCTACCTGGAGGTCTTGTCCTAACTTCCCGTAGTGACAGAGTGTGATCTGGGACTCACAGAGAAATAAGTGGACATGATCTTTAACGCAACAATAGAAACCGAACTATGACAAGCTCCTAAGATAGCCCTTACACTTGTTCATAGTATTGCTCTCACTAAAAGGCCCCTTTTTTATGAACGTCTGTTAAAACTGAGATTATCTTCAGTGTTGCCTCCACTGAGGCCAGCCCAAGACTTACAGGCCCGACGCATCCCCCTTTCTTGCCTCATGTCAGAAATGCCTCAATAATTTTGAACATCACCAAAGCGTGTGCATTGTGTGAACCCATGAAAACATACATTTGTTCTCCACTCTGTGACTTACTCTCTGGTCCTTTCTGACCAGATTACATTGAAAGTGAGTCAAGTTATTTTTTTCTCCCCAAGTCCCTGGAAGTTGGTCTGTCGACTGGAATCACCTCATTCATATGTAGGCAAGGCTAAGAGACTTATTCCAACTCTGACTCATTAGCTCAGTAGACACTGCACCAAATCCATGTTCTTTACATAAAGTGGAAATGATACTTCGCCAGCAGTGCCACAGACGGGGAGCCAGCTGCACAATAACAAGCAGACTGCTGATGTCAGCAGCTAGGTTGCTGCAGTCCACTCAAAGGCTTTGCTACTCTAGCATCTACTTGCATTCAAAACCATTGTGCTTTTGTGCCCTTTGAATGATGGGTCATCTTCAAATTTCACTGAGCTCCCGATCCAAGACTGCTGGGGGCATTTATGAGCTCCTGCAGGAGCTATACCACGAAAGAAGCAGCCATTACCTAAAAAAAAAAAAAATGAGGAATAGCATGAATCCACAGATTTCCTTAGAACCCAAGTCTCCAGACAGTGCTCAGACACTGGAGGAAGTCTGAATCTTTAGAACTCACCACAATGTAAGTGAGAGAGGGGAATTCTTCACATGCAGCCAATGAAATGATGGGTAACTAGTCTCTACCAAATGGCCAGACATTTCCAAGAAAACACTCAACTGACAGCTCCCCAGTTATTACATGGAGGTACAGGGGTCTCCTCAGGGGGACCCTCAAGATAAAAAGCATGAAAACGGCACTTTGTGTTTCTCCGAGTGAGTCTGTCGTGGAATCAGCTACATGACGTGAAAATGGGCATCTGTTATGGATGAGAATAATAGCCCCATAAAGTAATTTTTATCCCGAGTTCAGATCCGTCTGCTTCTCTCCCCTCTCTTTCCACATGCTGTAATGGGATAAATGATGTTTTCAATCAGGGAGGGATGGGAAAAATTAAGAAGCTTCAGGAAAAGTGTATCCTGACTTTCCAAGCTCTGTCTAGGCCAGTCTATGGTCTAGGCAGAGGCTACCCTGCTCCTGCCTGGAGATTTCCATGGCCAGCGGAAGCAAGGCAGGGACAGCTGAAAATAATTGCCCTTGTGACCCTTTCTCAAGGAGATCCTAAGGTTGAAGACTTGGAGACTCAGCTTGTTGTCATTCTGCCTCCATTTCTCTGGGTAAGAAGTCATGCTGGACAAATTTGTGATTCACTTCATAAACACTTGAGGGAATGGTTTCTTGCTTCCTCGAGCCATGTTTTGAAATCTAGTCTGCACCACCCTTCAAAATATAAAAGAAAAAAAAATAAAGGAAAGACTTAATAAACCAAATGACTGTTTTGCTCAACATAGGCAAAGAGCATTTCTATTGGTGTTCATTACAGAACAGCCTGCTCCAGTAGGCTGTGCATGAGGTAGGTATCGACCCTAATTGCTGAGGGTGGGGTAGTTTACAGAGAGAATGACTACATTTCGAATGGTTTGAAAAACGTGTTTGTAAAGTCTAGAAATGTAAGGCTACTTTATTTATCCTGTGTCTATGTGGCAAATTTATCAGACCCAACTGCTTTCCTGAGACCACCCCCTACTCACCGAAGAAGCTTTCTTCATTTGGAATGTGTGTTCTTTCTCTTTGGAAATTTATTGCATAAAATTCTATGGGGTGGGGGTGGGGTGGGGAGGAGATCCAGTTAGCCGAGTGTTTGCATTGCAAGTACAGGGACCTGAGTTCAATCCTCAAAACCTACATTAATTAGAAAGAGGAGGAGGAAGAAGAAGAAGAAGAAGAGGAGGAGGAGGAGGAGGAGGAGGAAGAGGAGAAGGAAGAGGAAGAGGAGGAAGAGGAGGAGGAGAAGGAGGGAGGAAGAGGAGGAGAAGGAGGAGGAAGAAGAAGAAGAGGAAGAGGAGAAGGAGGGAGGAAGAGGAGGAAGAGGAGGAAGAGGAGGAGGAAGAGGAGGAAGAGGAGGAAGAGGAGGGAGGAAGAGGAGAAAGAGGAAGAAGAGGAGGAAGAGGAGGAAGAGGAGGAGGAAGAGGAGGAGGAGGAAGATGAGAAGACAAGTATGGTGGTACTTATAATGCTAGCCCAGGGAGTGCAAGAGACAGGCAGATCCTTGTGTCTCACTTGCCAGTCAGTCTAACATAATTGGTAAGCAGGAGGCCAGTCAGAGATCCCTGGCTTTAAAAAAGCAACAACAACAAAAGTAAGAGTGTCATCTGGGGAGTGACACCAGACATGGTTCTCTGGTCTCCATAGCTGAGCACACACACACACATTGGTCTGCATACCCAAGTGTGTGCACAGACACACATGCTCACACACACGCAACACTACACAAACTCTGTGCTATACTTGCGGTATGTGATTTTAGAAGGGAAATAAAAAAAAAGACAGAGAGCGTGTATATTCTGCTCACACTGAAACTGAGCAATTTGCTTGGCCCAATCAGCTGAGTTCCGAGACTCACATGGACTTTGGCCAACAAGATCTGGATGCTCTTCAAGTGAAATACCAGATGGCTCAACTAACCAGCGACATCCGCCGTTATCCAATTGTTTTGCGCAGAGAGACTGAGCCTTGAGCAGAGCCTATAGCGTATCGGCTGTCATATTTCATCGACTCCTAAGTGAAAAAATAAATCGTGGAGAACATCCTCATTTCCATAGACGAACCAAGTCTTCTATGCCAAGTCTTCCCAACACTCCATATAGCGTAGCAGATTATTCCATTGACAAAGCACGTTGCATGTAAAATGTAGGAAGATTCAAAGCCAGAGTAGCTGGTCTCATGGCACCCTTGTCTCATGAATTCGTATACTTGTACACGTCATTAACCCTTGGGTGGGCCAGTTGTTTGAAGGTACAGTGAGTGACACTGCCAGGTGACCAATGATCTTGACATCATAGACTTAAGTCAGCCTAGAACACAAGAGGAAAATAGTTACGATGTTATGAATTCATCAGATAGAGGATGGACTTTTAAGGGTGCTTACAGGAAGATGGCACTGTGGGAAAGATCTTACGTGGGGAATTTTGTTTGCTACAAGGACCCAGGCCGAAACACAGTAAGGCACAATAAGCAGACTGCGTATGGCCTGTTAATCTTTAACAATTACCTTGAGGTGCGTGTGTGTGTGTGATTTAACAACTAAACCATGTTCTGTATTGTTGCTTGTGGAGGATTTGGCTCTGAAAGAGATACAGTTCATCTTCTAAGACGTTGTTCCACTTGGGGCTTTGCTCTCCTTTGTCTTAGCTTTGTTGCTAATTCCTCTTTCGGTGTGATTTCCTTCTATCCAGGATGCTTTTCTCCCCTGATTATAGATATCAATGATTTTTTTCCCCACTCATCTCTCTGATTGCCTAGCTGTTTACTAGAATAACCCACCGTGGTTCTTATTTCGCTTTGGGCCTGTTGGGAGTTGAATGCAGTGTCCCCCACACAGTAAGCAGGTGCTCTTCCCCTGAAGAGCCAACCTGTACTCATTTGTACAGCTTGGAGTGGAGGAAATGACAGTATGGGTGGCAGCCTTGAACAAATAGTAAATTGTGACGTCAGTGGCTGCAATCGCCGCTGGAGCAGATACAGTTTGTTTAGAACTTCCCAGCATCCATTCCTGTGCCTGATTACCGTGACTGCATGCCTGTCTGAAGCCTTGCCAGTCCCTTATACCTCACTTACAATGGGTACACAGCTCAGACCTGGCCAACTAGGGCATTGCTCCATTCCAGGGCCAGAGTGACTAATTTGAAGTTGGAAGTGTGACCCAGTCAGGCCAAAGGCACTCCATTCCAGGATTCTAGGAAATCTCTAGGGATCCCATTGCTATGCTGGGAGGATGCCTTTAGCACCTTGTCATGCTACAAGGACTATTCCAGAACAATGGAACTCACCAGAGAAATACAAACCTGAATGATCTAGAGGAAACTGAAGTAAGGACCATGGATCCACACTAGATCCAGATACCTCAGGTTCGTGCTGCCCAGCTAAGTAATGATATCCTGGGCTTCAGCCGTTTGCAACTAAAGAGCCCACAGTGCTACAGCTGGAGTTGTGTGTCTGTTAAGTGATGCTCGTGTGCCTCTCACAAAGGCCATCTCCTTTGATCCACAGGACGGTCCTGCCTCTGTCCTCGTTGTAGAGACGAGAACACAGAATGAGGCTATATAGTCGGCAGAGGGTGCCTGGGCCTCTGAACTGTTACAGTCATAAGCTTAAATTTAGCAGGACGACCCTGGGTCATCACTCAGGGCTACTGTCCATCACCCTCTGTCTTCCTGAGTTGAATTAGGTCACCCTCAGATCAAAAACATTTGGAATAAAACTACATCTTAGGAGACTATTTTTTTTTTTGGTCATTATCCCACAAACAGTAAGCATAACAACTGTCACACATAGTATCTAGATGTTAGTGAGCACTAAAATAATCTAGAAATGACTTAAGGGTTGGGAAAGAATGTGTAGGTGCTTTGTAAATACCGCACGGCTTTCTGAAAAGGGCATGAGTATCTGTGGGCTTTCTTATCTGCAGCGAGTGATAGGAACAACTTCTGCAGACATCAAGGGTGGCTCTCTTCAAGTGGGCTGGCAATTGTTAAACACTGAGAAGCTAAAGGCACCGATTTAGGGGTCTTGGAGCTTTAGTAGTTTATCAAGTTGGTCTTGGCAGTGGTGGTTATCGATAAAAATCTGAAACTCAAAGCTAGACAGAATTTCACTGTCTATGCATGACGCCGGTGAGATACTGAGGCTGTTCATGGGGAGGAACGAGAGTGACCAGTTCCAAAAGCTTCTTTGAAAAGACAGTAAGGATGTCAGACTGTGGGTGGTATAGTCTCTTATGGGAAGAATAAGGGAGGGACTAGCTGAAAAAGGAGTTGAGAACGGGCCCCGATGGAGTTAAATGGCCATCCAAAACATGAGGCAGAGATTCACCCGGGTGTCCCCACCAGCCAGCTTTTGTGGCTTGCAATTGATTTGTCACGGTCTGGCCTCGGGTGAGGTGAGGTCATTGCGGCCGAAGGTAGAAAATGATCCCAGCATGTTCGATGGGCCAGGCCTGGGCCTGCATGTCCTCAGGTCAATTCCTTACCCTCCTCCTGCCCTGCTCTCCTACTGGGGGATGGGGGTGGTGTCTCCTGCAGACTGCCTTTCCAGGGTTCCTGTGTGTCAGAGCGTTCTGCTTGGGTGCAGCCAATGGAAGGCACCAGCGAGTGACCGTGTGAATGAGAAAAATTATTTCTCCTTTGTTTTTTCGTGTCAGAGTCAGCAACTGCTGAGTCTCCTGCCTGACAGACCCAAGCATGGCTCCCTTCTGCCTCCTGAACCCATGCCCTAAGACCTTTCCATGGATCTAATCTTGGGACTCTTGGTGTCTCAGACCTCTACCACCCACACAGCCAATTCTGCTTCAACGTGGGTACTGCTTGCTGGTTTCTGGAGTCAAAGGTCTAAACTACAGGCTGCTCTCCAGGTCAGCAGTTCCCCCCACCCCAACCTTCCCACTCCCCACTTGAAAACAGTTTGAAACCTTTTGCCAGCGTAATGCATGCATTCACGTCTTGTTTTTCCAGGATGGCTTAGTGGAACCAAATATCCCTTTTCCGAGCTCGTTTTCATAGGCTGTTCCTCCAGGCTTCCGAGTGACTCACTTGATGTCTTGGCTAAGTCATGAAGCAGAAGTCATCTCTGAACACCTTTCTGTCTTCTCAGCGATCGTAGTAAATATTGGATTCTGCGTGGGCCGGCTAAGAGAAAACATACTTCCCTTTTCACCGGAAGACAGGCATCTCGCTCGCCATGGCTTCTTGTCACAACTGCTTTTTCTCAGTTTTTAATTTAGGAGACTAGACTGATTTACACTGGAACCGGTGGCTGCGGTTGATGAACTCCGCATACTAATCCACCTTAGTACATCAAACATCAGGGAAGGGCTATCATCGGCGAGGAGGTGGTTAGCAATGTTTTTACGCCATGGTGCCAAAGACATCTACCACCCTCGGTATCTGTTTCATTGAAGCCACTGCAGCGCAGGAAATTCAACTCCAAATCCTTCTTTGTGTCCGACAGCCAGAGACTTCATCTTCATCTTAAACTGCCACCTCTGCCTTTCCCGTTCCAGCAGAACCTCACACTTCCTGTCTAAGTCTTTCTCTGGTTTGTTTGAACAACCTCTACCAGAAGGGGTTCCTCACGGGCCAGTGAAGCTGTGGTCGAAGCTGACTGGGAGCTGGCAGCGCCAAAGGGACTGCTTTCATGGAGGGTTCTACTGGCTGCAAGTTTTGTGCAGTTGGAGCTGGCCAGAGCGGAAGAACCGTGAGACCGTTCACAGGAAGTGAATATTTCCTAACCAGCTTACCCCTTTCCGACTATTCCAGCAATTTCATGTCTACAACTAAAGCATTTTACCTTGTAAGTCCCTGATGAATGCCCCTTGAGACAGTGGGTGGGTTTTTTTTTTCTTTTTGTTTGTTTTGTTTTTCAACTTTTGCCAAGTGTGTGAGGCGCAAGGTCCACAGCGTATAGCTGTCCCGATGTTTTAGAGGGGTGTCTTCTCTTGTGTTTTCTTTTTTTCTTATTTTTGCCTTCATTCTATGTCTTCTACTTTGAACACAGAGCCACAGCAACCAGATGGGCCTGAAATCCAAATCATTTAAGAAATCTTGGCTCTGGCCTCCTAATGGAATGAGAATCTTGTGAAGACGTTGAGGAGGTGAAACTTGCTAAACTGTCCCTTTTCTGTGTCTTAAGCAAACCTAAATGAGAGAAGGGATGTGGGCTGGTTGCTTTTCTTGGTATGGTAACAAAATACCCAGCACAAGCCACTTAAGGGAGGAAGAGTCTGTTTCGACTGACAGATAAAAGTGCAGCCCATCATGGCTGCAGAGGCATAGCAGCAGGGGCATTGGTTGGCTGGTTCTGCAGGGGCATTGGTTGGCTGGTTCCGCAGGGGCATTGGTTGGCTGGTTCCGTTTTTTTGCATCCATAGTCAGGAGGGAGGAATGAATGTTGATACTCAGCTCAGTCTCTCCTGTTCAACAGTCTAGTTCCTCAGACACCGCACGTTCAAGGCAGGTCTTTCCTCTTCAGTGAAATCTCTCTGAAACTCCTTCCACAAAATGATGACAAAGCAAGAAGGCCCTTGCCAAATGCAGCCCCTTGAACCTGCACCACGCCCCCCCTCAGCCTCCACATCTACCGCCAATAAACTTCCATTGTTCCCGACTTACACAACCTCTGTGTTCTGTTACAGATCAGAATGTAAACCAGGAGAAGGACTAAAGCAAGGACCCTCTGTCTTTTCCTTACTTCCTAGCCCTGGCTTCTGCTTCACTTTGGGATAGTCCTAGGCAGAGTCACGTGACTACGTCTAGCCAAGCAGGTTGCTTATTGCTCAACTCCAGGAGGCAACATGCCTAGAAGATCTGAAGTTATACACAGTTCAGCAGACCCAAGAAGTCATGGCGGCCTTGGTCTTTGCTGGTTTCACTTGTTACACCCAGACTTAAAAAAAAATAAAAATAAAAAATAAATAAAATAAATAAAAAAGGACCTCTTTCAGTTCGTCTGTACCTCCCCATACAAATGTTCAAATCTTTTTAAGAAAAATGGGGTGCAGTCTATTTCAGAAAGCTTTATGCACGGCCAAAAGAGCTGACAAGAAAGAGACTTATGCTACTTGGGAAATGGGGGAAGTCTTCCATAAAGACAATGTACTATTATTTTAAAGTTGGCACGAATAAAATTATTCTCTGGAAATGAAACATTTACCCGTATGAACTAAACTAACTTATTCCATCTGCCGGGATAGCCACGGACATTAGCAAAAGCTAATGTGTTCTGGGGTCCCCAACAAATGAGGCTGGCCTCAAATCAACTATAGTTTGGAAAATTATGGGTCATAAGTAGTCTTAGAATGATTATGACTTCTCTGTCTTATATATAGTTCAGGAGCTGAGGGTTGGAGTGCTTGTCATTCTTGGAGAATGCGTCATCCATCGGGAAAGGCCAGAAGCTCAGGTGGCGGGGGGGGGGGGGGGGGGGGGGGGGGGGGGGGGGGGGGGGGGGGGGGGTGAAGGCGGGGTGATGCCGTAGGTTGCAGAATGTGATCTCCAAGAATCAGATCAGTCCAGAAAGAAAGGAGAGTGCGGCAATTCAAAGCAAAAGATGCTTTTAGGGTTGAGGCAGAGGGAATTATTGTTATTATTATTATTATTACTATTATTATTATTAAACTGTATTGGTCCCAAAGGGCAAGCTGTGAGTGCTAAGCAGCAAGTAAGAGAGGTTTAAGAGAAAAACTTGGGGATGCTAAAGAGATAGTGAACATATGACGAGGGTAGAGACTCTTCGTGGAGGAAAAGAAGGACAGCGCTTTGGTGCAGTGGAATTGCGGCAGACCACGGATGGTTATGGGTGTACCACCTCAGACCCCTAGAATGTCAGCTTTCTGTGACCATCGAGCAAGCAAGTGCAGAATACAGGGAATAAGCCTATCTCCCCAACCCCACCCCTGGTCACAACCGTAGAGGATCTGAAAACCATTTTTAATTCCTTCTTCGTAGTCGGGTACTTCCCTCAGTATATAATTTCCCATGTGGGACATGCTGCTTTGCCAAATAAATAGCCTTTTCCTTAAAGCATGTCCAAATTGAACTTGTTTTTTTTTTTCTTCCCCAAGCTGTGTTTGTGACTCAGCGAAGAAAACAAACGGACCACCTAAAAGCTGGCATCTTTTTTAGACTCCAAAGCAGGGTGCTGCCAAGTGGAAGCCTCCATTGCAGGTGATTCACCAGAGTTTTCGTTTGTTTTTGTTCGGGTGCTAATGGATATGTAGTCACATTAAAGGGACAATGTTGGCATCCAAACACAGCCTCAGCTGTCCAGAGTTCCCAACATTATCATAGCCTGTTGACTACCAAACAGGGTCAGTGAGAGGGCCGTCCTTCTTATATGTAAGCTAGCATCGGTCTCTCCCTCTTCCACTCATGTTTCTCTTTGACTTCTAAGTGAATAAATCTAATAATGGGTCTTCTGCAAAAATTTAAAGATGGTAAGATTGTCTCCATCTTGTGAATCTGGAGAAGGAAGAGGGAGACAGAGCAAGATGTAGAAGTCCCTCTTACCCAGCTGGGGATGTGTCTGATGGGGAAACCCTGGAACTTAAGGTAACAATCTCCTCTGAGCTCCGGGCAAAATGGAGGACATCCTTTATCGTCTCTGACCTTGTCTGGGGATCCTCACCCTCTACCTGGAGAAGATCTAGTCGTCTTTGACAGCCCTACAAGTTCAAATCCCCCACCCCCCAAGAACCCACTCAGCAAGTACCTTGGATTCTATGCAAATGAGGTATTCCCAGTACTTTAAACTCTAGCCAATGAAACCTCACCCTAAGGAGAACGCTTTCCCACTCTCAGAGGTCCATACATACCTCTGGTTCACTCAAATAAAGGTATGTGCACAAGCTAAACTCACCTAAGAGAGCTTTTTCAGTGAAAAGAGTCAAAGGCCTTCATCTAAAAGAGCTGTAACTAGGATCCTCTGGACACCCTGAGAGGGAGGAAGCAAGGAGGACATGGAACCACAGCTGGACACCCAGTGTGCACGCCGCAGTGTCCCAGTGGGAGAGACATTTTTTGGCTTGTGTAAAGCCCTGGCTTATGTTCTCCATGATGGCCAAAAAAAGTAAAAACAAAAAGGAAAGAAGGAGGAAGGAGGGAGAGAGGAAGGAAGGAAGGAAGGAAGGAAGGAAGGAAGGAAGGAAGAAAGAAAGGAAAGAAGGAAGGAAGAGAAAAGAGGAGAAGAGAGGGAAGGGAGGGGCGGGAGAATGAGAGGAGAGGAGAGGGGAGAGAAGAGATGGGAGGGGAGAGGGAAGGGGAGGAGAGGACAGGGGCGGGGCGGGGCGGGGCGGGGCGGGGCGGGGCGGGGCGGGGCGGGGCGAGTCGAGGAGAGGAAGCCTTTCACAGAGATCAGCAGATAGGCTGCTGCTACCACACATCTGAAAACACTCCCTAAGAGGTCCTGGATGGAAGAGAGGGGAAATCATTGAGGAGATGGATAGGGAAGGTTGCTCAAGCAGGCAGGCAGGAGATAGGTGGATGGTGCTCACAGTCTACTCCTGTTTTGCCGTGGATGAAAATTCAGTTGTATTCCTTGAATTGCAGATTGACAGGAGAGCATGTACTTAAGAAAAGTGTATTCGTGCACCTATGAGGACATCCAAACTTGACTTCAAAGGCAGATGAGCCTTGGAAGCCGGTAGATGTGGGGATGGAACGTGGACTCGAATCCAGGGTATGACAAGAAACTGGACAGAGAGAGGCTCAAATACATATACAGCAAGTGCAGTTCCGTTGGAGGAAGCCATTTCCCAGCAGGCCTTGGGACTGCTTTCCACTGCTACTAGGAGGGTGAAACAACTCTTCCTCCCTTTCCTACCTTGCACCGCATACAAAACTCATCTTCTTCACTTTCCGGATGTCACCCAGATAGTCCCCAGAAGAGAGGGTGTTATATAACTGTCTGAAGTACCACAGAACATGAAACAATAAACAAGGTATGTAAATGTCGAGGCGTGAGTCATGGCTCTCTTTGTCCTTACCTTTGTCCCTACGTTTTAAAAATTGCATATTCACCCCCTCACACGATAAAAATTTAAAACCAAACAAAAACCCAGAAAAACTCCTCTAAGTACCCTCTCATGAAGGAACCTATTAGGTTATTACGTCAGGTTATGCCTAAGCAACCGCTATTGGAACAGCAGTCAACATTTTTATTTATTTATTTTTTTTGAGAATCTATTGTGTGCTGGGCACTCAAATCCACCTACTTCCATCTCTATTTCAGAGACAATAAAACCAAAAATAGAGAGGTTAGATTATGTATCCATGGTCACCCCGGCACTAATTGTTTTGCTGGAGACTTCAACTGAATCCGGCTAAATTCAAAGCCCAAGCTTTTCTTCATTAAACAACATAGCATCTCCTCCTTGTCCCATCGCGCCCCTGCCCTGCTCTCCCCCTGACAACAAAATTTTCAAGAGCTTCCTAAACCACGCTTGGAGCTGACCACCTATGTCACCAGCGGAAACTTCCTGCTAGAAGATTCTGGGTGTTAACTAGAGTCTTATTTTCTCTACCCACATAACCAAACTTTGCTGAATGAACCTTCCCTTTCTTAGACTGGACCGATCTACCACCTTCGCAATAAGCAGAGAAAGGTATTAAAAATGTAAATCAGTAACACGGCTGAGGAAGGCCGGAAACAATTATATGTTCTTTTAACTCCCGCAAAAGGAATGAATTAACTACTGACTCAGTCCAAAATATTACATACAAGATCAGGCTGGAGGCAGAGAGAAGCCAACTAAAGCTTTGATGGGGTTGTAGACAAATACGTGAGCTAAGGTTAATTTGTGAAATAAGCATTTCAAAATTGTATGAGGGAACGGTTTGAGTGTCATCTGCTCTCCAAAGAGAAAATGGACTTGGGACAAGTATATTTAAATCCGTTTTGGGCTAGACTGTGTGGATGCAGTCACACACAAAAAAAGGCAAATCGTGCTACTTAGAGATTTGAATTGATATGATTCCAGCAAATGTAGGTAAATCATTCAGTAAAAATGTCAATATTCACTTACAAAAGAATAAATGATTCTTGAGAATAAGAATGCCAAGATACCTTCTTCATTTGATAAAAGATTTCTCTAACAAACATATTAAAAGTCACATATAGCTTTGAAATTGCACTATGTATGTATGTATGTATGTATGTATGTATGTATGTATGAGACTAAGGTTCCCACTGTGGAGAACAAGCTAGCCTTGACTTCACCCTGTAGCCCAGGCTACACCTTGAGCTCTCAGCATCTGTCTGCTTCAGTCCCCTAGATCCTAAAATTACAGATGTGACCACCAGGTAGCAGCTCATACCTCAAGCTGCTCTCAAAGGCTCAACTATTGAAGGCTTTATTAGCCCTGATGCAGCCAACCAGAAGTAGTCTAGGTCGTTAGGAGGTGGGGTCTAAATGCAAGAGGAAGTAGGTCATTGGAAGGGAGCTCTTGAAGAGTATATTGAGAGCTCGATCACTCTCTGTTGTTCCCTTCCTGGACGCCATAAAGTGAGCAAGTTTATTCCTTCATGGGTTCTCGCGATGGTGCTGGACCTCACCTCAGACCCCAGAACTCAGTTCAGCATCCCTACGCTGGAGCTGTGACCCTGCAAGGCAAACTAAACCTCTCAATGGGGTTTCCTCAGGTAAAAAGCTGATTGGCCGTTTAGGAATGAAAGAGAAGACGAATTTCATAGGTCCCGTTCAGTGTTAGCTTGGCAGTCTTAACCAACACAGGAAATGAAGTGAAACTGGAAAGGAAGGTATTAAAAGTCATAATTTATAGCCTATTAGATTATTTATTTAAAAAGAAAAGGAAAGAAAAGAAAGCCAAGCAAGCACGGATAATGCCAGCACACAAGAGGAAGAGGGAGTGGAGGGGGTGGTGAGGTCCAGGCTGACCTGCATCTCCTCTAGCCCCACATGTAGGAGATTGAAATTCAGAAGTAGAGTGCTTGCTTAACATAGTCCTCAAAATAGTTGAGCATGGCAATTGTGAGCAAACTTGGCATCGAACATTTTATAACAATGCCACCAGCAACAGCCACACTAGGGCCGTCTTACAATCAAGTCAGAGAAATTGCACCCCGCCTTCTTTAAACAACCCCTTTAAGCATAACTAGCTTGGTGGTGTCCATACAAGTTAGTTCCTTCAATACCTTTTGACAAATCATCGTGCAAGAACTGCCTCAGTCAAGATACAGCATAAGATTCTCCCCTCTCCACTTCTTCATCCACTCAGATGTGAGCAAGCAGCCCCACACTACCGAAGTCACAGCCACTGCTGGACCTTCCCCACTGGACCAGAAGGGAATGTATCCTTTCAAGCTGTCAGTCAAATTAAATCACTCCTCTCTTAAAGCAAAAACAACAAAAGAGAAGGATGGGTGCTTGAAATGAAAACGGGTCTCAGGCTGGAGAGATAGCTCAGATAGATTAAAAGCACTTGTTCTTGTAGAGGACCTGGGTTCAGTTCCCAGCACCACATAGCATATCAGAACCACCTATAACTCCAATTCCATAGGTCCAACACTCTCTTCTGACCTTTGCAGGTACCAGGCATTCACACAATGCACATACATACATGCAGATAAAACACTCATACACTATAAAATATATACATCTAAATTTTAAAAATTAAAAAAAATGTTTGAAATTTCTTTTTAGTCAATTTCTCTCTCTCTGTCTCTGTCTCTGTCACTGTCTGTCTCTATCTCTCTGTGTCTCTCTGTGTGTCCCTCTCTTCCTGTCTCTCTCTCTCTCTCTCTGTGTGTGTGTGTGTGTCTGTCTTTGTTTCTGTTTCTGTGTGTATGTGTCTCTGTCTGTCTGCCTGTTTCTGTCTCTGATTCTGTGTGTATGGGTCCTGTTTCTCTGTCTGTCTGTGTCTATCTCTGGCTATCTGTCTGTGTTTCTATGTCTCTGTCTCTCTGTCTTTGTATGTGTGTATCTGTTTGTCTGTCTGTATCTGTCTCTGTCCGTTTCTCTGTTTCTGTCTCTCTGTCTCTGTGTGTATGTGTCGGTTTCTTTCTCTCTGTCCCTTTCTGCCTCTCACCCACTACCTCAGTCCTATAATTCCTCCCTTTTATCTATTGACCTGAATGTTACCAATGTTAACAGCACATCACAGTGTATAGTCTTTGGCATCTGGCTCTTTTCTCTAGCATGGCATGTCTAATGTTCACTTACATGGAAGCATGGAGCAGTCATTCTTCCACAACTGATCGGTTCATTCCTGTTCTGCTCTACAGATGCCCCAGAGTTTAACTATTCACCAATTGAAGGACGGTTATCTGATTCAAATGTTAATGGTTATGAGTAAAGTCACACGAATGTGCGTATAGGTTCTGAGGTGATACACATTTTCATTTCTCTTGGGTAAATGTCTATAGGAAGTTGCTGGTTCATACTTGAGCACTTTCCTAAGTGGGCTAGTTTAAGTTAGCTTTACCATTTGTACCAGCAACGTATGTGAATTGGAGGGTGTGTCCTGAATACTACACTGTAAGTCTCCGTGTGTTCTGGATCTAAGTCCTATCTCACAAGCATGCTTTGCATGTTTTTCAGTCAGTTCTCCAGTCTGGTGACAGTGTCATTTACAGCATGGAGTTTATTACCTTTGACAATGTCCAAGCTGTCTGGTATTGGTTGTTTTCTCTCTCGTGGATTGAACTTTTGATGTGTTTTAAAGAATCACTGCTATGGATGTCTTCTGAGAGCTTCTGTTCTTCATCAACTTTACACAAGCTAGAATCTTCAAAGGAGGGACACCTCAACTGAGAAAATACCTCCATTAGATTGGCCGATAGGCAAGTCTGTGGGGGATTTTTCTTGATTAATAGTTGACGTGGAAGGAACCAGTCCACTATGGGTGGCGCAAATCCTAGGCAGATGGTCTTGAGTCATAGAAGGAAGAAGGCTGAGAAAACCATGGTGGGCAAGCCAGTGAGAAGCATTTCTCCATGTCCACTTCAGTTTCTGCCTGTAGGTCTCTGCTCTAACATCAGTGATGATTGTGATTGAGAAAGGTAAGCCAAACAACCCCTGTTCTCTTCAACTTGGTTTTTGTTAGTATTTTATCATAGCAATAGAAAGCAGCAGAGACAGAGCCAATTCCTGGTACTGATTACACTCATTGTAGCTTTAAGAGTTTTCTTATTTTCTTTCTGCACCTCATGACCCTACAGAGTAAACTTCATACATTAAAGAATAAGGGCAGTTATGGTGTGATCTTGGCAGCGCCATGCCTTTGAGAAGTTATTTTCTTTCTCCAAACTTCCCTTATTTATTGTTTTGGCCTCAACAACTTCGACTAAATTTCTTGAGAGCAAGCATGCAACTCTTAAATGGCTGCTGTGCCCCACTATGTTGGACTAATGTGGTTGCTTGGTTTTCAGTAACACAGGGGATCTCATCCACAGACTGAAAGGAACATTCCTGACTCCTTTCATTCTACCACCCCAAAGATAAAATGACACCTCCTCTTGAGGAGACTCCTGTCACATCTCCAATGGAGACTACCACCCGAGGAGCTGGGGGATCCCAGAGTCCCATGCTCTCAAATCAACGGACTCTTCCCACCAACCATCACCTAGGTACATGGGAGAAATTTTACAAAGAATTTAAGGAATTTGAGACACTGAAAAAAAACAACACAAACTGGGTAGAATCTGATCAACAGGCCATGTGTCATAAAAAAACAAAACAAGAGGACTCAAGAGACTCCCTGCTATTTTTATAGAGACAAACAGCCAGATTGAGAGGTGAATAACTTGCCCTGGGAGCAGCCCATGAGTCACTGTCATAACTGGGTTAGAACCCAAGGCTCCTCACCCCTAGCCCAACGACAAGTCATCAGAGCTGTGGATGCTTGCTTGCCCTCACTGGGTCTGACACATCCTTCCATGATGCCAGTTGTTAAGGAAATGACCTTCATCAGCACCCTCCTGTGGCATTGCTGGGCTGGTCGTTATCGAGAGAGGAGACAGAAGGCAAACATGATGATGTGTGTGGAGGGAGGTGGTGTCTAGGAGAAGGTACAGCATCCTCTTCAGAGCAGCAAGCCAATCCCAAGAAGTAGACAACATGAAGAGACCGGCTCCTCATGCTGGCAAGGAAACCCCACACAGGAGAAAAGCAAAATGGGGAGGAAGCTTATAAAAATGATTCTTCCATCTGAAACTGTCTTATCATCGTGAAATTATGGCTTCAAAAAGTCTTTGGAGTAATGAGTTGGTTTTCTTGGTGGATGTGGCCCCTAGAGGCTATCCATTCTCTAGTAGGTTCCCAACACCATATGTATGCTATATACATATACATGTACATATACATATCTATGTAAGTGGACTCTGTAGGCTGAATCAAAACTTTATGAGAATGCGTGAAATTGGAAGGGAATCTTAGTCGTGGGGATGGGGAAATAATCTGAGGAAAGAGAATAGATGTGGACTTGCTCAAAATACATTATTTACATGTGTAAAATGTCAATCAGTATAAGCGGGACGATAAAATTCTTTAGCATAGCATGAGCTACTAATACTGAGAAAAGGATTCAAAACAGTGTAAAGATGTTTAAATAGACGTATATGGCAAGATTTGAGGTCTTTCCTAGTTGGCATTCGGTCTTCTGTTACTAAACCTGGTTTGCTGTGTGAGAGGAGAATTCCCAAACAGTCAGAACAGCGATGTGAAGGAACACACCCTGGAAGGGAAGCAGAACTGTGTACTCAACTCTTCAAGGGTTAATATCACCGTCAATCAGGTACCGAACCCGTTTCACAGTTTAAAAATGTGCAGTTTCTAATGGTTCTGTCTAACTCTGAGCCAGAGTTCATCTTGGAAGACCATCTTCCTAGAAGTGATGTGCTTCTAGTTACTGTGCTCTTCACCCACCCACCTGAAATTGTCCCGTCTCATCCCGTCCCTTCTTGTTTTGTCCCGTTGTCACAGTCATGTCTCCCCCCCTCCACCAAGGGCTTGGGGAGTCATCCCCCTGTCATGTCAAGAACTAGACTTGCTCAACTCCAGTTTATTTTGTCTATTTATATTTACTTCTCATGGTGCCGGAAATCAAAATCAGGGTCTTGTGCGTGCTGGACAAATGTCCCGAAACAGAGTTTATCCCCAGCCCCCTGTCATACTGTGATGCTGTTTATCCCTTCCAAACAGTTGTTGAAAATGTAGTTGTCATTAGGAGATATTGTAGGGTCAGACTCTAAGGCACTGTTGGGAGCAGCAGTCGCGGAAGACAAATGGCAAAGCTGCTAGGAGGACTTACAGCTTATCCAGAGGACTCGCATCAGGCAGCTGCAGATCATATGGAACTCCAGCTCCAGGGTATCTGATGCCCTCTTCTGGTCTCAACCAACCCTCCTTCAACACACACACACACACACACACACACACACACACACAGGGCATATACTTAGACACACACATACACACACTGACGGAGTAGCAATGGATTCATGAGTGACATCAAGCTGAAGCAGAATCAGGTTTAAAGAACTGGCTTGGCTGGACCTCTCAAACAATCCCTGGAAGTCTGCCTGGAAACGTTCACAGTCAGGTCATTAGCAGATGTAGCCCCTTGCCCATGGACCAGAACGGGAGGTCAAATTATACTTCTCTTTATATAGTACTGTGTTACTAGCACTGGAAAATGAACTAGGAAGGACTCCATCTCTCCTCATCCGTCATGATCATGATGGTTCGTGGAATTAATTACACTAGTTAGTACGAGGAATTACTGGGTCCTTTGAAAGTATCTATCTGAAGGCTGAGGACCTAGCACAGTTTGCCATATACCCATGAGGTCCTAAGTTGGAATCCCTGGAGCTTATGCAAAGGTCAGGAGTAGGGGACAAGTGTGTTTGTCACCAAGGTGCTTGAAGACCCAGTGCTGGGTCCTCAGGGCTTGCCAGCCTGGCCTAAACCCAGGAAGAGACCCTGAAAATCAGGAGGAAAGTGATTGAGGGAGACACGTGCTGTGGATCTCTGGCCTCTACACCTGTGTGAACTCACCACAAACACACAAATGCACATGCAGACACATGTGTGCACACATGCATGCATGCACACACACACATTGAAACAGGGTCTCTCAATGGAACCCAGCTCACTAGTAGTCTGCTTGCTCTGGGGATTGCTTGTCTTTACCTTGAGAGGGCTGAGACTACAGGCCTCTGTGTCCACTGGGCATTTGTGTGGATTCTGCATATTGAGACTCTAGTTTAAATGCTGGTGTGGCAGATGCTTTAACCCCATATTCCCATATCCCCATATGAGCCATATCCCTGTGTTCCCATAACCCCATATCCCCATATCCTCATATGAGCCATATCCCCCATATCCCTGTATCCCCTTATGAGCCATATTCCCATATCCCTGTAACCATGTATCCCCATAGCCCCAAAGCCCCATATAAGCCATATCCTCATACCCCGGGCAAGAGGGCTCCTGTCCTACAGTTTTCAAGAGAGTGATTACCATATAATGCTGGCTGATAAGAGTGGTTATGAGTGGGTGCTGTGTATGGAGGAAGTTCATATGCCTTCAAGTTTATCACGATCAGGCTAAAGTTATCATCTGTTATTTTTTCCTTGAATAAGAACACTAGCATGAGGTCTGTCCCACAGTACCTTTTAAGATCCAGCCCATAGTATTGTTAACCATATCCAATGCAATATTCTGCTTAGAGCAGTATGGCAGGATTCGTCACCTAAAAGAGCCTTTATGGTGTCGGTCTCTGTGTAAGAAACCTGCCCCTGGGTCTTTCATGTATACTAGTTTAAATGATTTTAAAAAGTTTAAATGGTCTTAAAAATAAGTTAGTGTTTGGACTAGTCGAGGGAGGATGGCAAGGGATCCCTGCAGTCTTCCAACTGCTTTTGAATCCCTCCCTTTAGGAAATTCCTCTCTTCTGTTTCTTTCAGACCCGGAGGCTAGTCAGCCAATAAGCAATGCCTGTCTGAGCCACTGGGTGGCACTGGCTGGCCTGAGATCTGGGCAAGACAGAGGGAGAAAGAAAGGAAAGGAGCATAGGAAAGAGTTATGGGAGCAGGGGAACCAGGGACCTGGGAGGAAGAGGGATCCAGACAGAGCAGGAAGACAGAGACTAAGCCACAGGCAACAGTGTGGACGCTCTGTGCTGGCATCTCATTGAAGGGCAGCCCAGGTCTAAACAATCCTCATCCATGTTCACGTTCCCAACACCCACTGTGGTTCCTGGTAGCCATGTAATGCTGTGGGTCTGCTGGTTGGTGAGATGACCCCTCTCAGAGAGACACAGCCTTCAGGTACGGACGGGAGTGTATGTGTGTCTGTCTGCTCTAGTGCGTGCGTGCGTGCGTGCGTGCGTGCGTGCGTGCGTGCGTGCGTGCGCTCTGTCCTATCCTTTCAGGACTATCTAATGGGGAGTTGAGACCTTCCCCAGTGAACTTCTCAACCACTGGTAAATCTTTGCACTGCAAAGAAGGGAGGCAGAAATATCAAGACCCCAACTGTCTGGGGCTTAGCGGTTTAGTTTTATGCTAGGCTGGGTAGTACATTGGTCTCAGCAAACCACAGGGTCTCTGTCACAGCTCCCCATCTCTGCCACTGTAGTCTGTAAAAGCAGCTCTCGTATTACAGAAACAAATGGGTCGTGGACCACAGAAACTTCGCTTTGAAGACACAGGCAGCAGGTCAGGCCTTCCCGTGGCTTGTTCCGTTGGGTTCGTCCAAGGCGATCTTTCTAATATTCTCCACCAACCTGTCCCAAAACCAGCCTTGGTTCAGGACTACCTGTTGATTGGTTTCTCTGAATCTGGGTTGACTCTGATCCCGTAAACTTGTTAGAGATTCCGGGGTGTGTGTGTGTGTGTGTGTGTGTGTGTGTGTGTGTGTAAATGGCCTCCAGGGTAAGTAGTGCCATCTGACTATATTCAAGGGGTTGTCTCAGGGAATGTTCCAAAGACACTTGACCTCTAAGGTCTCAGGACACAGGGCTGCTGAAGAGTCCACACCGCAAACGGAGAAGGTAGCTAATTCGGGGGAGGGGGAGAGGAAGGGGTGGAGCTTGGAGTCTCAGGGATGCTCTAGGGGTAGTGAGCTGGCTTCAAACCAGATCAGAACAGTCAGTCCCACCTCAGACGACAGGAGACTGCAGTTCATTTCTGGAGCCTTCCGACCACACCCTGTATGCATCCTCTGCTACTCAGAGCCCTCCCTGATCTCTGCTCTCACTCCCAATGGCCTTCCCTTCTTGTAATACGAACATGGAAATCGTTAACAGTGGTTAAGCTGCTTCCCACTGAGGGTGTTAGCGGTTCCATAAGTCCAGGGAGCATTTTAAGAAAAACACGCTGAGCCAGGGGTAACACTGATGTGAGACATGGAGGCAGAATGGTTCTTGGACAGGAAAGGGTAGGTGGCCACAGTGTACAGCCTCAGTGACTCTGCAGAGTTCTGAGGTTTAGGATGTGCATAGCAGTTCTTTCTGAATTGTGTCACACAGTGGGTTCTCCCTCTCCCTCTCCCTCTCCCTCTCCCTCTCCCTCTCCCTCTCCCTCTCCCTCTCCCTCTCCCTCTCCCTCTCTCTCTCCCTCTCTCTCTCTCTCCCTCTCTTTCCTTCTCTCTCTCTCTCCCTCTCTCTCCCTCTCTTTCCTTCTCTCTCTCTCTCTCTCTCTCTCTCTCTCTCTCTGTGTGTGTGCCCGCGCACACGTGCATGCACACGCACTCACACAACTGTGCACTTTTAAGAGTAAAGGCCAGATTCTCTAAGAAATAAACAAATGAAGTATGAACTTGTGTTTTGATTTTTTTTCCATTTTCCCCCCTTGGTGAATGAAAGGAATCCACATGGGTGAGATTTCTGTAAATCCCATAGAACTAAACACCCTGGACCAGATGAAAATACATCTTTCTCCCGAAGACTGGGTTTTGTTAACAAGGTTGACCATGAGTAGGTGCACTGGAGACCTCTGAGGTATTTCAGAGGTTTCAATTTTTCCTATACAGTTCTTCCTGCAGTAGTGATCTGTTCCCTGAAGGCCTGGGGACACTGTCTACACGTCTAGTGAGACTGTTGTTATGGTGATGCCGTCACAGATACACAGGAGGGAAAGGCAGGATGTTCCTGGACATAGCTATGCAGTCACACTCACATATGGGCAGTACAGAAATCTAGAGATTTTAAGAGATGAGGTTCAATGGATGGGTGGCTGTTTTGGCCTTCCAGCTCTAGGATCATAGCTTCCAAGCATCCGAGCAGCCACTGAAGGGACCAAAAGGACCAGTTGCCCTATACAGGGGCCACTTCCTGGTGTTAACTCCTCTCTTTCCCTTTCATGTTCTTCCTTCCTCACCTGTCCCCTTAGATGACATCACACATAACCTGTGGCAGAGCATTAACTTAAAGCTCTCGATTTGTCCAAAACTTCGACAAAGGCATTGTCTGTCCACTTATGAAAACCGGAGACAAGCTATTGTAGTATGGACAAAAGCAAAACTGTAGTCTAATACACATCTTACTATATACACACACACGCACACATACACACACACACACATGTGTGTGTGTGTATGTGTGCGTGTGTGTGCGTGTGTGTGTGTGCGTGTGTGTGTGTATATACACACACAGATATGTATATGTATATACATATAATATATATATATATATATATATATATATATATATATATATTGCATTTTGCAGTGCTGGGGATGTCAAACTCGGGCCCGTGCTCATGCAAGGCATGACAAATGTGTCTGCACACAGATATACATACATCCCCTACCCTGCAACACACACACACACACACACACACTGATGGTATGTGAACAACAGGATCTTAATTGCAAAGACTACCCATAATTCCCTCACCTACTTCTTCCTCTTGCCTGTGGAGTAGTGTCCTTTCTTAACCCTCCTCCTGTCTCCCTACCTGATATGAACACTATTCTATTCCTGATCAGTCTCCTAGCTGAAGTCATCCCACATACAGTCCACTCCTAAGGAAAATGGCTCGAGGCTGGGCTGTGCTAATCAGCCCAAAGCAACATCTGGGCCAAAGATAGGTCATATAGGGTACATGCTGGTCCATCAGTGGCCAGGTAAGAAAGCTTCACCCACCTAGACTAATATCACTGGTGATATCAAAAGTCCATCAGTTCATGCAGAACTTGGACTTGAAAAGATGCTGGAGGCTACGGAGCGCATGGAGTAATGTGTAGACAGAAACTGACTCACACAGACACTCAGAACATGAGGTGTTCTCTGGGGCAGCAACTGTTCCCAGAAGCCCCTCCTCCCTTATGGGATGAGCTAAAAAGTGTCTCTGCTTTCTTATAGTTAAGAGTACCTAGAGTGCCTGCCTTCTTCTCTCAAGACCTTGTTTAACTTCTGATCAGTAATAAACTCTGACAGGCTAAGACAGATCACTCCAGAAGCAAAGACTTGGAAGACAGTTCCTCTCCTCAGCTGGCCAGCAAGTGAAGAACCCGGAAACCATGAGGATAGATTTGGTGACTCTCAGGAGATCCTCTTCAAGGAAGCAGCTCCTTGGCCTGTGTGCAGGTTCAGCCTTGTGATAGGAATTTAGTCTTAAGAAAGTGATGGAGAGCCAGTCACATCTGGGAAATCTTCCCTTTTGGAATGCACATTCCACAGAGGCTGAGGTTGTGTCTTTCTCAGCCGTCTCCTCGGTGACTAATGCCCCGGTATAGGGATTCTACATTCTGAATTGCTTGGGGTTGTCTCGTTAGCAAACGTGTCCAATGTTCTGGTGTATTCCAGAAGCTCTGGCTGGTTCATAAATAGCTTTAACACAATTCACCCTAGTGGCTGTTACAGTAGAGTGCACTTAGGTTCAAAATAGTCATAGATTTCTGCTGGTTGAAGAAATGTTAACTGTTCATTAAGAGGATGACACACTATGTCTAGAGATGTTTAAAATGTGATTCTCAATGTTTAAGAAAAATCATTGGAAATACAATCGACGGCATCAAAGTCACTCTAGAATTTTGTCTCACTAGGAAGATATTTTGCAAAGGAAAGAAGACATAGGTGTCCTAAAGGGATACTCAAAAGGAACACCCTCTACGAAGAGATTTGTAGTTCAAAATATCATTACTGATAAGCCCGAGTTTACCAATTATAAGATGGATACGCATGCAAAAGACTCTTCTATCCTCAGAATTAGAGAGCATCTTTTGTCTGTTGTATTGTATATTCTAATCCAAAGCTTTTTCGTTCACATGTTGATGGTATATTTTCAGATTGATGGCATCTTAGATTCAACAATATGTCGTAATGGAGAAGCACCATCCTATGGTAGGCACTTGATGATACGTTTTCCCACAAGTATGTGTATTCATGTTTGTGGAAGTACACATGTGGGCCAGTGTACACATGGGACCCTGTGTGGGGAACCCTGAAGTTGCAGTTGGGTGTCTTCCTCTATCACTCTCCACTTTCTTTCCTGAGGCAAAGGCTCTCATTGAATCTTGGCTAGTTGGCTTTCCCCACAATCCCTTGTCTCTGCTCTCCAAGTGCTGGGATTATAGGCAGCCACCATGCCCACCTGGTTTCTACGTCCATTCTGGGGATGCAATCTCCTGGTCTCATGTGAGCACAGCCACTATTTTATACACTGAGCCATCTCCCCAGGCCAGATAATATTTCATTTAGCTGATAAACACAAGTAGATGGTTAACCCCATAGCTTCTTCTGTTAAATTAAAGACATTTATTATTTATTTATTTTTCTTTTTTATTCCTTTTTTTTTTTTTGAACTACGGTCTCTCTACATAGTCATAGGTAGTCTGGAACTCACTCAGTGTGTGGACTAGTCTGGCCTTGAACTCATAGAGATCCACCTGCCTCTGCCTTCTGAGTGCTCCGATTCAAGGTGTGTTCAACCACACCCAACTGAAGAAATTTATTTTTAATATGTTACTAAAGATAAAGTTTGCAGGAAATTACACTGCCACTCATTAAGACATAGCTATTGTTCGAGATTTCTCTAGGCTCCGCCCAACAGTTACCTAGCAACAGCCTGTGTCTCTGCCCTAGACTGGAGCCAGGAGATAGGAGTATCAGAAGGACAGCTCAGTTTCTTTCACTTTCTCTCCACCTTTCTCTCTTCCCACCTCCCCTGCCCCCTCTTCTCTCTTCCTTACACATCCCCTGGCTGGCCTCTTCCTTTTTTCCTCTCTTCCTCTCTCCTCTCTCTTTCTGTCTTTCTCTGCCTCTACCCCTTTCTAGATCCTCACTCTGCTCCCTTCCTTCACTCAACAAACTTCCTTTGATTCTAGGCTTAATTGTTCACGAGGACATCTTGTCAGCACTCTCCCTCCCCACCACCCCCGCTGAGGTGCTCCCTCCCGAAATATTACGCTGTGTTTCATAAAACACAACAGTTACAGTTTCAAGTATTTAGGCAGTGCCTCTATTTCACACTTAAACAAACCTATCTTTTGAATAAATATTAAGAATGATAAAAGCAAGTTTTAGGAGAAGACGCAGCCTGGTGGCCTGTGCTGTCCACTTGAGGTTTTGATCTTAGCTGTTCTGATGGGTGTAAGATGGAACCTCAGACTCCTTTTGATCTGCATTTCCTTGGTGCTCAGGACTCGACTCCATGGGAAAGCATTAGTCTGGTGCAGCGGAGGCTCTGAGAGGGCCTTGTGATGAAATACAACTATTATTTTTTTCTGTCCCCTGTCGTTTTAGAACTCTTCCCTGAAGCAAAGTCTTAATAAGTACTTGGAAATTTTCTTCTAGATTCCTATAATATCTCTGACCAATTTTTAGTTTTACTTTTATATGCTTGATTAGGTATAGGTTCAGGGGTTTTTCCACATGAATTTATACTTATCCTGTATATTTCCTGAAAAGACTTTTCTTTGCCTATTAACGATGGACATCTTCATCAAAAAGTAGTTGACCGTGACTGTGAGGGTTTATTGATGACCTCCAATTTACCATCCAAGTATGTGTCTGCTCTCTAGTCTTAGGAACCACAGTTTATGTTTAGTTTTGAGTGTGTATTGTACACATGTGTACACACCACGCATGCGTGTGAGGCCAGAGGTCAATACCGAGCGCCTTCCTAATTTTCTACCATACTTTTTTGAGACAGGGTCTCTCCCTGAAATCCGAGTTTACAGTCGGTTAGCTAGCTAACCATCCTGTCCTGAGACTCTTCCCATCTCTCCTCTCAGTGTTGGGTTCCAGGAACATGTTCACACAGGCCCTGGGTACCCAGACTTGGGTCCTCATGTTCACACAGCGGGTAGTCTGCTCACTGAGTCATCTCCACAGTCCTTATACTTGGTTTTGAGATTGGCAGGAAAACCCTTCTAGCTTGCTGTCTTCCGGATTGTGTGAGCAACACTAACATCCACAACACAGTCCCAAAACTGGAGAGGAAAAGGCAGGCGGGATGTCATTCAGGCAAGGAGCCAGAGATTCCTGCATCAGAGGAGTCAGATGTGAGTATGTGAGTATGATCCCTGACATCGGAATTGTGCATTAAGAAGCTAATTTTTTGCTGTAAACACTCTCTAAGAAAATTATTTGCAAAACCATCCTAATAAGAAACCTTAGCTTTGCAAATAAATTATATAGAGATGGTTTTAATTACAGAGACCTTGAGAATTCAAAACATGCTGTTATTCATGAATCTGTTTAGCCCTGGGGAGGGGGACCCTGAATTGGATGACATGGAAGTAACTGTAAACTGTATTTTTTTTTAAATACCTTTAATTACTTTGCTACAAAACCCTACATGTAAAAGACCCTGTGTTCTTAGTATGAGCGTCATAGACAAATTGTGGCAAGGCAAAGATATCCACAGGTCAGACTACTGATATTCCTAAGTTTGGGGATGCTAAAGCCAGAAGGTGCATAGGCTTGATCATGCAGTGGTGACGGGGAAAGTGTAGACAAAGCTACTGTTGGTATCAGGCTCCAAACGTAGTGACGTCACATCTAGGCAACCCCCACATCATTGCCAAGGCAGCTGCCATACATTCCCAAAATCCCACCTGGCTACCTCTCATTTTCACCTGCAAGAGGCTAATGTCACCGCCCATGTAAATAGGCAGAACTCCCTGACCCCTCTCTCTTCTTTCTCTTCTTCTTCCCCTATCTTCTTGCCCCCACCTTTGCCCTATCTCCTGAATATACCCCACTTGGAACCATTTGCTCTGGTGTGGTCTGATCCAAGCCACGCAAGAATGAACATCAGCTACTACCTTTGAAATGGGGAGGGGGCATCACTTGATTTTTCTAACGTTTCCTTGAAACTGTGCTGTAGAAGGGGTTGGGAAGATGGCACCGAGCAAACTGTGAGGCAAGGTAAGAACAAAAGAAACTTCCTGGTAGAAACCAAAAAAGTGGGCTTTGGAATGAAACCGCTGTGGATTTCAAAAGCAGGCTTCTTGCTGGCTTGGTGAGCTTCGGAAAGACATTAGACATCCGGTGTCATCTTTCAAGAACAGTCCGAAGGGTACGAGATTAAGTGAGGCAAAAGGATGCACTTAAGAATGTCCTGAAAAAGACGCCTGCCACTGATTGAGTCCATGAGCCTTTTTCTCCAGTATGTGCATGTGGACAGATGTTGAGGAAGATTACACAAATACCATGGTAACTAAATTATTATGGTGCATTTGATATTTCTTATATGGGTTCTTTTTTTTTTCTTTTTTTGATGATGATGATGATGGAGAAGAAGAAGAAGAAGAAGAAGAAGAAGAAGAAGAAGAAGAAGAAGAAGAAGAAGAAGAGCCACACAGCAAAGAGTCATTAGGTGTGATGGTAATTTTACCTGTCAAAAAAACTCCTATTACTAACCACTAAAATAACCACACACACACACACACACACACACACACACACACACACACACACAAAAGCAAACCCGTTTCATCTACTCAACTGTCCTAATTCTTGGTAGAGAAACCACATATCTCCAACCATGCAAGAATCTGTGCATACCACATACCGAGCTTCATGTTCTCGTGGCGACAGACATGAGCAAAAATGGCGTGTCCTTGTCACCCATCTGAGGACAAAGATGTGGCCTGTGTGTGAGAAAGCAAGCATAGGGTGGAAAGCTAAAAATGCTCTCGATTTAAAAATGATAATTTGCTTCGCTCAAAGACACCCATGTTGCTTTTCTGGATGCTACAAGAACACCTGGCACACACCAAGCGCTCTGTAAGTGCTTGCTGAATGAATGCACAGGCCGCTGACTCACAGCGGGCATCTGGTCCAGAGCTTTTGAAACATTGTTGCCAGCCGTGGCCTGCCCTTCAGAGAACGCCTAACAATACACTAGTGTAAGAGGTGCCTCTCCACTCTAGGTCAAGTCTCATCTCAGCCATGATGATCCCTAAGGTCCAAAGAGGAACAGGATTTGACCAAAGATGCACAACACCAGGGCTGACCTTGGGAGTCTTTGGGCCAATAGTGTAAATGTCGCATTCCTCAGAATGATTGCATTACCGGGGTTGGGGGTGGGAGTGGGAGGGGGGAGGGGGGAGAGGGATGGGGGTGGAGCATATGGATAACCTGGGGTCACCCTGGTGCTTACTGGGTCTTAGAACAGGCAGCTTTATGATGTATAAAGAGCTTCAGGAGATATCAGTAGGTGATTCTCTAACCACGTTACTAGGTGTTTTGGAGGTTCTGTCCTAACTTCCCAGCTCTCTGTGCAGGAAATGAGTTCCCAACTCAAATATACAAAACACAACCAAAACCAAACAGCAAGAAACCAGTAGATAGTGCTTCTCTATGATTTGTTTGTCTCAGATGAGTACATGAGACTTTGGGAAATGAATCTGGACATTGGCAACCCAAGAATCCTTCCATGTGAGGCGGCTTCAGGGGCAGTGTTGAGTATGGGAGATGGACCTAACTTGGGAGCTTCAAACACTCTCATACTCACTTGGGTTCTATCCTGCTGTTGTTCTTCAGTCCCAGCCTTTCCCTTCCTCTCCCACCTGCTCAGGGACAGGCCACCCCAGCCCCACCTGGAGGATAGCTCAAGCGGACAGACCAAGCTTTCCCTTCGAGGTGGCTGCTGATAAAATCCCTCCGCAACCTTTACGAACACCAACGGCATCACCTCTTCTCTTTCCCCTTTATTCTGAGGGAGACAGCATCTCACAGATGGGAATTACGTAGAAGCTAGATAAATGTGCGAGTCCCAGCTACCAAAAGCAGCTCTCAGTCACTACATAAAGTACCTTTTAATGCTGAATCATACAACTGCTGAAACATCCTAAGACAAAAAAAGACCTGGGAGAGTGGCTCACCAGGCTGATGCTCTGATCGAGTTTCCCGAGTCTGCCTAAAGAGGGAGCTGTTTCCCTGGCGTGCTGGCATGAGGGGGATGCTGCTAGGACTGGGTTTGCAGGCCTGCTCTTGGGAGACCAAGAATAAGTTTGAAACAAACCTAAGTGGCACTTTCCTGAGATCGACATATAGGAGACGGAATAAGCACCAGGAAAGTCAGATTCCTGTTCCATTCGCCTAAGCTACCAACTCGCTGTGCTTTAGGTAAATTGTTAGCACTCGGGCTCAGTGTCTAGACCTATAAAGTGGGAGGGAGCAGTCCTGCCTCACTGCACCGCCAAACTCGGGCTGCTTGTGCTTGCAAGGCTATCAGGGTAAATGTGAAATATCAGTCTGGAGCTGTTTGCTTTCCAGCAGTAAGTTCCCAAGCTCAAGTCTAGAGTGTTGTTCATCTTTGGGAAAGAAGAGCACCATGTTTTTAGCATTTTTGTCAAAGAGGAATGGGGGAAAAATACATGCCATGAGTTACACTGTAGACTCTTATTAGTTGATGGAGTGTACACATATGCATGCAGTATGTTTCAGAGACCATGCATACACACACACACACACACACACACACACACACACACGGGGTAAAGGGGCATAGAAAGTTCCTGAAGCAAGAATGTTCTCAACCATGTCATCTTATACAACAATAAGATGCATTGTCTACTTTTTCAGTTGATTCTCCACACATAAGTAAAGCAACAACCCAGAAGAGAAAAGCTGTGTTTCCAATCCACACAATGCCCAGGTACCTCTCTATCTCATCAGGAAGGGAAGGGATCCAGGCCATATGGATAGGAGACAGGAAAGCTGATAGTCTAGTTTACAAATCTGGAGTACACACACACACACACACACACACACACACACA
>JANHMN010000019.1:35800336-35835484 GCA_030674055.1 Rhabdomys pumilio
TATAAAAATCACGAGGCACTGTATGCCCCTATAAGAGGCATTTTTAGTCTTTCCATTACATAAGAGAAAAGCCCAAGCCTCAGGAAAGTCAAGAAATTTGGTCAAAGCCAGCCAGGCCAACACGGAGCTGTCTGACAACCTGGCCCTCTGCTTTCCTCTGGGTCGCACTTCGTGACCATTTCCTGTCTTGCCTAAACAAGTGTGGTTCAGGCCAAATCCAGTAGCACTGGTGACCAGTGATGGGGCCCTGTCACACCTCCCAGATGAACCCTGTAATTTCCAAGTCTGAGTTGCAAGACCTTTGGCTCTGTGCTCCTGTCTGGCCTGCCCCAGGAAGATGCTTACTCTGAGATGTGCCTCTGTCAGGATGGCTGAGTATCTCCACGCTTGCTCGGAATGTATGTACTGGACCGTGCAGACACTTAAGACGACATTATCATTGCATCAACTCACAGCGGAGACTGGCCCTTGCCTCTGCCGCCCATCCACAGGTTTGTTTCAAAGACGGCGTCAAGGCTATAAGTAGGTCCGTGGAGGTTATAAATAGAGCCCTGCGCTTAGGCCAACTCAGCCTGTTTATGTTTTTGAGTTACGCTGCAACCGTTGTTGTAATTATAGATGCGTGGGCGAGGACGGGTTCTGACTGACAGTTCCTTCCCCTGCTTCCTTCTTTGTTCAGGCCAGCACTTGGGGGTATCTGAACTCAAAATCCCCGTCATAAAGTCCCTCATGCCCAGTCAGTGCTATACTTCCTGGCTGAACTGAAGAAACCAAAGCAACGAAAAGACCTCACTAAATCCCCCTGTATCGTTTGGAATGCCTCTAGTAGAGCCTGCATCTTCTTTGAAAGACATTCTGTCATAGGACGTTTAAAAGAAAACTGTTCTTTGCTGGGGAGGTGGCTCAGTCAGTAAAGTGTTTGTCTTACAAGCACTAGGACCAGTGTTTGATCCCCAGAACCCACTTCTAAAAAAGGCAAGTGTGGCAGCATGTGTTTTTAATCCCTATACTGGGGAAGTGTAGACAGGCAGACCACTGAGGCTTGCTGGTCAGCCAGTCTGGTCTACTTCGTGAGTTCTAGGCCAGGGAGAGATTGTCCCAGAAAAAGGCAGACAGCACCCAAGAAACAACATGAGCACACACACACACACACACACACACACATACACACACACAGAGAGAGAGAGAGAGAGAGAGAGAGACAGACAGACAGACAGACAGACAGACAGACAGACATTACTATTCCTCCTACCTGTACAGAGAACAAGAAAGATTTTCTACCCCCACGACAAAGCACACAACCCATGATCTTTTTAAACAGGTTTAAACAGGATTCATGGATCTGACCACAGCAAGGGTTCCCTCACACCCCAAGGTGTGACATGCGTATTGTCTGTACAAGAGTCTAGTACATTGCTGTGCTCAGAGATGCAAGCTTAGGAAGGGTTATTATGGTCTACATTAGTGTGCCCAATGTGCCTACAGTCTTTCACCAGTGAGCAGGGTGGGATCCCCTCTTCCCGCTATGGTCTTAAGTGAATAGGTGCCAAAGCACTGACCACAGCCTGAGAATATTCCCTAGATGAGCAGATCCAGCTACCATAACAACCAGGAAGATCCAAGCCTCTACCAATAAGACACCAGAAGAACAGATACAGTGGAAAGAAATCAAGGGAAGTCTGCCATCTGTCAGGTTAAAGGTACACATTACTGAGGGCAGTTTCTCCACTCCAACCACTTTCTACCCATGCCTTCAGACATCAGCAAAAAGTGAAATAGAGGGAAAGAGAAACTGAAGGTGTCTGAGAGGGGCTAGCCCGTGCTACCGTTCTGTCTTGTCTTTGCTGTCCTGTCTTTGTCTAGTTCCAGGGCTGTGATGAAACAGAGGGTGGGAATAGTGTAGCTCAAACAATTTAACTTTATCCCAGACTATCTTACAAATAAATGAGACTCGGATTATGGTGATTTTAGATATCTTTGACAATTACTGGGGAATAATCCCTTATCTACTCTTTTAACTGCTGGCCTGTCTACCTTTCTAGCGGTAGACCCAGATATGTGATGTTTCTCCTGGCCATGTGCTCATGGATCATCTCCCCTCATGGTAGCTTCCCCCTCTCTCTCCTTCTTCCTCCTCCTCTTCTCCTTTCGCCCTCCCCACCCAGGTCACTCCAATCCACCTACCTCTAATCCCTCCAGTAATTGACTATAGCCAATTTTATTTCACCAAGAGTTTGAAATCAAGGAACAAAGTCAGCACAGCAAAAGCTTGTAAGCAGAAGTAAGTCACTTGTCAGCCTAGGTCTTCCATCGGGTATAGAATTTAGCATTACAATACACAGCAGCAGTCCCAACCTCAACAGAACAGCACAGTACAAGAAACCAAAAGGAAGATGTCCACGTGCTATCCACAGACATAGATCTGAGGTCACATAAGCATGTGATGCACCATTCACAAAAGCAACCAGGGTCTGAAATTGGTCCAGCTCTACAGTGCTTGCCGTAGAAGCTTGAAGTCCTTGTTTGGATACCCAACAATCATACAGAAAGCAAGGCATAGCATTCACGTCTCTCTGATCTTACCTGGGGACATCAAGGGACTACTTCCTTCAAACTCATTTTACTGTGACTTCCCTACAGTAACTGACAATGATCTGGAACTGTAGGCTAAAATAAACCCTTTCTCCCCAAATTGAAATAAAAAAAAATAAAAATAAAACAAGGTATTTTATCAGAGACGAAAGGAAGGGTACAGGACTTTCTGTATTTCCATTTGATGAGGTTCCCCCCAAAAAAGACACTGCTGAGTTAGCTAGTCACTAGAGCAGGAGATAGTTTTAGCTCTATCAGTAAGAATCACAACATTGCCCCTGGGCTTCTGCAATTGAGAATGAGAGCCTACCAGGTCCAGATCTAGACACAATGATTGTAGCCTCCACCCAGCGTTTCAGCGCGACCTGGGTTCTCTGTTGTGCTCGATCCTAGGTTCTCAGCCTAGATCCCACACGTGGCCACATCTGAGCTGGTCTGCATCTATCCAAGCATCCGTTTTTTCCCTTCACCACACGCAGCTAACTCCTGCTCTTCAGTAGTCTGTTCACAAGCTTTCTACGAGTTTTCAGGGCAGTCCAAGAATTCTTCCAATGTTCCCTTAACTCTTTATTTTTTCTCGGCTAATCCATCTCCCACCCTGTATGGGATTTTCTAGTCTGTTTCCATTGATCTAGGCATTCTTTAGGGCTCACCGGGATGTCTCCCCACTCAGTAGCTAGCACCTGACTCCTGATGTGCTGTGAAGAGAGGGAGCCGAGGCTCTTCGCTGTGAAGAAGAACAACAACAAAGATGCTGACTGTACTGACCCGACTACTACTCCAATGACTTCGCTGGCCCAGTAGGAATCAGGCAGTGCAAGGTTATTCTTGTTTTCCCCAAGGCTGAGCACACACTGGCTGTCCTTAAATACTTGCTAGACTGACCGACTTGCAGTCCTCAACTTTCATGTCTGTCTTACCACCCAGACTTCCTATGCTGCCTGTACACATTCATACCTCTAAGCTGTGTTTCTGTACACAAAGCTCAGAAGTTCATTCATTAGTTGCTTAAAGAATATCAGGCGTTTGGCATCATGGAAGTTTCTCCATGGCCCTACTGTACTGTCTTGGGATCAGGGGGCTGTTTGAATATTTGATTGCATTTTAGTGAGGTATAGAAATTCTTTTAAAAAGTGCCAATACAGGCAAAATGTCACATCACTTGAGTAAAACTAATACAAATTAGAGATCACTGGTTGTCTAAAAATCGGCAGGTCTTTATGCCCAGTCTGATACCCAGTGAGGGGTGGGGTGGGGTGTGTTCATTTACAAAGAACAAAAAGCAAACTAAGAGATGTTGAGAAATTCCGAAAGTATACAGCCAATTTTAGTATACAAAAGCCATGTTTTTTTAGAAAAGAAAGAAAGAAAGAAAGAAAGAAAGAAAGAAAGAAAGAAAGAAAGCTAGCTTAGCTTGGAGCTGGAGAGGTGGCTCAGTGGTTAAGAGCACTGACTATTCTGCCTGATGTTCTGAGTTCAATTTCCATCAACCACTTGGTGGTTCACAACCATCTGTAATGGGATCCGATGCCCTCTTCTGGTGTGTCTGAGGACAGCGACAGTGTACTCACAAATATTTTTGTGTCTGAGGACAGCGACAGTGTACTCACATATATTTTTTAAAAAAGAAGAAAGACAGAAAGGCACAGCTAGCATTTTATTATGTGTGTACATGCACATGTTCCTCTGAGTGTGTGTGTGTGTGTGTGTGTGTGTGTGTGTGTGTGTGTGTGTGCGTGCTCGCACTCACGCACATGAGTGCTCACATGTGTGTATGTATGTATGGGTGCACATGTGTGTGTCTCAGTATATGAAAGCTCAGGGCTATCCTCAATTGTACAATTTAGTGGGGGGTGGGGTGGTGGGGAAGACAGGCTTTGTAACAGAGCCCAGAACTTGCTGATTTGTCTAGACAGCCTGGCCAGGAAGCCTCGGGAATTCTCCTGGCTCTTCCTTCCCAGTGTTGAGAATACCTGTAGATATTTGCTTTCTTGCCAGCTTCTAAGTGGGTTCTGGGGTATCAAACAGGGGATCCTGAGATTTGCATAGCAAACACTTTACCAAAAACCAAGGCCTATTCTTAGCCTCTGCAATTAGCATCTTTACAATTACCCCTAAAATTCTTGGAAGTCTCCCTACCCCTCAAACAGAAAATGTCTCACTGTGTAGCTTGATGTCCCTGCCTTTGGTTTTCATGTTTGCTGAGGTTTGGATTCAGCTGGGGTTTGCTGTCTCTGGTCTCTGGTGTGTTTAACGCAGGATGGCAAACCACTTAAGAGAGATGAAGATAGCTTGGAAGAAGAGGTGAGAGGAGAAGAAAGGGGGATACCAGAGTGTCATGGGGTGACATTTGTGTGAAATTGTCCAATATACAGGAGAAAGAGTGAAATTATAAGGCCGTGTCATCTGGCTATTGCTTATCGCTGAGTGACTCATATCACACGGGTGATGTAGACACAACTAGATAGACATTGTGATTTTTTTCCATTCCCTAGATGTGCCTCTTAGTGAAGGTATTCACCAATGTCACCTTCTTCCTTTGGGAAATGAAGACCATAGCAAGATCCATTCCACAGGCTGGCCAGAGTGTGGGAGAGTGAGGATGCTTCTGCATTTCACCCACAGGGCATTTACTCTGTACTCATGATGCAGAAGCAGGTTTTCTAGGAATAAAGGATGCAGAAGAGCTTGGAGAGATGAGGTGGATCTGACTCCACCTGGTGTCTTCGATCCCACCGGATCCCAAGAGAAGCTATTAAAAACTCAGTTCGGAAATACTTAGCACTTCTGTGACTCCACTCCCTGACCTGCCGACCGGGTCATTCTGGCTGTTGCCTTGGTGAGTGGGTGTGTTCTATCTGCTCACCTCATGACTCCTTCCAAGTTAGAGAAGTTGGAAACGCTGACTACAGTTCCATTCGCCGCTACTTTCATGTCACCTCCTCTGTACTCAGGAAGGCGTGTCTCTTGTGAAGCTGTCACATCTGCACGAGAGTCTTCAGTTGCCTGAGCCTCCTCATCCTTTGAAGTCGGGACTCATGACTTGGCAATGAAACAATCAGAAGAGGCTTTGTTTAGAATATGCTGTTGCCAATGGTGTGGGCTCAGGCTACTGTGACCACCAAAGCACACACTGACCGAGGACCACCCCAGGCCTCTGCAATTGAGTTTGTTCCTCCTGATGTGGCTGTAATTCTACCCCATTTCCATGTGACAGTCTACTTGTATATGTTTTTCAGAGGTTCTTGAGGGTTTAAAAGCATTGTTTGTTGCTGACTAACATTGATTTATGAGTGGCAGCTTTGAATTTATAAGATTCTCAAGAGCCTCTTATCTCTATGATGGCAGGCAGACCTCAGACGACCTCGAGGTGTAAGTCCATCTACATAGGAGACAATAGTCTGAACTGGGATGGGAGAATAGAAGCAAGACCAAGGGGAAAGCAAAAGAGGGACACAGAGGGCACTTGTCTGAGACTACCACGTTCAAGTGCATGTTTTAAAGGTCTCAAGTTGAGAATTCTACCCTGGTTTTATATCAAGTCACCCTCACCTACCGTGTGGTTAAAAAGAAAACCAAGCCAAACCAAACCAACCAAACAAACAATCAAAAAAAAAAGACCAAAAATCAAAGAAAATGAACAAAAACAACAACAACAACATCCAAAAATCTGTTCAGAAAAAGTCAGTGTTCTACAAATTTGTAGGACAGACTTCTAAATGCTTCATCTCCACTCTGATCCTCAACATCTCCTGCATCCTTGAGTTTAAACTTTATACCCAGCATCCCACTCGGATGGTTCTCCTTTAAGGTCACCAGCTGCTTTGCCACTGCTGTTCTGTGAATCTCCACCTCACTGGTCCCCACACAGAACCGACGCTAGGGACAAGTCTCTTTGTACTGAATCACATGTCTCTCTACTTTGCTCAGCACAGTTTTCTTCCCTTTGCTCTTTTTGTGACTCTCTCTCTCTCTCTCTCTCTCTCTCTCTCTCTCTCTCTCTCTCTCCCCTATGTTTTAATTTAGTGAGATAAGAAAGTTATCTTTGGCTTTCTATCCTCAAGGCCATGGCTACCTTCTGCCCCTGGTTCGAGATACCACTATACACATCTCCCTTCCTCCATCTTTATAGATCTTTTGGGGTTCAGGCACATAGTTAGCGTCACGCAATAACCCTCTCTCATCTATGACTATGGTTTCCAGGCTTCTCGTTTCCTGCACCTGCTACTCTCTGAAAATAGAGTGGAAAAAAGTCAAGAAATGAATTCTTGATAAGCCTCTTAAACTGTACACGGTCAAAGCATGATGCAACAATCTTGTGTTACCCCTGGGATGTCAATCACTCTTGGTTAAACTTATCCACATTGAGCCACCACCACCCCACACCAGACCCAGGCAGTCTGGCATGCTCAGAACAGCTTGCCCAAAGCCCATGCCAGGTCAGAAACCATCCAACCCACGCTGCAGAACAACTGTCATTTGCTGCTTGAGAGTCAAGTGAGATCCTGCTGATAGGTTAACCTTTGTCTTTCCCCTCATCCCCAACCCCCTCTAGACTGTAAAACTTAAAGGTCATGGTCATGGGTAGTGCTTATCAATCAAAGCATCAGGAAGAAAAAGAAGAAAAAAAAATCCCACTCTGGGATATGGCTAGACGTGTGGGTTTCAAAACACTACAGATTGTCAAGTGAGTAATGTTAATGTGATCTTGGCATGGTAAACACACCCCCGCAAGGATAATGATACTAGTCGCATTATCTAGAAAGCAAGCATGCAAGAAAGGTAACATTTGGCTGCAAAGGACTTTGGGGGAGAAGTCCAGGCTGTAACTTGTTCAACCGGAGCAGGTGAACTGAGTTATCCCTTCCTCCCTCCCCCAGGACAGCATGCTATGCTTACTCTGGGGAAGGCTGTGCGAGCTGGAGGAAGTGAAGAGAAAATCGGGAGCCAGAACATAGAGGAAGAAAACAAAGGCCTTCGCTTTCTAACCCAGTCATTGACTCTGGTTGGGCAAGAGTTTCTCAAGAAGAGTGAGTGTCTCTCTCAGGAAGTAGGCTTCATTATTTGGAGGATACTCAGCTGCATGCTTGCCTGGGATTGGTTTTTCCCTTCTGTGGTGAGGTGATAACTCTGGCCAGGCTTGGCACCTTCCCCAATAACCAGAGAATCATCTGGATGTATCCAGCATCCATCTAAGCAAACGCCTGCCTACGGTCCTTCTTGCATGAGTAAAACTGAAGATGTATTATAGCAAGCAGAAAAGGTCTGCAGCTTCTAAGTGTCCATAGAGGTTAGTCAATGTCGGCCACCTGAGACAGCATTAGGTCAAGCTGAAGTAGTCTTCATGGCCCTGAATATTCATTCCATTAAATACAATTTTTCCTTTTCACCCACAGCTTACTCGACTGTACTTCTTCTTTCTCTGTGGTCTAGTGCTTTTAGCATCGTAAGGGCCTCTTATCAATTAGGTCAATTAGTTCATTGTAGAGTATTGGGTGTCCTTTTATTTTTATTGACGTCAGCATATACATTTGGGAGAGAAGCAGACAGTTTATCTGGAAGAAGTATTCTCTAACAGTGAAGTTTCTGGCTTGTCGAGATGAGATTGTTTTTTTCTTTCTAGTGCCTGGAACTCCTACTTGGTGACCACGAATTATGCCCAAGCACAGCACATATACCCAGGTCACTGTTCAACCACAGGAAACAGAGGGCAACTGTCATCAGGCTTGACAGGTTGTTTCAGTTCAGTGGCCATTTCAAAGTTACTGTTTAAAAGCATTACTCGATAAATTCAGCCTTAATGGTAGTGTGTCTTTGCCCCTGGCCCAAGACATCTTTAACATCTCCCAGACCTACTTAGACGCAGGCTGAGAGGGGATGATAATACGAAGACAGGAATAATATGAGATAACTTTACAGCAGATGCTCGGAGGCCCTCCTCCCTCCACGACCTCATCAATCACTTATTAAGCTCTGCAGAGGCACCAAAGAACCAAACAACCAAAGGCCCTGCAGAGATGAAGCTGGAAAGTGGAAACGGTTTATGTTGTTTCTGTTTATCTTTAGAAAGCAGAACTGGGACCTGTGGGCAGCAGACCCAGGAAAGCATTATTTCTGTTCCATATGACACACAACCAAATATGGAATACTCAGGAGCACCCTTTTCCCCCCAGGAAATGCATGCAGATCAGCATTTGTGCAACTGCGTGGATGTCTGCTGCAGAAGATGCATGCACGGGACCGAACCGGATCTGTTGTTCTTTACAGCGACAGGGACAGTCTTTCAGACCAAACTAACATCTCATGTGCACTTTAATATATATGCAGCCAAAGAGGGAGTTTTCTTATATCATCCCTCCAAACCCTGGATACCCACAACACCTGGATAAGGTGACCAAGAAGTTTCTTCACATCCCAGTGTCATCCAGGTCCATAACTAAGCAGGAGAGCATAGGCTATCCTCAGATTCTCCTCCTTCCTCTTCCTGTCTTTTCCCATGACATAGTCTGGATCAGTGGCTCTCAATTTTCCTAATGCTGTAGCCCTGTGATATAGTTTTTCATGTGGTGACTCCTAACTATAAAATTATTTTTGTTGCTATTCACAGCTGTAATTTGGCTACTGTTATGAATTGTAAATATCTGATATGCGACCTCTGGGAAAGGGTTGTTTGACCCCTAAAGGCACTTGACCTACAGGTCGAAAAACAATGATCTAAAGCAAGCAGAGGAAGGAGGTAAAGGCTCTGGCCTGTGCAAAGACACTTCAAGACTGTTAACTGGTTATGTTGGGATAAGTCAAAGACAGCATCACTCAGATGTACCTGGATATCAGAAAGCCTCCTTCAGCTCCAAGTGTTCCTTGCCAAGGATCCTGGACTGAAAGAGCCAAGAGATCAAAAAGACTAAAAGGACCTCAGAGGACAAAGACATAAGACCACAGAAAGAGGATGCTCAAAGGTCCGGACCAGTCAAGCGTAAACATGCATCATTACCAGAAATTCCAAGTGTATGCAAGCGCTTTGTTGCTGGTTTATTAGGTAGGTCAGATCTTATTGGTTAGTGCTGGGGGTCTAGTCCAGAGCCTCAGCCATTCTGTAGAAATGTTTTTTTTTTTCAGTAGGCCACACCCTAGCTCATGTTCAGGATCTTACACTATCAAGTTTACTTTGTAACAGCAGACTCCCTCCTTACATCCTCTGAGATGTAACAGCGGTGATTGTAGGATCACAGCTTGCTCTCCTGTCTGCAGCCGGGGAACTGCAGACGTGTTTTCCCATGAGGCTCTGCGCCACCCAAGTCCTACCCTCACAGGACACAGTGTACATGGAAAGAGGACAAGGCTTCAACAGCCCAGAGTCCTCAGAGCTGGCAGTTGCTCACTAGTTTGGGGCTGGTAAGAGGAAGGAAGATAAGACTGTGAAGCCCAAGATCTCTCTAAATAAGGAGAAGTCATACAGTTCTCCAAACTGCCTGCCATGACCTTGCAGCCATGCTGACCTTCAGATTGCCTGCCGTGACCTTGGTGTCCCCCCCTGAACTGAAATGATGGCTTTTCTTCATTTATTTACTTGTGTATTCATTTTACTTCCTAATTGCTACCCTCTCCCTGCTCAGACATGCCCTCTCCCCTTCCTCTTTTCCTCTAAGAGGGTGAGGGCCCTTCCTAGCTCATCTCTTCAGGGTTAGGCACACCTTTTCCCAGGACTGCCAGACAAGGCAGCCCAGTTGAGGGATGGACAGGTAATAGCTTTAGGGACAGCTCCCACTCCAGTTGTTGGGGGACCCACATGGAGACTGAGTTCCACATCTGCTACATATATGCTGGAGGGCTCAATCCAGCCCATGTATATACTCTGGTTTGTGGTTCAGTCTCTGGGATCCCCAAAGGTTGAGACTAGTTGATTCTGTTGATCTTCCTGTGGATTTCCTATCCCTGTCCCGGTACTCAATTCTTCCCCCAATTCTTCCGTAAGAGTCCCCAAGCTGAGTCTAACATTTGGTGTGGGGCTCTGTATCTGTTTCAGTCAGCTGCTGGGTGGAGCCTATCAGAGGACAGTCCTGCTAGGCTTGTGTCTGCAAGCATAACAGTATCATTAATAATGTCAGGGATTGTTTGCTTGCCCTGAAACAATGTTTCAAAGGTTCTAGAGAAATGAAGAATGCCAGGCTCACATCTTCTAGTTCCATGGTCTCTAGAGCTGTAAGCCAACAGGAGAGTAAACTGAGTCTGCTGAAAGCTATGGTTTCTTATAATATCTGGTGAATGTGGAATCGTGATGTTGAATGTTGGTAGAATTCCGACAGGTACAACTCTGAGTAAGTCCGGTTTCAAATAAATTAAAATGATCTTCTGCAAGATGTTTCAGAGGCTTAAAAATACTCTGACTGCCCGGCATGGTGGCTCACACCTTTAATCCCAGCACTTGGGAGGCAGAGGCAGGCAAATTTCTGAGTTTGAGGCCAACCTGGTCTACAGAGTGAGTTCCAGGACAGCCAGGGCTACACAGAGAAACCCTGTCTTGAAAATTAAAAAAGCAAAGAAAGAAAGAAAGAAAGAAAGAAAGAAAGAAAGAAAGAAAGAAAGAAAGAAAGGAGAAGAAATACTCTGACCATCTGAGAAAGGTTGAGGAATGGAATGTTTCTTAATTTTATCTGATTCTTTAATTTTATCAAAAAAAAAAAAAAAGCCTACTTTGAACATGTTTTCTTAGTGGACAAAGCTTTTTCTTAACACTTTGGTTATAAGATGCGGTTATAACTCAAACATGACTTATGGGACAAGGTGAGATAGTAAAATGCCCCTCTTGCAATCCAGAGGGCCTAAGTTTGGCCCCTGGGTGGAGGTTGGGGAGATTGCAGCCATATGTAATGTGCATGCTTATAATCCCAACACTGGAGGGATGGAGACACAGGGATCTTAGCAGCTCACCAGCAAGCCAGCCTTTTCTAGGTGCTGTTTCCCAGACCAGTGAGAGGTCCTGTCTCAAAAGAAAAGCAAAAGCAGACAGCTCCTGAGGAGTCATGCTTGAGGTTGTCCCTGAACTCTCTCTCTCTCTCTCTCTCTCTCTCTCTCTCTCTCTCTCTCTCTCTGTGTGTGTGTGTGTGTGTGTGTGTGTGTGTGTGTGTATACATACACACAAGCTTACTTAGACATACGCACACATCCACCTGTACATGAATGTACACACACATAAATACACACTCAGGCACACAGAATAAATGAACAAGACAGACATATAACCAACTTCTATGAATTGTGGAATGTATCAGTGCCCACTATCACGGGACAAAGAGGGACAAAGAGGTGAGCTGTCACTCTGTGGGCTTTCGCTCACTGCTAAGACGATGAAGTCACTCCCAGAAGAATATCACATGTTTACATTGTTTATGTAAATATTTTATTCTAAATACTTACATTAAGAATGAAACAATAGTGGGTTGGTGAGATGGCCCAGTGGATAAAGGTGCTTGCTAAAAAGCCTGATGACGTGATTTAACAATTTGACCCCTGGATCCCATGGGGTCAAGGAGCTTCAGATTGACCTTTGACCTTCATATGCAAGCCATGGCCTACATTCAACCCCTACCAGGTACAAAACAATGTACTCCTGAGTTTAAAAGTAAGAATATGCCTCCTTTTCAAATCTTGGCGATCTCTTGAGATTGGGTTTTAACGATTGTGTTATAATCTCTAACAATAAACATCTCTGATTTCAGTCAGTCACTACATTTATTACATGAACTCGGTGGATTCATCTTATCGGTAAAGGCTGGCATCTGTTTGCTAAAGTCATTGTTTCTCTTTGAAACTTCTTATCCAGTTAAATGATTAAGGTTTCTTTGAAGTCTTCTTCTGAATGGATGTCTAGAACTCAATAAGATAAAATGGAGAAAGTTTTTGGACTCTTGTTCTATGTTACAAAATTCTTTTCCAGAAGGTTTGTAGTTCACATGGTAATAAAGTTTTTGTTTTTGTTTTTTGTTTTTTAATTTTTATCTGTGTTCATTTGATGATTGCCACCTCTTATTTTCTTTTTTTTTCCCTTTTTATGTGCACTGGTGTTTCCCCCTGCATGTGTGTCTGTGTGAGGATGTTGGACCCCCCTGGGACTGGAGCTTCAGACAGTTGTGAGCTGTCATGTAGATACCGGGAACTGAACCCTGATCTTTTGAAAGAGCAGCCAGTGCTCTTAACCCCTGAGCCATCTCTCCAGCCCCAATACCTCATTTTTGATTGTCAGTGAGTTTGAGTATTTATCTAAATAAATTTGTCAGCAATAATTTTGCTTCTATTAGTAGACTAAATATTTATATATTGAGGCCCTCTGCTGAAGCCTTAAGATTTTCCACATTGATTTGAATACGCTCTGATAAGGTTATTAGTGTCTTATTATGTCAATAAGTACTAAGACCTAATACTTACCAATATATTTGTTTGACAGTCTTCTGTATATCACACCATCACTCCACCACTGAGCTAACACCACAACCTCTTTTTCACTTTCAGTTTTGAGACAGTTTTGTGAAATTGTCCAAGTCGGCCTTGAACTTTGGCTCTGTAAGTCTAAACAAGTCCCTGAACAGAGTGGGCCTCCTTCCCTAGTCTTCTGAGTAGCTGGGATTGCAGGCTGGAGCCACCAGACCCAGTTTTTAAGATAAACCATCATATCTACTTATAAAAAACTAAAGATTTCTTTTTTAAAATTGTCTTGCTCTTTCACATGTCAGGCCGGCAAGATTTTCTCAAGATGTGTTTTAGTTTCATTTTAAAAACTCTCTTCTTTTAAAAAAAATGGTGCATTGTTTTATTTTTAACTGAATTAAATGAGTTGTTAATGACTTGGGGAGGGGTCACAGGTTTGGACAGTGTTTAATGTCCTCTGCCATGCCCAGGAGCCATCAAAGAGGGCAAGGGCAATTTTCCCATTCTGTACCCTCATTCTCCTGTGATTTGCCAAGCACCTCAGCTGGTCTTGATTTTTTTTAACATTGGACCTCTGTTCTTTTTGAGGTTGTCCTATCTGGACAGCTGCCTGCCACCCAGGAATTCTTGCTTTCCCCAGTTCACACAGCACACAGGCAAATTCGTACTTCCAAAGGGTGTGTTAACTGAGCCTGGGTGGGAAAACCCATCAATACATCCTCTCGAAGATGCTCCTGCCGCAGTCTTCTGGGTCTCCAACAAGACAGGGAAGGGAGAATGGAGACTGCTATCAGCTGACCTTGAGATGTGGAGATGACTCGAGAGTATCCCATGAGCCCGATGTCATAACAAGGGTCCTTACCAATGAAAGAGGAACACGAGAGAATCAATGTCACTGTGTTTTGATATGACTACTCACTGAGGCTTTTGAGATGGGAGACCACAAACCAAGGCATACAGAGGGCCTCCAGCTTAAGCTGTGTGTCATGGTAGTTCCTAGGTAGTGTGCACTCTTTCTAGACTGCCAACCCTGGAAGAGCTTCTCCTTGCGGGCCGTTATTGCCCATAATGCAAAGCCACAGTAAGCTGGTTAGTGATCATTCTAGACATCTCGATGACTGCTAATTTGGCTGCACTGCTTTGATTCCTCCAACACTCAGAGATTTCCATAATTACTAGAAACATAACCTGCATCTAGAGTCTAAGTCAGACACAAGTTCACAGGAATTTCCCCGACAAATCAAGTGGCAAGGATTCGGGCAAAGGGTGAGATAGAAGGAAGCTGGGGAGAGATTCTACTGAAATGCTTCTTTTTTCAAAGAAATCACAAGGCTGGACCTTCTGCCCAGTCTGAGAGAAATCTAAACGAGGGTCATGACCCCTGGCTTGGGTGAGACCATTTAATTGCTGTCTGCACTGGGGCAGATAACCATCACTGGCTCTTTGGTACCTGCTCTCCCAATCTCTAAAAGACTGGCTAGTTCAAGAACATGAATTGTAACAACTCTTCACTGGAGTTTCTAAGGGTTGGTCTGACAAACTAACCACTGATGAGATTTTGTGCTGCCTAAACCAGTCAAAGCTGCTTGAGTCCTTGTCTTAGAGTTTTACTGCTGTGAACAGACACCGTGACCAAGTCAAGTCTTATAAAGGACAACATTTTCATTGGGGCTGGCTTACAGGTTCAGAGGTTCAGTCCATTATCATCATGGTGGGAGCATGGCAGCATCCAGGCAGGCATGGTGCAAAAGGAGCTGAGAGTTCTACATCTTCATCTGAAGGCTGCTAGCAAAATACTGGCTTCCAGGCAGCTAGGATGAGGGTCTTAAAGCCCACGCTCACAGTGACAGACCTATTCCAATAAGGCCACACCTCCAAATAGTGCCACTCCCTGGGCCAGGCATATTCAAACTGTGACAGTCCTTGAGAACTGTATTCAAGTAAGTTTTTCAAGTAAGACACTATGAGGGCCAGGAAGAAGTTGTCAGCTCTAAAATGCACCCATGCCTTTGTCGATTGGCTTGAGAGAGACCTGTTTTCTGCATGTCATTCCATGCATGCCGAGTCAGAGAGGACTCTGAAGAGAAGATTAGGTCCCAGTGTCCTTAATGCCTGTCACACTGCTTAAACTATATAGGAGGTGATCATTGCCCTGATAATGAATACTGGGATCTGCTGCTATTGCTAAGATCCACTAGGTACCTAGGAATATAAACGCAAAATTCATACGATTTTCTAACTTTAGCTGAGATGATGAATTCATTAGCTCTAGCTGAAGTTTATGAAAAAGATCAAAAACAGTCTTCTCAACAAGAATTGTTTATTGTTTTCAAGTTGTTTTTTTATGCATATGGGTGTTTTGCCTGCATGTATGTTTGTGTACCACGTACATGCTTGGTCCCCATGGGAGCCAGAAAGAGGGCATTTGGATCCACCAGGATTGGAGTTGCAGAGATCTGTGAGCTGCCATATAGGCACTGGGAATTGAACTCAGGTCCTCTGCAAGAGCAGCCAGTGCTCTGAGTTGCTGAGCTATTTCTTCAGCGCCTCCTACTTTATGCCAGAAAGATTTTTTCCTTTCACTTTTTAAATTTTTTTGGCAGGGTAAGTCATGATAATGTGTGTGTGTGTTTGTGGGTGGGTGTGTGTATGCATACGTGTACACCTGCATGCACATGTGTATGTGTGTACATGTATGTGAAAGCCAGAGATGGACATTAGGAATCTATCTCCATTACTTTCCACCTCTCTCTCTCTCTCTCTCTCTCTCTCTCTCTCTCTCTCTCTCTCTCTCTCTCTCTCTCTTTCTCTCTCTCTCTCATTCTCTCTCTCTCTCTCTCTGTGTGTGTGTGTGTCCACATTACCTAGTTTTAAATTGGGAATCCACCTACTTGCTAGTCTCTCTCTCTCTCTCTCTCTCTCTCTCTCTCTCTCTCTCTCTCTCTGTGTGTGTGTGTGTGTGTGTGTGTGTGTGTGTCCACATTACCTAGTTTTAAATTGGGAATCCACCTACTTGCTAAGCTCGCTGGCTAGTGATTCACCAGCCTGCCCCTCCCTTTGCTAGGGTTACAGAAACGTGTGACTACACTGTCCTTTGTCATGGATACTAGAGGTGTGAATTTAGATCTGCACACTTACATAGCAGACACTTTGAAGATGGAGCCGTATTACAATTTCTTCTTCTTCCTTAAGAGAGAGAGAACACTGTCTTCTCTGAATTAAAAGATTTGAGGTGGTATTTGAGGAAGAAGAGCAGACTGATTAAAGGTAAACTAGGCTCAAAGTTATATCCTAATGCCATAATTTAATGCACGGTTTTAGTAACAGTGTGCACATGGCATTGAGAGAGTGGTTCCTTAGTATAAACGCACTCAAGAGATACCGCCCGCCATTACTGTTACTCTGACCGGTTATATGTTCTTCATTGATTACAATTCCATGCTTGGAAGGGTTGGGAAGATGGTTGAGCAGTGAAGAACAAGTACTGCTCTCCCGGAGAACCCGAGTTCAAGTCACTTTAGGTGGCTCACTGCCACTTACATAACACCAGATCTACCAGGAGGGATCTAACACAGCTGGTCTCTGTGGACACCTGCAACCATGTACCCATCGCCACCCAACAGACACATAATTGAAAAATAATACAAATAAGACTTAAAAAGCAGATAATTTGCCCCGCAAACACACTCACATGAACTCATAAACTGGAACACAATAAAAAGATATTTGCGTTTGATAACTCAGGATGACACAGAGTGAGAGATGAACTGATTCAGCCCAGGTAAAGATCAGCCCAGGCAAAGAGCAGCACACATTCAGAGAGAGGAGCTTGTGTGTCTAAACAGAGCTTCTCCTAAGGAGTGCTTCTGGGTTTTTAAAAATCGTTTTATTCATTTACACTCCAAATATCACTCCCCTTCCTGGTCCCCACTCCAACGGTTCTTCATCCTATCCCTCCACCCCTTTGCCTCTAAGAGGATGTTCTCTGAACTACCCACCTCCCTCATCCACCCACTCCCACCTCAGCCTCCTCCCCATACCCCTTCCCCGAGGTATCAAGTCTCCACAGGATTAGGTGCATCCTCTCCCACTGAGGCCAGACCAGGCAGTCCTCTGCTACATATGTGCAGGGGGCCATGGACCAGCCCATGTATGCTCTTTGGTTGGTGGCTTACTCTCTGGAGTTCCCAGGGGTCCAGATTAGTTGACATTGTTGGTCTTCCAATGGGGTTGTCATATCCTTGAGGGCCTTCAATCCTTCCTCTAACTCTTCCAAAGTCCCTGACGTAAGTCCAATTGGCTGTACATATCTGCATCTGTCTCAGTCATCTGCTAGAAGAGCCTCTCAGAGGACAGACATGCTAGGCTCAGGATAGGCTAGGAGCTATTCTGAATCCCCCCCCCCCCCCGCTAAAGCAAAGAAAGTTCCTTCAAGTGATATTAACATTGCATTTCTGATTTGTAGCAGTGTCTGTTTATCATGTCCCATGTAAATAAGATTGGAACAATAAGTTTAGTTATGGTGCTTACACAGGGCCTGGAAACATGAACATGATATGACAAAGAGGGAAAGAGATCAGGTATGTTACACAGCCTTGACTAGGCCAACTCCCAAGAGCACAGAGTGTGCTCTCAAAGAAACTGTACCTGTAGAGCATTACAGCTGATGGACAGACCTCCAAAAGGACAGGTGAGCAATAGACGGACCAATCAGAAGGGAACTTCTCAACACCACATGACCTGGTCTGGCTCCCGGAAATTTGCGTGAAGCATGGTTGGGATAGCCCATCACATTCGTTACCATTGGGAAGTGCTACAACTGTTGACTTTAGTAACCCTCAAAAGATGAGAATAGACTGTTCTTTGGATGTATTAGTGGGTTAACTGTTCCTCAAGCCTACACAGAAGAAGTACCTAGAGCCATGCTAGGAAACACTGGCCCACACAAGCAACCCACTCAACTGAGAGCTAGTATTTGTGCTAAGAGCGAAGTGCCCAAGCGATCAGTGGGTAACCATTCTAGCATGACCTCCCCTGCAGCAGCACTGCCCTGGTGGGATTTCTTAGAGGCTCTCCCAGGGTACCAGGAGAGCTTAGTAGTCTGGTATCTTTGTGAGCTTCAGATTAGTAGAAAATCTGTCCCTGTCTACACTCCGGCTAGATCTAGCTTCGGTCTCTTTAAAGGGGCAGAGTGAAGGATGAGAAGATCCTAGAGGAGGGCTCCATTGTCAACCGGACTAAAATTCATTCAGGCTTCGGCCACCTGCCACCTAAACAAGGGGGCTTATGTACAAGAGGGTTCTCTGCCTCAATGTCCGTATCTTAAGATGTGAGAATTGGTAAACATGGCTCATGGTAAAGGGCTTCTTACATGGTACACAGGTGCTCTGCCAATGCCAGATGAAACTAGTAACAATTGGCCAGCCCAATTACCCAGATTATGATTTCCTGGGCCTATGGCTAAACTATCTTCCATCAACCCCACACTGTATTTATTACTTTTGTGATATTGTGACAAAAAAATAACCTGGGAACAACTTAAGGCTCTTGGCCTCACAGGTGGAGGACAGTCCATGTTAGTGGAACAGGCACGGAGGCAGGAAGTCATCATTCCATGGTGAGCAGGAACACGTGGTAGAGACTCTTCATATGATGGCTGACAAGGAAGCAGAAAACACAAGAGAGAGTCAGGAGTGGGTGTGGCCTATAAATGCCCCTCCCCCAGTCACCTACATCCACTCTCCTTAGGCCCTGCCTCCTAAGGAATCTACAGCTTCCAAAATAGTGCCATCAGCTGGGAGGACAAGGTGTCCAAACACATGAACCATAACAGGCACCAGTTCCCTCCCTGCTCTAATCTGTTCTTTCCATCATTGCCCAAGCCTTCTCTTGCACACATGAGGCTCCAGAGTTTCCCTAGATATTAATAAAAAGTGGGGAGGAGACAGATATAAGCAGGGCAGTGGCAAAACACTTGCACTGAGGATTCCCCAGATGCATTTTCAATGGTTAATATAGGGAGTAAAGAGAGGTTTGGCCTTTAAAAAAAAAAGTCTAAAGACAGACATTTTGAAACTGTGAAGGAGGGGGGGAAATAACACCACCCACATTCTCCATTACCTGAGCATTGGGCTATTAGCCAAAGGAAAAGCCTGACAGACACATCCATTGCTTGTCAGCCTCTTCTTGGGTGTACACACACCTCCCTGGTCACCTTATTTAAAGCTACAGTGACATGATTATTCCTTTTTCCTTTCATCATCTTCCTGTACCTTTAGAACCTCCTCACCTTCTACCAGTGTGGTTACTGATTAAGCCCACTGTGGCTCTTTCTTCCTCCCTACAGTGTAAGCTCCTCTGAGGAAGTGAACCTTAACTCTCCTTACTTTTATACCCATCTATCTGATCAGCCTGGGACCCGCTGGAAAGGACAAATGAGTCAAGGAATAATGTCTCTTAAAGTCTAGACAAGTGTCTGTCATAAATATCAAAAGTGACTATTATTTATGTAATAAATATTTATCCTCAATTTTTATGTATATGTATGTGTTTTTATATCTGTATCTGTCCAGTATGTGAAGACACCTGTGGAACCGGAAGATGGCATCAGGACCCGTGAAGCTTGAGTTAGAAGCTGTTGTGAGTTGCCCAGCACGGGTACTGAGGATCAGCAAGGACCCTAACCGTCTCTCCAGCCCCTTGTTTTTCAATTATATGAATCACTTATAAGATAGATTTTTATGGTGTAGCCTCCGTTGCCCAGGTATTTAATGATCTGGAGCTGAAGTAAAGGCAAAGATTAAAACAAAGTTCTCTTCTAGAAGGCAAGTGTGCTGGATTTCTTCTGCTGGTCCCTTAAATGTGCTCAGTGCCCTGGGACCTGACCCTCTTGAACGACATCATTGACTTTTGAGTCGGGTCAGTAAAAGAAGGAGGCTGGGTTGTTTCTCTCCCTCTCTGAGCTCTCAGAGCTAGGTCATTGCAGTTGATTGTCCTCTTGACAGTGCCTCTCTGCCTCCTTCTCAGGACCCCTGCTCTTGCTGGGTGTTGTTGTTGTCGTCATCATTGTTAGTGGTTTTCAGTTTTGTTTTAAGCTGCCTCTGTGCTTGTCCCCTGGAGTAGAGCGAAGCAAACAGCTCCTCAGTTATTCTGCAGAATTCGGAGCCCTTCTCATTGCCCTCCCTTTCCCTGCTCACACCTTTAATATTCCTCAGTCACTCCACTGAGTATGCACTAGGCTCCTTTCCAGGTCTCTAATACAATGGAGAAATACGCTGAAAACCGGAGAAAACCTGGACCCTAATGCCAGTCTCATCTATGCCTTAGGCAAAACCAGGCACCCACTGGCCTCCATGCCTTCATAGGAAATGTAAGAAAACTGAGCAGGGTGACCTCTGTCATCACGTGATCTGAAAAAAAAAAAAAGCTTTTTCTGTTTAGGGAAGAAGTAAACCTTTTGCCTACTTCCCCCATTGGCTAGAAAGTACCAAGTTGATCCACATTCTCAAAAATCCTTGTCTTCCAGGAACTCAAGCCCCCCCATCTCAGCGCCCCCCCTCAGGCGTTGCTTGTAGGACTCACACTAAATCTGAGGTCAGCAGTGACTGAAGGGACAAACCTCGCTTCCATCTCTGCCTTCATGTCAGTTTTCAGTCAGCAACTTCCTAGAAGTTCAAGGTTACATTTAAAAACTGTTATGAAGTGAATCCATTTTTATAACCGGAAGACAAGAGCATGGCTACTTAATCCAAAGGGATACACATTAAACTCTAGAATCCACAACTGATGTCTCTAGACTATTCAATCTTTTGCTGAGCCATATATCCCATAATTACCGATGTGTACCGGACTTTCCCAAGCATACAGACACAAGGATAAATTTTCAGTGTTGTGAGATGTTTACTCAGAACTCTGGATCTCACCTTAGCTGTCCCCTTTGGCCAAGTATATTAAAATTCCCTAAAGAGCTACATATTTTCTGCTCTTCTGTGAACAATTCAGAAATAGGATTCCTTGGTTCCTGGAGGAGTGAGTTTCTTCCAATCTGTTAAGAATAAACCAGACCCTGCTTCTGACTTAGCTTTTCTATCTCTGGATAGGACCTCCTGCTGCTGGTAGGGGATGTGTGCAAATTGTCAACTCAAAACAAGGAAGGTGAAGTCTGGTGGAAGATAAAGGAAGCCTCCTGGGAAATGGGAAGTGTCTGACCAAATAACACAGTAGATGAGAAAGTAGGTGTGTGTGACTTACAATCTCTGCAATGGGGAGCCAGAGACAGGTGGATTCCTGGGGCTTACTGGTTGCTAGCCTAAGCTAAGCTGTGAGCCTTGGGTCACAGTGAGAGACCCTGTCTCCAAAATGAAATTGTGTGGTTTTACACACAGAGACACACATATACACACACAGAGATACACACACACAAATTTATATATGTAGTATAAAATATGTATGTATAATATGTACATATTTACACTGTATATATTACACATATATGTATATATTATATGTGTATGTATTACATATACATATAATATATACACACATACACATATATGCATACATATGTGGTGCTTTGAAAGAAAATTCCCTTTCCCACTCTGGTAGGTTTATATATTTGAATACTTAGTCACCAGTTAGTGGTGCTGTTTGGGACAGTTTAGTAGGAAATATGTCACTGGAAATGGGCTTTGGGAGTATAAGGACTTATATCATTTCTGGTGCTTTGTGCTTGTTGTTCAGGAAGTGAGCTCTCAGCTTCTTAAGTACTCCAGCTGCTGTACCTGCAGCTTGTTGGTTGCCCTGCCTCCCTGCTGTGATGGTAATGAACCCGAACCACTGGCAACTAACTGTAAGCCAAAATAAACTCTCTTCCTTAAGTAGTCTTGGCCATGGCATTGTACCACAACAATAAGGGAGAGAGAGAGGGAGGGGAGGGAGGGAAGGAGGGAGGGAGGGAGGGAGAGAGAGAGAGAGAGAGAGAGAGAGAGAGAGAGAGAGAGAGAGCACACAGCACTATGATCCTCATATATTTGACACTAGGAGCCTCTAAGGTTGTGAATTTGCCAGCTCTACTTTGTCTAAAGCTGTAGACCACACCATTGTAAATACTTAGTCTATGATCATGACACCCATATAATCTATAGATAGATACATAGATAAATAAATATATACATATACATATTCACACACAGACACACACACACACACACACACACACACACACACACACACATGATATTGATCTAATCTTAAAAGAAATGTCCATGCAAAGATAGAAGAGAATCAGGTAGAAATTCTTCCCTCACCAAGTTCGAGTCCAGCCTGTTCGCACTGTGTCCCTCTCAGTGAGTTTCATGGGAAAAAAAGAAAAAAAAAAAGAAACTCTCCCCTCTAATTGTAATAACTTTTTGTTTGTTTTCTGTTTTAATTTGCTATAAGGGATTCTTTTAAAGTTGTAAATTAAAAAATAATTATAAACCTTATCGTAAAACCAAAAATTGCAAATAAAAAAAAGCATCCCACGTGGAAATGAACCAGACAGAAAGTCCATACATCTCAAATAACTTCTACAAGTTAGAGCAGCCATTCTGAAGACTCGGGGCTTCACAATGGGTTTTATTATACTTTTACCATCAGGTACATTTTTTACACACTTACCCACCACCACAAATGAAAAGCTTTTAAAATTACATGTGTGTGCCTGTATCCATGGTGGTGAGATGTGAGTGTAGGTGCCTTTGAAGGCCAGAAGAGAGTGTGGCATCCCCCAGAGTTGGAGATACAGGGAGTCGTGCGTGACTTATCTAGTATGAGTGCTGGGAATTGAACTTTGTTTCTCTGCAAAAGCTGTACTTGCTCTTAACTGTTGAAACATCTTCTTCACATCTGAGGATTTAAAAAAGAAAAAAGGTCCGTTTTTATTTAATGAGTGCATGCATACATCCGTGTGTGTGTGTGTGTGTGTGTGTGTGTGTGTGTGTGTGTGCTTTAGTGCACATAATACACAGACAGAGGTAGGAAGAAAAGTGTCAGGTCCTTCAGAACTGGAATTATTGGTGATTACGAACAATTGAGGTGGGTTCTGGGAACCAACACCCCCCCCACCCTCCCCCATCCTCCCCCCAAACCATAATCTGGAAGAGCAGCAAGTGTGCTTAACTTGGCCTAGGTGGGGCGTGGTTAAACACAGAGGTGATATGGGGCATGCACAGAAGGGAAGCTCTGTGGACCTGCAGTGGCAGGAGAGACTTGGTTTTTTTGATGAGTGCTCAAGCAAAGAGTGTGGTTCGTCACTGAGCCACATATGGAACAAATTGGTATAGGGCGATTACCTTGAACTCAGGAACCGGGGCTTTGTCCAGGGGGGTTTTGTTCATGAGAATTGTAATTCAGGCCTAGTGCGTCACACTTTCTGCCTTTCCGGGGATTACCCCCCCCCCCCAGTACACACCACCCTGTCATTTCAAACATGCACAGTGACCGAGACCCCGACACCTGCTCCCTAAGGTTCTCACCCAGATCAAACTGTCCCCATCATATGTAGCTTTCTCTTTAGCAAACCAGGGCTGAAGGGGATGATGGGGGTGGGGGGAGCAATGGGGGGAGGAGGTAGTTATCAGAAGACAGCTCAGGAGTACAATGGGCCTCGTGTATTCGACACTGGAGATTTGTGAAGTTACCTTTTCTACAGTGCTTAAAGCTACAGGATGCAACATTGACAAGGTTTAGACAATGATGCGAAGTCCACAGATTTTAACCAGTTCAATAAGAGAAAAACCTCAAGGCGACGAGGCTTCGGTTTAGTTACCACACCGGCATCTGTATGAATGGCCTTCTAGATGTCTGCTGGGCATGATCCACTCATGGTGGACGAGGAGGTGTAGACTAAATTGAGCAGCAGGGTGTTGGTAGCTACACTGACCAAGGAAAAAGAAGTGTTAGTTTTAGGTGAAGCATATCATAAAGAAATAATGACATTTGTTTCATGTCTGAGGGATGCCAGGTGAAAGAAGATATAGATGTCCCTCTGAGTCGGACCTGTGTTTTTATCCAGAGAATATCTGACACTGACGGGCCACTCTAGGACCTGGATAACTCATCATCTCACAAGGTGATGCTCTGAAAAGGTCAACAGTATGACGACCCACCCACTGTCTCTTCTGAGGGGCTCCACCCTGCCCACACTGAAGGGGCAGGCCTTGTGGTTACCTAGTGCCCACCCCTCTCTATTGACAGGACTGGCCCTCGCTGAGCAACGCAAGCACATGGCAGGCAACCCACAGACCGGTCAGAGAATGACAACCTATGCTGAAAGATGAGCTGGATCAAGTTCTGTCTTAGGATTTTAAACTTGAAACAAACAAAATATCACAGTTTGTTCCAGAAGATGGACCATGTTGCTTAATCCTACAAGAAAAAAAAACAATACAAAATCAACCAAGCACACATACAACAACAACAACAAGAAAACCCACATAAGCTTCTCCTGAGGGAGGCATAGAAGTTCCTTGGGATATGGAATCATCTATAAATTCTACCATCTTGAAGTCAAGATTTAATATGCTTCCTGCTCTTAAGGAAGAATAATATATAATGTATAATGTATAATGTATAATGTATAATATATAACATATATATACACACATACATACATATATATGTGTGTAATATATATGATATATGATATGTATATGTTATATGTGATATATATGTGTGTGTGTTATACATATGATATATATACATATATTCAGTATATATATATCAAATACATATATGATACACATACACACACATATATATATAGTCAGACATAAGATTCACGGTCTTCAGTTACCCTGAGTAGACTTTTGTACCTGGGAAGAAAACAAACCCAGTGAAACCCATGGGAAATTGAAGTCAGCTCCTAACTGAACTGCTCGGCCGTCGGCCTTCTGCCTTCTGAGGAAACCAGAGGAAACACACCAGTAAACTGGCAAAGTCTTACTAGGAAGGCAATGACACCCAAAAAAAGAAAAGGGGGAAGTGAAAGTCTTTCAAGATGATTTGAAAAGTTGGTGTGTGCGCCTCCCCTTCAAGAGCGCAGCCTCCGTTGAGCCATGGCGTGGCAGATGAGTGATTTCCCACACACTAGCAACCACCTTTGACATTGAGCCCAACGGACAGACTCCTGCTTATAAGATATGCTGGACACACCACAAGCACAAGGGACCGAAGCCAACTCACAAGAAAAATATGACAATGGTACCCAACTATGTCTCAAGAAAACAGGTGTTAAACTCAGGGTACGCCTCGCTTGTAGAGTCTAGCTTTGTTTCCATTCAGCCTTGGGGAAAACATTACTCTATTTTAAAACATATATCCCTATACGTGTGCATATTAAGTGTGAGACTAAATAAAACATCCTTTCTAAAGTTTCTCAATGGTGCTACTTCTTGGCCAAAAATACTTCACGGTTCGCAGCCCAACACAAGTTGGTCTCTATAGAAACATCTCAGTTTAGAAGTGGAATTACCCCCCTGTTCAGTACAGAAAAACATCTTACTGGTTTGAGAACGACGACTGCTCATTTACCGCTCACAGGAACTTTCCCATGACTGTATTGTAAAAGTTATGCCTTCTGTTTCTGGTGACGCTAGCGGCAGGATGGTGAAGAGATAGGTTTTGGAAACCTAGCTCCCAGTTGCTCCGTTGTTACGGAGCCTCAAGCAAGGCCTTCCCGAGGCTTTTTTATTTTTTACAGTTATCATCATGATCACCATCAACCACCATTATTATGTTTTAAACTTTCAATTTTGAGATTAGAACACAATCAAAACATTTCTCTCTTCCGTTTTCTTCTTCCAAAGTCTCTTACATTTACCTCCCCGCTCTCCTTCAAATTCATGGTCTCTTCTTTCATTGTTAAAACATTCCTGCACCCAACATCTCAACTGATCCCTGTGGAAGATGGGGGCACACAGATTGTGAAAATGAGAGCACTGGGGGTTTGCAGTAAGATGATGTCTCCAAGTTATATCGCAAGTTGCACTCCTAAAGTTTCACCAGCATGGCTGCCCAAAGATGAGCTGAGTAAGGGCAATCCCAAGACACGCCTTAGTGGTTGGGGACAAGCCCAGAAGTCCTCAACCCTATACAAAGAACTACAGACAACTGAGGAAAGCTGGAAGCTGGAGAGGCAGAACCTCCCCAGGGAAATGCACACCAATTGTTTGTCCAGGGCCACATGGTCAGCCTTGAAAGCAAACATACAAGTCACTTGTAGACCAAATGGGTTATATATAGCGTCTTTATTCTTAAAGCGAGGTGCTGAATAGCTCACGGCCTACCGGGCATTGTAAAAAGTCAATAGATTAAGATATTAATGGCTGTGTAATGGAACACAGAGAGTTCACATCATGGGGAGTATGAGGAAAAAAAACAAAGAGAACCCCAGAAATAAGAGTAGAGAAAGATGTATTACCTGCAGCAGGAAAAGTGTGTGGGAGTTATTTCCAAAGCAATGCTCTCCTTCAACAGAGGAAGCATCGAGCCTATGCGTAATCGGAAGAGAAAACAAGGGTGGGCACATTCCTGAGCATGCGCAGTTGGGGAGAACATTTCCGGGTGTGCTCAGTTTAAGACCATAGTTGAAGAAGAAAAGCTGTTGGACCAGACAGTATCTTTTGCTTGTTTAGCTCAAGAACATTAGAGCCTACAGTCAAAAGGGCAAAATGGCTCACAGGAACACCTTTGGGCGTGCTTAGCTTGCATTATAAAGATGAGTGGATAGGAGCATCTTCTGGGCATGCTCAGTTTTCTCAAAAAAAAAAAAAAATGTACTGAACCAAAAGGCAAGGACACTTTAAAGTCATGTTAATTAATATAGAAGTGTTCCCCTAACAAAGTAATGCTAGACCTGGATGGTATAAGTCTACAAATGCTTGCTATTAATATGTAATTTGGACTTGCAGAGCAAAGTGTTAATAAGGCAGACTTAATCGAGTCCAGGTATTCTGCGGGACGTGTCCTTCTGTAACCTTGTTAGAGATCCACACAGGGAAAGTAACAATCATCTTGGTTTTTACAGTGGCAGAAAGAAGGCCAAAAGTAAAAATTTTTTATTTAAAAAATGTTTATTAAATTTTATTAACGAATTAATAATAATAAATTAATAATAAAATTAAATTTTATTAAATTTATTTATTCACTTTACATCCTAATATCAGCCTCCTTCTCCTCCCAGTACCCCCTCGCCTAAATCCTCCTCCATTCCTCCCTCCCTCTTCTACTTTGAGAAGGGGAGGCCCTCCTCTAGGTATTAGCACCGCCCCTCTACCCTCCCACTCCCCTTCTCCCCTCCCCCATCCTTCCTCTTCCACCCTCCCTCCCATCTCAGAACACCAAGTCACTGCAGGACCAGGTGCATTCTCTCCCACTGAGGTCAGACAACTTAGCTTAGTTAGAGCCTACAGTCAAAAGGGCAAAATGGCTCACAGGAACACCTTTGGGCGTGCTTAGCTTGCATTATAAAGATGAGTGGATAGGAGCATCTTCTGGGCATGCTCAGTTTTCTCAAAAAAAAAAGGGGGGGGAACGGGATCCACAGACAGGCAACAGATTCAGGAACATCCCCTGTTCCTCCTATTGGGAGGAAAAGTAAATTAATTTGCTGCCTGATCAATAAAGAGTGGAGCTGGTATCCATTCATGCATTCAGTGTGTTTTTTTATTGCGTATAGGTTCTGACATTTTATGTCCCAAATTCTTACCTTCACAAAGGATATCCTAGGGCAAGAGACAGACAAAAACCAAGATGAGTCAGTAAAATGTCCAGCAGGTTACAAGGTGGGTGCTCTAAAGGGAAAACTAAGCAGGGAAGGGAAAGAGATGTAGACGGGTGTGTGTGTGGAGGGGAGTCGGATCATCGTTCCCAGAAGGGAAATTTGGGGAGAGGTATGAGAGAGAAAAAAAAGTGCCACTGGAGGAATTCAGACAGAGAAGGTAGAAAGAACATAGTTATCTCATTCCGGCATCAGCAAAGGAAACTACAACGAATGGGGTCAACGGGACCAGGCCCTGGCTGGACGGTGTGTGTGAGAACCCTTCCTCCTGTTCCTAATGCCACAGGCCAGCACATCTGAAGAAGCTGCAAACAAGAAACACATCCCACTTCCCAACCTTTTTCTCTTCCAGGGAAGAAAGCCCAGCCTTGACTTTGGCAGAGGTGTTTTGTCAGAACCGGAAGCTACCTCAGTCACACAGGCTTCTTAGAGCGGCCATGATGTGTGAGGCAATCCCTCCCAGCGCCCCCCTGTGGTTCCCCTGAGCTCATCGCGGCTCTCTCCAATAGAGGAGCTTCAATTCAAGGACACTTTAGGTTCTTCTCTAACAAACTCAGAACAAGACCTACTCAGGGGTAAGAACTAGTCAGACCCCATGGGACCTTTATTTTCCGTTTCCTCCCCGTTCGGTGTTTCTTTCCTCATCTACACTCAGTGTGGTAAAGGTGAGTTGTATAGCATTTTCAGATGACATGAGTATATGAAGCTTGTCACCTTGTGTTGAAACCGCCTCTTCCACCCAGGCTGGTCTAAGCACATGAGAGTCTGGTTACCTGGCTTCAAATGCCCACTCCATCCAGTTGAAGCCTTGTGACCTGAATCCGAGCATCCCTGCTGTCTGGACCTCCATCTCTGGATTTTTCCCCCCAATGGGGATGGTGATAGTATCAGCTTTGTGGACAGACCATAAGATTAAAAGGTGTTTCTGGATTTAAGCACATGGATTTAAGCTCCTCCTATTCATGGATTTAAGCTCCTCCTATTCTGGGTGCTGTTTGTTTGTTCATTTGTTTGTTCGTTTTAGTTCTACAAATGAGAAAGATGACCCAGAAACTAAAGGCAGGTGTCCAAAAGATGTGACTATCCCTGCATTTCTACTCAAGCCGTACGTATATCCAGTGTTTCGCTCTTCCATCTCTGGGCTGAGTTCCACCGTCTCTGCCTGGGTGGTCCCAGCCTCTCAGGATGACAAGCTTCTAGAATCCATGGGATTCTCTTAACTGAACATATTACCTTCCTGCCAGGGGCAGAGACAGAGCTTTGCAGACCTCACAACGCACTGGGGGGAAAAGATTTGTAAACCCTCCAGGGGAAACAGGCTCTCTTGCAAATGAAGAGACCTTTAGCAAGAACATCTGCGGTAGGATTTTTTTTCCTCTGTAGCTCATCCTATTTAGACTTTGGGTTTTAATGACCATAGCTTGCTGTAAACATCCTATTACTGTAGAAATGAAGAGTGTGACTGTGCCACATAGGTTAGAAAGTTCCCCTGACTGGGACATGATCAGAAATCAACATGACTGTTTAACATCAGCAGAGACCAAATAAAGTGTATCAGGAATAGCTGCAGTGTTTTAAAGGATTCACCAGAGCAGCTGTGTCAGGCTCACGAAAAATGTGTCTCTAACTCAGTGATAAAGGAAACTCAGTCACCTACTCTCAGTGGCTGGGATCGCTGTGGTCCGGTGAGTTGGCATGACTCCAGAATTTCAGCAGCAGAACCCCCTCTGGTAATGGTCTACTCTGGTATGCTATGGCCATGGTCTCTGACACACCACCTGGAAAGGTACTTAAAAGAGAAGTCTCGCTGGCAAAGAGACTGGCGAGCAACTGTCCCCAGCTTACTGACTTACCTCCCTCACTTGGGACCTTAGGTTGAGATGAGCCAGGGATGTTCAAGGAATGTAGAGATAAAAAAGACGAGAGCACTGGGCTAGAACAAAAAGACACGCCATGCTCAAGTGTGAGCTCAACACCACAGACATGTCTGCCAAGGGATACAGCCGGTAATAGTCATAATTGTCCAACCTGGACACAACTGAGCGTTCGACAATGTGGAGTGAACGGCTGTGGAGCCTAGGTTCAATGGAACACTCCTCAGCAGCGAACACATTTAAGCACAAAACTCCAGCAGCTAGAACGAAACCAGACACAAAACACAATCCCAATTGGATCTTACTTGATTTGAAAGCATTTAGAACTAATTTATGGAGAAGATGAAGAGGACAAAGTTACCCTATCTGGAGACAAGAAGGGGACATGGAAAGGCACAAAAGAATTTGCTAGATGCTCCAGAATTACAAACTGAGCCGCAGTAGAGTGGACACACCCTGCAGCGTGCTGGCTGCTGGGGTTGTAACCTCGAGGTAGACTCCATCAGCAAGGGAGGCAAGACTTCAGAAGCTACACACAGAAGTCTACCATTTTGAATGTGACCCTCGGTATAAGAAGGAAAGCTTCCTGGAGATCCAAAAAACCAGGTGGAACTGAGCAACTGTGACTGTCTGAAATGATGGAGAGATGAATTATGCTTATCAACTATTAATGTTTAAAATGAAGGATAAATGAACTACTCTCATCTGATCATTGCCCCTTGAATATATCACACCAGACCGTACAAATATGTTCAATAATTACATGTCAATTAAAAACAAGCCCAGTGGAAATCACTGTAATAATCTAAGATGGGATATCCTGGGTTAGGATGGCGGCAATGGGAGATGGAAACAGCCCTGAAGTGGAAATAACCTCTTTCCTCTTCCGGTGACCTTTCTCCTCCTCAAAAGCTGGCTTCTCTCTCTTCCCCCCCCCCCGAACCCTCCCCTTCTCTGTGAGAAATGAATGTTTCCAATTTCCCACTCAGAGACTCTGAAGGAAGAAAATCAGAGGCCAGGACTGTGTCATGTCTACATGTGATCGACTGGAGCAGCTGAGGCTAAGAAACTGTCAGATACCTGCCACCAACCATTGGACTTGCTGCTGTCCCTTTGACTCTCCAGTCTCTTGCAGATTTCTCCATTGGCCAGTCTTCACTTGAAACCCCACAAAGACGACACCTGTGGGGGTTACTTCTAGCTGAGCTAAACACAAGGCAAACTCAACCACAAAGGCAGAGCTCCAGAGACGAGTCAGTACAAAAGCCAGAGGCTGTAGGTAACATGAGGAAAAAAAAAATACCTACTCAAACTCTGTGTTTGAGTGTAACTCTGGCCAGACCCTTCCATAGGGAGGCTTGATGTTTGGGTTTGGAGGGGTTAGAACAGGAGTCAGTTACTAAACTATTAGTGAGCAGTGTCTGTGAAAGAGTCCGCCGTGTTCCACTGTCCAGTGGCTTCCTGTGAGCAGAAGTAGCTATGATTCATTTTAGATATCAGTGGCATCCACGTGTGTAGCAATTTACAATTTGATAAACATTCAACGTTCCCACATCAACGTTTTGTTTGTTTGTCTCTTTAAGATGGAGTTTTAGGTCTCTGGAGATAACCTTGGACTCTCAACCTGCCTCTGTCTCCTCAGTATGGAAATACAGGCACTGCCCACTGTGCTCAGGTTTTACCGTCTCCCTTTGAACTGCACCCTGTTCCTAAGAGCTTGCTCAGGCCTCATGTTCAGTGACTTCTGAAGCCCAGAGAAGTTACTGATTTATGAAAATAGAAACAAAAGACACGGTTCACACACTGTGAAGTCAATGTGACAAGCAAGACTTTCGGATTTGTAATGCGGAGGTCCTTTGAACGGGGTGAAGTTAATTTACCTGGAAGGTGCCCTTGGTGCAGAAGGCACTGGGACCCAGCTGTCTAGAGTATGCCCTGTCTTGTTGCTCTGGCCTGTTTGGGAGGACAAGGCCTTTCTGAGTTGTTTTCAGTAGCTAAATATTCCTGACACTTGAGTTATTCTGAGCCCCACAATGAGCACTTTGTACAGGAGAGTTCATACATTTCATTCAGTTGGATGCACTGAGGACAATATAAGTGAATGCATTGTGTGCATTCCCTCAACAAAAAAGTCACCCAACAAAACAGATATTGTTGTGATGGAAACATCCAGGCTTGGGAAAAAAAAAAAAAGGAACCATGGACACAGTGTTTTACAAACCTGCCGGATTCTTTCATGTCTATCACTGTAGCTCAGGGGCAAAGGCATCTCCCATTTTCCCGTGATTCATAGCAGGCAGTCTGGAACTTGGAAGACTCCAAAACTGATTATGTAATCATACAGTTTTAAACTTTCCCGGAGTGGTGTCATGTGTCACCTTGTGTACCCTGTGTCCGTTTCTCCAACCTGACTGTTAAGAGTTAACTGTGTCTCATCAAAAAGACACTAGACTCAAGCCCAGCCCTTGTGGATATGGCTTCATTTAGAAATTAAAACCTTACAAAGGCTATCAAGATGAACTGAGTCTTACTTCAATTCAATTGATGTCCTTTGAAATGGGGTAGGGATTGGGACCCAGAGACAGACAGAGAAGTCATGCCTAGAGACACAGGAAAAATACATAAAGCTGCCAAGGAATGCCCAAGGCTACTAGAAGCTTAGAGAGAGACCTGGAGTCAAGCTTTCTTCACAGGTTAATAAGGAGCAAAAAGCTGGAGGTAACTTGACCTTGAGTTTCTGGCCTCCAAGGGAGTGAGGTGGTAGGTTTCCGCCATCTTAAACCAGCTAATTGTGGTTCATTTTAATAGCAGAATTAATAGGCTCATTACACACACACACACACACAAATAAAGTAATAAAACCCTGCCAATTTTCTGTCTACATCTTGTGTGTGTGTGTGTGTGTATGTGTGTGTGTGTGTGTGTGTGTGCGTGTGTGTGTGTGTGTGTGTGTGTGTGTGTGTTGAGAAGGGATTTGTTGTTTTGTTTGTTGTTTTGCAAAACTCAAGATTACATCGAAGTTTATTTATCCAATGGAAGTGGCTAGTGGTAGGCACATTCTGAGTGGAGTAAAGACTTGAGAGGTTTCTTTCCCATCTTAGAAGAGGTTATCTCTAAAGGGGCAGAGATGGTGTTTACTAGATTAATTAAGCGTTGTACCAGTTTCCATGGCTACATTAGAAATTATAGCAAAGCGAAGAGTCTTAAAATAACAGCCATCACTTGTCTCTGTCGGTTTGTGTGGATCAGGAGTTGCCAGCGACTGCAGTTGGGCAGATCTAACTTACGGACTTTGCTGTGGTCACTGTGATGAGGTAGCTGTATCTGAGCCTTCCTCGAAGGTTCCTCCGATCACTCGTCTGTCCCCTGATCTGGGGCAACTCAAGCACCTGGAGTTCCTTGATTATCTCTCTGTCCCTTTTCTATCTCTTCATGTGACCACTGAAGGATTTAGCCCAAGGTGGGAGAGGAGGGAGAGAGAGAGAGAGAGATTGTGAACCTTCATCATTTCCTAAGACCTGCTTTTAGAAACCAAAGGTTTCACTTCTGTAACATGCCTTCATCCAAGTAGTCCCAAAGTTCTCCTGGTCTCTCAGGAGAGAACTAGCCTCCAAAAGAGTGCTGTGTTCCTAATAGATACATGGGATGGGCTTGGGAAATTGCTACCCTCTGTCTGTTCAGTGTTAGTAAGAGTGTGCTACTTAAGGGATTAGTACACCACAGTACTTTCCAAGTGTGAGCACACTAACTGGCTGAATCAACTGGGTACTCACCTTTGTTTTATAGATGGTAGATGCTGTCTGTACCCAACCTGTATCTCCATGACCCTTACCTTATCAGGACCTACCACTTCCAAATGCCAGAACCTGGCCCAAGAGCTCTCACTGGGCTCTTCAGACTAGTGTGCTCTTATATGTAGGTTCCATGTAGCAGGCCCAATGTGTTAGAGAACAAATGACCTCTAGGACCAGACATCAACAAGTAAAATCTAGTATTAAGCAAAGGCACACACACACACACACACACACACACACACACACACACACACCTACTTTAGCAGGATTGGGGATTAGGGGATTCCATTCTGAAGCAAGTTCTAAGGCTTATGCTTCACCCTGGCCCTCGGAATCTCGGGAGAGTAAGCTCCAGTGGCCACAGCTGTAAATTGACAATACAGCTTTGTCACCTGTCTTTTCTGTCCCCAGACAGGTGTTTTCTGACCTCCTAAATGGACTATGTGGATTTGATTCTTTCTGGGACAAACCATATTGGGCTTGTCTGACTCGAGATCGTTCCATTAGCAGTATGAATTTATGTTATAAGCACATATAGCTTCCATAAGTTCACACGCAATGAGGTTAGAGAAAATATGGTACCAATGACCAAGAAGACCCAGATGGGGAGCTCTGTGATATATTAGGAGCTTAGGATGCTCCAAGGTTTTATGTGCCTAGAATTTACTGAGCTACTGGAAGCCAGGCACTGGGTTCAATGCTCAGAGATCTCAGCTGGCTCTGAACTCTATACATGAGTAAGATTCTGCCCCAAGCTTCTACCTGCTGTGATTGACTCTTAGTGATGAGTCTTAATGAGAAAGAGCTCCTTCTAAGGAAAGTTGTGGGTAGCCAGGTGTGCATCAGCTTCCAATACCATCCACAGGCAGGGGACCATCTTCCATTTTCTCTCCAAGCCCAGAGCTGGTTTCTCCAGACTGCGCTGTCTCTTGTTCAATGACTTCTAGCCAATAAAGGCTCCAGGTAAAAAGCCTACCATTGTGGCTAAAGAGTAGTCGCTTTCATGGCTGCTTACTTCATGGCTACAGGTACAGAGAGCCTGACCTGGGACCTTAAATAAAAAAAATCCCAGCAGATTAATCTAATTTTGCTCTCGTTTCTCTATTTTTATAGGCAAATCTAGTATCATTGATTTTTAAGCTAACCGAGTCCCTTCTGAACACTATACCAAGCACCTCCCACGAAACTCCACTTTCCAGGAACTAACCAAAATAAGGAGATGAAAATTCTGCATAGCAAGTAAGCCCTGAAATTGTAGATTTCATTCACCTGAACTTACCATGGAGAACCCCTTTATTGAACATTGGCAGTTTCCCACTTGAGGTATCTGCCCCCCTCTTGGCCTTTGCCAGAGGGTGTCTCTGGGGCCATCAAAAGCCACCACAGACAACGGAGAGTAATAGTGGGTGGGTAAACAACAGACTCGCCCACTCAGGTGGATGAGTCTGAGGTGAGTCAGACAGTAACTTTTACACACTGTAAACCAGAATTGACCAATGTTTCCTATCAGAGATAACCAACATTTCAAGATGCACTGCCCTGCCTCGACTCCCCACTTCATTGATCTGGGGTTCCCCTCCTAAACCCTTGCACCCAAGTCTTGATCAGCTATTCTGTGTAGTCAGCAGATGCCCCTCGTGTTAGC
>JANHMN010000019.1:35835494-35850165 GCA_030674055.1 Rhabdomys pumilio
TGATGTTCACTTTCCCAGATATTTCTGTATTTCTGTTTTCTATTCTTCAATAGGAATGGAAGATAGAGCATACACAACTGTGACTTTATTTGTGATACTACATCTTACATATTTATTTTTATTTCCTAAACCAATATATGATGTGCAAGGTCACTTAAGACTCCTCATTCCTTCGAAGGGGTGTGGCAAAATTCATTTCAATAGTCCTTCCTTAGACGCTGACTGGTTTGGTTTGGTTGGGTTTTTTTCACCTTGTAATAGAAAAATCTGTGGTTGAAGACTTCTGGTGTGTTCCACAACCCTCTCAGCTGTCCACCCCCGAGTCTTCCGACATGCTGCATCTGGAAAGGCCACAAGCCATGGATGATGATGCTTCCGGTCTCTGAATCTTTCCCTCTCTACCCAGTCACCAGCTGGCTCGGGTTGTCTCGTGGTTATAGTTGTCAGCCTTGTAAGATCTCAAATCAGCTAGGAGACAGGCCTCTAGGCACACCTGTCAGGGAATATTTCACCTCTGCACATGCATGTGACTAAGGATATTGATTGGGTTCACAAAGATGGGAGGACCCATCCAAACGCCATTCTCTGGGCTCTGGTCATGAACTGCATGGGGTCTGGGAGAACACAAGCCAAGAACCAGCTTTCATGTCTGTCTGCATCTTTATTGATGATGCAAAGGGATCAGCTGCTTTCAGTCCCTGCCACATTGGCTCCCTGCCATGATGGTCCATCTCCTCAAATTATGAGGAGAAATTAACACTGTCACCAAGAAGTAGCTTTTGTCAAGATATTTTATCCCAGCAATCAGATTAAAAAATCAAGGCACATTCATGTGAGGAAGTATGTTGTTTGGATACTGAGATAGGAGGACCCATCCAAAGGTTGGGCAACGTCATACTCTCGGGTCTCAGCCAAAATGCACTTCCCTTTGGGAAGCCTTCAGCGAGTTCCCAGACTAGATCAGGCCCTGTGTCCACTGTCCCCATGACCTTACACACCTTCTTCATGGCATTTAACATAATCATGATGAATTCACTGTGCATGGAATCGTCATCTAGCGATGAGATTCATGAGGTCAGCATCCACAACTCCACCACAGTTCACGGTTAGCCTCAGGTTCTAGCAAGGCATGTGTTGGGAGCTTACTGTTGTAAAATAATTAAATAGAGGTTGAAGAGAGGGGTCACCTGAGGACCGAGAGCACTTGCTGCTCTTCCAAAGGACCAGAGTTTTATTTTCTAGCATTCCTGTCAGGTAGCTCATAACTCCCTGTAGGTCTAGCTCCAAGGGATCCAATTACATCTGGCTTCTGAAAACACCTGTACATATGTACACATACCAACATAGAGACATATACCTACATAATACACATACATAATGATATACACTAATATATATACATAATACGCATACATAATTATTGTATAATAATAGAATGACTATTTAAATAACTGAATGAATGACTTTGACATTAAATGCAACACATCCAAGGGTGTGGGCACATCTGACTCTTCCTCAGTTACGCTTTTGGAATGAAAGGGCTGTGTTAAAGCTTTCAAGACTTCCCATGGAGTGTGAACTGCTTTCTAGAAATGACTTCACTCCATCTTAGGTGTGCAGAGGGTAAGGCACCCTGTTCTTTCTGACTACTGCATATCTTTAGAAGGATGAAGGACAATAGAATGACTGTCCATAACCCAGCTGGGCATCCGGGGAAGCTGTGTGAAATCACTGTTTTATAAAAATGCCTTCCGAAGTCTCAGAGCGACTCTTTCTGCTTGTGTATTGCCTTAGTTACTTTTCTATTGCTGGAACTGAAACACCATGGCCGGGGCAACTTATGAAATACAATGTTTGATTTGAGGCTTGCAGTTCCAAAGGGGTAGAACCCATGACCGTCATGTCAGGGAATGTGGCAGCAGGCAGGCAGGCAGGCAGGCAGGCAGGCAGGCAGGCATGCCATTGGAGCAGTAGCTGAGAATTTACATCGAAAGTAGGAAGCAGAAGAGATAACAGGGGAATGGTGTGGAATTCGGCCCCCTGTGGTACACCTTCTCCAAGACCACACCCTCTAATCCTTTCCAAACAGTTCCACCATCTGGGAAACAAACAATCAAATATAAGAAACTACGGATGTCACTCTTATTCAAAATACGGCCTGCAGTTTGAATCACTACCCTCAGATACTATGATTCCTAAGCATTACTATGATCAACTCTACTGTTTGTTTATCTGCTGTTTGCCCAGGATATCCCACTGGAACTAGAATGCTTGGGTTCTGTTGCCTGTCGCTCCAGAGGCCAGTGAGCACAGGCAAGAAGTGACTCTTTAAGCTGTGCTCTGTTCCGAGAACCGGAAGTCTGAGAAGGCAGGATATTAACATCCTAAAAACTGATCTTTATCTCATCTCTAGCCAGAAGTTTATATTGGGAAGGAGACAGGAGTTGTCAGTCTTTCCAGAACTCAGTCCATCCCCCTCAGCTTAGGCACCTCGCCTCTCGAGTTATCATCTTCCCTCATCCAGTGGATATTTGGGATCAGTCACATCTTTATTTATTTAATTTTATTGTATATGTGTGAATGGTTTGCCTGCATACGTATCTATGCTCCACTTATACATCTGGTGCCCTTGGAGGACAGAATAAAGCAGTGGATTCCCCTGGAATTAGTTACAGACTGTTGTGAGCCACTGTGTGGCTGCTAGAAATTGAATTTGGATTTTCTGCAAAAGCCATAAGAGCTCTAGAGTTGGGTTAGTAGCTATTGTTTTAGACTTTCTATTCCCCTGAGCACCTGGGCTGAGACAAAGAAGCAATTCAAAACAAAACAACAACAAAACCCAGGAGAAGTATGCACCTGTTAAGCTATTAAAAACATCACATGAATATAGACTCCTTTCTACAAGATAGAGTACAAATACCATTTCAAAATACAAAATATCCAAGTGTGTCTCTCTACCCTTCCTGTCCTCATCACTGGGTTAATCCACAAATACACTGTATCTGTGCTTTTCCTGTTTTGTCTCACCCAAACCAAACACAACCCTAATGGGAGAGCTATCACTCACAATGCCTGTGCCAGCTACATGTATGTAAACTTGACATGAAACATCATCATCTGAGAGGAGGAAACCTTGATTGAGAAAATGTCTTTAAAGGCTAGGCTGTCGGCAACCTGTAGAGCATTTTTTTTTAATTAGTGATTGATGAGGGAGGACCCAGCCCACTGTAGGTGGTGCCATCCCTGGGCTGGTGGTCCTGGATTCTATAAGAAAGCAGGCTGAGCAAGCCATATGGAGCAAGCCAGTAAGCAGCACCCCTCCATGACAACCAGCTCCTGTCTCTGGGTTCCTACCCTGATTAAGTTCCTGCCCTGGCTTCCTTGAATGATGGGCTACAACATGGAAGTTGCTTTGCTCATGGTGTTTTGTCATAGCAATGGTAACCCTAATTAAGACAGTGGCCAAGTGAGTAACTGAGGCCCTGAGAGATTGGTAGCTTACTTGAGGTTACATAGCTAACTTTGAAAGCAGTATCTGAGCACATGCAGCCTCAAGCACTGTCAAGCCTATTGGCTATTAAAAGCATCATCCAACCTCTATTTCCAACAGGTACATCCCCCTGGCCCTGGTTAAACCCCATTTTCAAACTTCCTCAAACTAAAATCAAAATTTCATACCCAACTCTTTTTCAAAATACTCATAGAGCTGGCTTATGTAAGTATCTGCCCCATGCCTCGTGCCTCGGGTCTCATGTCAACTCAGTTTCATTGTCATCATTTCAGGACTATGTTGGCATTTCAGAGATGAGGCAGCGAGACCCGCCAAAGTTATGCAGCTTGTCTACACAGCCAAGAAACAACAGAACCACGAATCTGAGCCTACATCTCCAGCATATTGCTCATTCATAGATTAATCTGTTAACCAAAGCAAATAGAAGAAACCTGTCTGCCAGAAAAAGCACTGGATGGGGGGGGGTGGATGGGGGTGGAAGACTGTTTTTTCTAATGTTGCCACCGATCTTGCGATTTTATGCCTAAGAGAAGTGTTAAATTCTGTAGTCACGTTCAACTTTAATTCTGGACCTCTTCGAAGTGGAAGCATCTCTGCAAGTGGGAGCAAGGGAAAGGCTGCAGACTGGAACCCAGGAAAGTTCTGTTTTCAAAGTGTGAGTTGGCACTTTACGGTGGATGGCTTTTGGTCGTGACACTTAAACATTCTGAACTGATTTTTCTCCTCCGGAAAATGGGCTGGGGCTGAGTCGATGCTGTGGGTTTCTTGTGTTACCTGCATAACAGTCTGTCTTGCCCCACATAGAAACTGCACACGCATTCATTGGCAAGCAGTGCTCCATACATTAGCTCATGCATGCTTGAACTTTCCAATGACTAGGAGACTTTGCAAACTATCTTAAGGTGACCTTCATTGTATGGAAATTCTGTACATGTACAGTCAGTGCTGTGTGACTGTGACTGGCCTATAAAGGAAGCTGTTCTTTTTTTTTTCTTTCTCTCTTTCTCTACTTTTTTCAAATCAACTTTGAGGCATTCCCCTTGTGGGTGTGTGATCTTCCAGTGGCAGAAAGAGCTCAGGTGGCTATAACCACAATTCTCAGCCTGCTGCAAATGAATGCACGGTCCTTGCAGAGTACCTAGCATCTTGCAGGCTGGGTTCCCACCTCTGCCTGGGGGCCTTCTAAGAAACAGCTGGTTGAGCTTTAGAGCCTGGAGCTTGCTCAGAAGCCTGGGCTATACGATGAACTTCTACTCCCTGGGGCAAACTGGCTCTGGAAGAAATCGCTATAGCTCAAGACACCAAAGTGAGCAGGAGAACAAAGACTCCCCCCCAACAGTGTTCCACCCAACAATGGTGCCCTCGTGGGAGGTCCAATAGGAAAAAATGCATCTGAACATCTTACCTCATTTTACATCATTTTCAAGAAAGACCTCACTAACCATTGTAGAAACAGGAGGAGAGCCGCAGAAATTAGTTTCTTCCTGGTAGTCCTTAAATGCTGGCCGTTCTTCAATATCAAAGTAGGTGAGAGATGTGGGAGAAAAAAAAAACCACATTATCTGGTCCTCATATCAGGGTCAGTGGGTGCTAGGCATTGTCTAAGCAGCCGGCAATCTGCATAGCCCCAGACAGGAAGTAACACTGTTGCAACTGTTGTTTTCCTTGTTGCTCTAACCTAATTAAGCAAATTAAGGGAGGGAGGGTTGATTCAGGGTTAGCTTCAGAAGACCAGTCCACTGGAAGAAGGCATGATGGCAGAACATGAGTTGACTGGTGATATTACTCCTGCAGTCCAGAAGCAGAGAGCTGAATGTTGATGCTCAACCCAGTTCCTCCTGTCCAGTCAGTCTAGGACTATTTTCCATGAATTGCCACCATCGGTGTGTAGGAAGGGTCTTTCGTTCTCTCTTAGACCTTTCCGGAAACAGCCTCACAGACACACCCAGAAGTGAGACTCCATGTTGATCCTAAATCCTGTCCAGTAGACAATCATGTTTAACCATCATAATACTTACCCTGGCTTGGAAGATTAGGAATGTGAGTCTGAGGGGTTGACTAACTCCTCAAAGGCACACGGGGCAATGATGGATGGAGTTTGCATCCATCTAGAAACCTGTCTGCCAATGCCACAGGACACCGTGTTTCAGGGAAGAGAAATTGCGAAGGACAGACACCTGGCTAGAAACATGTATGTTTCCTGTCACCTGGGACCAGGAGCTGTAGGTCAACAGGCATGCTTGAATACTGGCAGAGTGTACACCTACCATTGTAGAAAGGTACTTTTTCCTGTCTCTTAAAATGTCCATTGTGATCCAGGCATGCTGGCACATGCCTTTAATCCCAGCACTTGGGAGGCAGAGGCATGAGGATCTCTGAATTCAAGGCCAGCCTGGTCTACAGAGTAAGTTCCAGGACAGCCAGGGCTACACAGAGAAACCCTGTGTGTGTGTGTGTGTGTGTGTGTGTGTGTGTGTGTGTGTGTGTATACACACACACACGCTGGCAAGATGGCTCAGAGGGAAATGGTGCTTGCCAACAAGTCCAATCCCTGGGATCTATGTGGTAGAAAGAGAGAGCTGCTGTCTCCTGAAAGTTGTTCTCTGAGTTCCACATACTTTGGTATGCTTGTGTCTATTCTCAAACATTAAGTAAGTGGACAAATGAATCAACATTTTTTTCTTTTCCTTTTGAAAAATTAACGTTGTTTTTATTTCGTTTAGAAAGTTTCATACATGTATACAATGTACCTTGATCATACCTGTGTCCCCCACATACACCTAACTCCCCTCCGGTCCCCCATCTCATCTCCCCTCAACTTCACTATAACTTTATTTTTTGGCTGCTTTATTCAGTTCTTTTTCCTATCACCCTTCCAAACCCCCAACACTAGGTACGAGAGAAAGAACCTTAGATGGGAAAGAAAGGTCAATCTCCTCAGACTACTTCCTGCTGACTAAGGGCATTCAGTTCCTTGGGGCAAGTTTGATCTTTGCTGACAAGATATCTTCTTCTGGTCTCTTTGCACATGACTACTAGACAACACAGTAACCAACCACAACTACAGCAATGAGCCGGCCAACTAGCCCCTTCTATTAGGGCTCAAGCATTTTTATACCTAAGACTTCTCAGAATTCCAAATGTCACAAACCTGCACACACTATCTGCAGCTAGCAGAATCATGCCTTTACCAGGGCACGAGGCAAATCATCTTCAGCTGCTGTGGACAGTCTAAAGCAAACCTCACATCTCACACCTGGAACCAAAACAAAAGCATATTTCTGTAGCATTCCTACATCTTTAAAGAAATGTAGGAAAATTCTCACTCCTCTCTGGGTCCTTTTATATTGTTTATTCTTTGGTGTCTATTGTGGACTCCTCTTTCCCCAAGATTCCACTTCCAGTTATTTCAATGGCTGGAATGCTCAGAAAAGCTTTATGGACAAGGATACTGTCCCATGTCATTGGACGACACACGAGCCTCAAGCCCTGAATGGGTTGCTTCTTGCAGAGCGTTAGCTGGAAGCTCCCCAACTATTTTTAGAAATGTACTAACAAACACTTAGCTGAAGAATGACATCTCCAACCCCTCCAATTTACTACTAGGAATGCAGTGGTTCCAGTGCAAGTTAACATACATTTTGTAGAAGCAAACATAGTGTAGGCTCTGTTGTTCCTAAACTCTAGGTGCTGGAGAAATGGCCTCCACATACTGTGTGGCCCAAATTTCCTGCTCAGGGTCTTTTGATTGACAGTGAATGGGAGACACCATCAGGTCAGAAACGGGAATAAGAGCAGGAGAATTTATTCCCTCTGCCTCCCCACCTACGGCACCTGTAATTGTGTCTGACTACGATTTCAATCATGGTTGAGATCCCACAGAGGAAGCCCAATGTCCACGGACCACTTATTTTCAGGGATGCGATTCACAAAGGATTTGGTAACACCGTCCCCTCTTAATTGTAGAAGAGGAGACAGAGTCACTGTTGCTGATTCCTAGATCCTATGCCCCATTGCTCCCGTTCACTCACATTCATACATACCGCCTTCTCGGAATACCTTCCACTGATACCCTTGAATGGCCCATATCTTTTCTCCAAGCTGCTAAGTGATTTAGCCTCAGATTTCATATTCTGTACGTGAGTATGTGAGTACGTGAGCGCCTCACAGGGTGGGCAGCATCCCGCCTAACCATCTCAGGGTGACAGTAACACCTCTGATAAGGGTTTAGTTCATTTTTTTTAAGTGACCGTGAATTAACATGGAACACATTTAACATGAACTTTTAAAATTAAATATTTGGGGGGTGAGGGGAAGGGAATGCAGCTTGAATTAAAATAGTTATTTCTCTAGAAAGTTCCTAAAACTTTTATCTAATGGAGCAAAGGCAGTGGGCTCAACGGGGAGCTAAAGCAAACGAGGCTGTTCTCCATAGGTCCTTTCGTCTCGTGGAAGGATACAGTCTACCAGGTGATCTCCAACCTGGAGTCTTCCATCTCCAGTTCCATCTGTCTGACCCATGTCTCCCTGTGTACCCTCATTTCCCCTGCCTTGATCCAGATCCTGACCTTCTCGAGTCTGCTTTGGAATGTCGTGAGGAGTGGCTCATATCTTCCCTCATCTGTGCAGTCCCAGCCTATCGGAATTTAGTATGAGCTGGTCCCTCGATGAAGCTTGGTTGTGAGCATAGCTGTCAGTCACAGCAGCAGCCCCCCCCCCCTCTTCCCTCACGCATCCCCCCCCCACCTCCCCGCTTATCCATATCCAGTAGAACTCTGGGAGTGCAGAGTCATGGTTATATGACTAATGTGATGGTTATTGCTCATTGTCCACTTGATGGGATTTGGAGTCCCTCAGGACACACACCTCAGGGGATGAGTGAGGTTGTTGCCAGAGAGGTTGAACTGAGGAGAGAAAAAGGCACTCTGAATGTGGCAGCACCATGCTGCTGGAGGGGAGGAATTTCTGAGCTGAATAAAAGGACAAATGAGAAAACAAGAGGAGGGATAGAATTCTAACCTTTTTGCTCCCTGACGACAAGCGACATATGACGAGCTGCCTCTTAACTCCTGCCACCACAGGTGGAAGAACTCTTTCTCTCCACCACACCCTTCCTACCACAGTAACCCCCAAAACTGTGAGACAAAATAAGCCCCTCCTTCCTTACTCCCGACTTCTTTTTTCCCTTTTTTAAATTGGTTATAATATTTACATTTCAAATTTTATCCTCTTATCCCATTTCCCCCACCACCCAGGAACCCCTTATCCTATCCCCCCTCCTTGTGCTTCTATGAGGCTGTGCCCTCACCTACCCCCCACCCCCACTACCCCTTCCCCACCCTCATATTCCCCCCCAATTCTGTGTTCGTTTTTCATGGGACCAAGAATCTCCTCTCCCACCTATGCCCAACAAGGCCATCCTCCCCTACGTATACCGCTGGAGTCATAGGTCCCTCCCTATGTGCTCCCAGGCTGGTGGTTTAGACCCTGAGGGGCTCTGATTGTTTGGTATTGTTGCTTTCCTCCTGGGGTCACAAACCCTTTCTGCTCCTTCAGTCTTCTAAGTTCTCCATTGGGAAACCCTTGATCATATCAGTGGTTAACTGTGAGCAAAGTCCTCTGAATGTGTTAGTCTTTGGCAGACCTCTAAGGAGACAGCTATATCATGTTCTTGACAGCATGCACTTCCAGCCATCTACATCACTGTCTAGCTTAGGTGACTGTACATGGGATGGATACCCAGGTGGAATGGTCTCCTGATGGCCCCTCCTTCAGTTTCTGTCCCATGTTTTGTTTCCATAATTGCTCCCTTGAGTATTTTTGTTACTGGTTCTAAGTAGAACTGAGGCATCCCCTCTTGGTCTTCCTTCTTCATGAGCTTCATGTGGTCTGTGTAGCCCCGCCTTCTTAAGCCCCTCCTTCCATCGCCCCTCCTTCCTTAGTTTCTCCTTCCTAAGCTCTTCCTTTTTTAGCCCCTCCTTCCTAAGCCCCTTCTCATCTGGTGTTTTCCTCTGATAATTCTACTAGGGCTCTTAGGCAAGACCGTTCACACTGTCTCTGTAAATGCAGAGCAGACAGTTCAAGCCCTGCTAACCTTGCAGCCTCTGATATAGCCACTGTTCCTGTGGTATAAGGCAGCCATAGATAATAGGATAATAAATTTATCCTGTTTGTGTTCCAGAAAAATGTTATTTGCAAAGACAACAGACTAGATTTGATCCAAAGGCCAGTTCACAAAACCCGCTCTTAGTAAGTATGTACAACAGCGGTTTCCAAACTGTATCTATGCAGTCCCTTTTCTCTGACACTCCTCCTTCTGTGTTACTGTGCCTCGAGGTCACTTTGCAATCCCTTACCTGTGCTATGTATCTAAAGTATCTGTGATACTAGCTGCTGGCTTTTTAGACTCACTCCACTCTGCCAGTTGCATGCATCTGAAACACTTGTCTTAAACTCCCTGCATTAAAGTTTTCCGCCATCGTCCCCACCATCCTCTCTCAAGTCACCGTGAACTCCTGTGGACTCTGTGCACGCTCCTGCCCTCCCACTGCATCAGCTCTGTTTCATCATGACTGTTGATGCATCTGTTTTGTGTTGGGAGGCAACAGTGCCTATTATGAAGTGCTTAGGAAATAGTAACCTATTCAATTCAAACCAAGGTGCTTTCAATAGGGGGATTCCAACTTCATCTGGAGCAGTCCCCATCTTGTCTGTTGCCCAAACATAATTAACCATGCCCTTTTCACTCAGAAGTGACTCTGTGTGGGTGGTAGACTATACCCTTGCCCTACATTTGTATTTTAGAATCTAATTTTAATAATATAGGGATGTGTGTGCATTTGCGGGTGTGTTTGTGTACATGGATGCAGTTCCCATGGAGTCCAGAAGATGGTGTGAGATTCTCTGGAGCTGGACATCTAAGCGCTTGCGAGCCACTTTGCCATGAATGCTGGGGAAACAGCTTGCATCTTCTGTAAAGAGCAGTAACTTAAATACAGGATCATCTCTCCTATCTGTTTTACACTCTTTGTGTACCCTGCTTTCTGCTCAACCTTTACACTGGGTTTGAACAGAAAGATTTATAGTCCCCTTTGAGTGCTTTCCCTCTTCCCAGTATTGACCGGAAGATCAGTGACCCTGTTTTCCCCAGGACCAAGGTTAAATAGCTATCAGGACAGATCTACTTTTCTCTGTCTACTTAGCTCAACGGAAAAGAGCCCAGTCAGGATGCTGAATATGGTACAACTTTCAAAAATGTTACAGTTCTATTGGGCCGCTTAACCTTGCTCTATTCTGTGATCCCAGAACAATTCTGACTGAAGACAGCACAGAGAGAAAACAACAGGACCTACAAGCAAGGAAATTTCCCAGGCTCAGTCTTCATCAGAGACAAGCCATTTGTAGAGTCTCCATGGCCAAAGTGGATATATCTCATCAGAACAACCACAGGAAAAGCTTATGAACAAGATACTCAGAGAGAGAAGAGAGGCACAGGACCACCCGTTCACTATACCTCCCCTACCTGTTAGAAGAGCTTCCCAGTTGACCTAGCCTTTTCTCTGAACTTCCTCCCTCATCCCCTGCATTGTGGACAGTTCCATCTCTGTTTTCTGGGTCCCTCCTAGGAATCTGGAGTGGCCACCTGACAGTAGGCTGCGTTAGGGAACTGGTTCCTGGAAAGCAGCAGTGTATCTGGGAGTCGTTCCCAAAACTCTTGGTACTCTGGACTGAGCAATATGTAACCGGATGTTCTTGCCAACAGTGCTTCCCTCTGCAGGATCCTGTGTATATTCATCAAGTGTCATCTCCATAGCATTGCCAAGGGGTCCCCTCCTATTGCTATTTCTGAGAGAACTGTGTCCCTCCCAACCCCAGGGTTGTAATGGGTACATGACCTTGAGTCCATGCTCCCGAGTTTTTGTTCTGTCTTTTTTTGAGCATGTTTTGGAGAACACCCACACAGGTCCCAGAAGCTTCAGTTCTCCTGAGTGGACTTGAATCTCTTGCTGTGCGTCAGCCAAATTACAATTTTAAAAATATGCCAGTGGGCCCAGTGAGATGTCTCGGTGGGTAAAGGTGCTTGCCACAAAGTTTGGTGGTATGAATTTGATCCCCAGAACCCACATGGTGCTCTCGGACTTCCACACATGGCATGGCACATGAGCATAACACCCAGCCACACTGCATGCACAGAGGGAATGAATAAATGTTAAAAAAATATTTTTAGTATGTTCATAAGCAAAACATCAGGCTTAGACAGGGCATTCCTCAAAGACATTAAAAGATCCAACACATGATGAGAATCTTTCCAAATTGAAGGGTGCTGGATTTGAATGTCTAAGTTCTTAAAGCAAAGACTTCAGGAGCTGCTGCCAAAGAAAGACCACCTCACACACAACAGAAAGGGAAAAATTGCATCCAAGAAGCACCATGCTTGTCTTAGTTAGGATTTTACTGCTGTCAAGAGACACCATAACCAAGGTAACTCTTATAAGAACAACATTTTATTGGTGCTGGCTTACAGGTTCAGAGGCTCAGTTCATTATCAAGATGGGAGCATGGCAACATTCAGGCAGGCATGGAGCAGGAGGAGCTGAGAGTTCTACATCTTCATCTGAAGGCTACTAAAAGAAGACTGAATTCCAGGCAGCTAGGACAAGAGACTTAAAGCCCATGCCCACAGTGACACACCTACTCCAACAGGGACACACCCATTCCAATAAGGTCACACCCCATAATAGTGTCACTCCTTGGGTCAAGAATATTCAAACCACCACAGTGCTCTTTGATGTTCCCCACGTGGAACAAACTATAACTGCCATAGAGAATCAAGAACAAGGTCAGTTGCATCCAGTGCCAAAGAACATGTAATGTGGAGACAGAGACTGTGAAATCAATTCAGCAAGTGGATCATTTATTACAGAAACTATTCCATAAGATTAGAACTTGGAAATCTTAGCTGAGCAATGTTCCCTGTTGGTAACAAGCCATTCATTCCAGGGAGAGAGTCTAGAGAGATGACTCAGTGGTTAAGAGCACTCCCTGAACTTTCAGAAGACCTGGGTTTGATGCCCATCAAACACATGGCAGACTACAGTGGTCTAAACTACAGTTGCAGGAAAGCCAATGCATGCCTGGGGCTCCCATAGGCCCTGTATGCACATGGTATGCAAACATACATGTAGGCAAACACTCTATACATAGAATGAAGTCAAATTTTGAATGAGCTCTTATCCTCCCAGTAGAAGGGTGCCCATAAGGGTTTTTGATGAGAGCAGTAATCCTGTATGTTATATTTTAGCTACATCCATTGGGGAATAGTGTCCCAAATAGGTACTAACAATAGGAAGTGAAAGTCTCTGGCAGGCCTGAGCATGGCAAACATGGCGCCCCCAGGTTTTGCTTTGTACCCTTCTCACTCTTGCTAAAAATCATTAGCAAGATTAGATCACCTTCCCAAAGTTAGTCACCAGGATCTGTTCCCTTATTTGGTTATTTCCTCCTCCTGAGGCTAACCAGCAAGGTCCCACTATCAAAGGATTGAAGTCCAGCAATCAAAAGCCCTCTTTTGGCTGCCCTAATTAACTTGTTCAATCAAGATTAAACACCTCATCCTAACAGGGATCATCATCCCTTTTTTTTTCTCTATAAACTGCCATTTGCCTCTGGACACATCTGTCTTCTCTATCCTGAGGTAGTCCTTTGTCCATCTGGGGCAAGTCTCTCTCTCTTATCATCTCCCTTGTCCAGCATTCTTGCTTATGTGGTACTCTCTCCTTGCCTTTGTCCCTCTGGGAAAAATAAATCTCCTTTGTGCTGAAAACTTGGTTTTGGTGTGTCCTGTGCTGATTCTGGTCCTTTTAGAGTCTGGATAAGACACAGGGTCTTGCCAAGCTCAGAATCTAGAGCAAACAAGCCAATGGGGCAGATGGGAGAAGCACTTTGTAAGGAAATTGACAGGCCCGATTTAAGAGAGAAGAAAAGGTAGAGTTACCTTTTGGTAACCCAAAATATCTTGAACTTGGATGTGGATGCCATTTTTAAAAGCTATAACATGTAGGAAATGAAAAAAAAAATCAGCCAATGGCAAAGGCACAAAGACATCTACCACTCTAAAGAGTTTACAAGGGAAAGGTCCTTGAATGGTAATGAGTCCCTGAGTCTTCATCTGTGAAATGGGGACATGAGTATACTGTACAACTTCCACCAAGAGCTGTCTTGTTTCCAAATTTGGGCTTCTTGGGGTCTGGAGTTTCTTCACTCATGATTCATTGTAATTTGAGGAGTAAGAGTATGAATCATTCTTTGATTCTAATTATATTTACTCCAACTTGGCTGGGCTGACTTGAGCCTACTGGGAAAGTCTAACTATTGGCCCAGTGTTCCTATGTTTGGAAGCAAGAGGGCAAGATCTAATCTTTTACCAAGCCTTGGGACCTCAGTGCACAAAGCTCCACCCAGGGTTCCTGAGACCTTTCTGCGTCTTGACACGTTGGATGAAAATTAGAATTCAGTTTCCTTCCGTGTATCTGTGGGCTTTCCATTTGTGGTTCAATAAACCACAATGAAAAATACTTAAAGGGCTGGAGAGACGGCTCAGCAGTTGAAAAGGATGTTCTGCTCTTGCAGAAGACTAAAGTTCAGATCCTAGAACTCACAACCTCCTATTACCCCAATTCCAGAGGATTTAACATTTTTTTCCTGGGCTCCACAGATACTTATATGTGTATGCACCTATCCCACACAGAGACACACACAGGCATAGGACACAATTTAAAAATAATAAAAGTATTTTAAAAACATATGGGAGGGAGCCAGTTGTTACATGTAAATACTGTGTGTTTTATATAAGCTGGCCACTGCAGATTTTAGTATTTAGGAGATCTTGGTACCATTATCCTATGATGGAGTAAAATGTATAAACAAAGTTAAGTAGGGACCATAAAATATTCTAGGTGTTTTCACAGGGAGAATCTAACAGGTGAGATGTGCATACTGCCTTCCCTATTAGTGTGAGGAAAGCCTAGAGAAGGGAATTCTCAGAGCAAGTTGCTGACTGGACCAGGAGAAAAACATCGAACTCTGGAGGAGACCGTGCCTTAATATATAAAGTGGAAGCAACTGAGGAAGACAATTAATGTCAACCTCAGACCTCAAGGG
>JANHMN010000019.1:35850546-35879356 GCA_030674055.1 Rhabdomys pumilio
AAGAAGAAGAAGAAGAAGAAGAAGAAGAAGAAGAAGAAGAAGAAGAAAGGATGGGAGAAAGAAGGGGAGGGAAAGGAATGAAGGAAGAAGAGTGGGAAGGAGGGAGGGAGAAAAAGGAAGGATGGAGGGAAAAGGAAGAAGGAAAGGAGATAAGGGGAGGGAGAGGAAAAGGAGGGAGAAGAGAAGAAAGGAAGGAAGGAGGAAAGAAAGAAAGAAAGAAAGAAAGAAAGAAAGAAAGAAAGAAAGAAAGGGATGGATACAGGAGTCATCAGAACTTCTGCCTTGGTGGTGATCCCATGGAACCAGGACTCAGACTATTACATGAGACAGGCTCAGGTGACACTACTCTAGGATGAGCTGAGAGAGGCTGGGTCTGGAAAAATCAGGAGAAGCCATTCTCGAACCAGCCACCAATACTGAGGAAAAGGGGCCATGGCTGAGGCGATGCTGACATGAACAGCCAAGGAGGAAAAAGCAAACTTCCTATTTTTGTCCCTACTGGAAGGACCTGGCATGAAGCTAGGTAACAAAGAAGAAAGCAGGTTTCAGAGTCCCATATTACCAAGAGAGTAGAGATAAAGAGGTCTGGGAGTCCAGACCGCCAGTTCAGTGACTAACAGATAGGATGATCTTTTTATAGCACATGAATGGAGATACCACAATATTGTATTTTCCGAGAGAGCAACCACAACATTATGACAAGTGCCTGGAGTGGTGGCAGACAGCTGAAGACTTTCCCATCTGCCTCAAAGAAAAGAAACAAAGGGATCTTATGGGGTGAAAGTTGGACTGGTTGTTTCCCCAAACTGAAGTCGGCCCACCCTGACATGGCCATCCATATAACTCCCAGTCCCTTCAGGGTGCCTGAGACATACGCAAACAGAACATGGCAAAGGAAATATAATACCTCTCCCTTGATGAGCTACCCAAGCTCAATCGTAACCTAGTAGAGTGAGATCCTCCTGCCAGCCTGGAAGAAGCAGACCCTGTGTTGTGAATTACTGGTGACACACAGGATCTAGAATGTGGATCATTGCCTCCTACCGTGTTTAAAGTTGGTGACAGTGTGTACCACGCTAACGGACCATTGGGCTTCTGGGAACCTGCCATCTCTGCATCCCTTCTCACCATAGTAGCACTGGGATTGCAGATACAGGCTACTATACTGGCTTTACACGAGGGTTGGAACTCAGCTCCTCCCACATGTGCAACACATGCTTCAGTCACTGAGTCTTCTCTATTAGGTGTGCTTCTATGGTCATCTGTTACGTGCTGTCCCAGTTAGGGTTTTACTGCTGTGAACAGACACCATGACCAAGGCAACTCTTAGAAGGACAACATTTAATTGTGTTGGCTTACAGGTTCAGAGGTTCAGTCTATTATCATCAAGGCGGGAACATGGCAGCCTCCAGGCAGGCATGGTGCAGGAGGAGCTGAGAGTTCTACATCTTCAACTGTAGGCTACTAGTAGAATACTGACTTCCAGACAGGTAGGATGAGGGTCTTAAAGCACACGCCCACAGTGACACACCTACTCAACAAGACCACACCCACTCCAACAAGACCACGCCTTCTAATAGTGCCACTCCCAGGGCCAAGCATATACAAACCATCACATGTGCTATAGTAAACTGTCACCAGGATGCTCCTTATTCTCTGTTTCCCATCTACGGTCGACATGGGCCTGTTCATGAGCATTTAATATGTTCCGGGTATTTTCAGTCTTCGAGATGGCGGACTAGTGTAGAACACAGAAGTAACCAGGCATTGCCACCCACTGTGAGGACTTCAGACCTTAGGAGCCTTCAGGCTGTCAGAGCGTGCCCAGAACGGAAGCACAGGGGAACCTGTCAAAGGAGGTCTTAGTTCAAGGATAATCAATGCTAAGGTGATGTCAGAAAAATTTGCGGTGGCTCTTTACTGCTGAACTTTATACTAGGTGGTAGCGTTTCTTCAACCACATGATGTGGCCCAGAAATAAAAGCAGTTCTTCCTCAAAATGTTTTCTTCCCTGCGTTTAAGTTTATTCACAAGGGAGCATCTAGTTGAAAATCCAAAATCCAGAATATTTTAAAATGTGTGCTTGGACTTGAGATATCTCCGATAGAGATTAGATTAACAATTGTTTCTCTTAATACCAGCACTTCCTCTAGAAACTGTACCCAAAGCAACCCTAAAAAACCTCTAATTTCATGAAACGTGTCATTTCCTCTCCTTTCCAAGACCCCATTTTCCTTTCTTCCCCTGGGCCTCATTCCTTTTTTTTTTTTTTCTTCCCCTTGACTGTAATGCTTCAGCTTTTGAAATACTACTCTTCCTTGGCAACCGATACAATAAGAGTTTCCATTTGGGAGGCGGGGTGTTTGATGATGCTGAGTTCTGATCCCAGCCAAGGTCCCACGCAAGGTCAGAGAGACAGCAGAGCTGAGATTAGACGCCTCGCCCCAGGAGCCTCAGCGTGAGACCCACAGCAGTTTTCCTGTCATCTTCTGGATCTGGAACGGCCTCCCACCCACACAAGACTTCTCTGGCGCTTCCTTCCCTTTCCCTAACTCCGCTCAATCACCCAGGGTCTACACTGACTACAGGGTCTGCCTGTGGTTTTGACCGATTCCGCATGCCTGCTACTCCGGAAAACCATGGAAGTGGGAAGAGCCTCCTCGCTCGCTCACCTATTCCAAGCCAAACTCAGACTTGATTGCCCAACAAATGAAAAGACTAAGGGCTGAAGCCAGATGCTCTCAGCAGGGCTCCGTTTGCCTTGAAGGTTGGGGCGAGTACATAAGCCCCTCCCTCTCCCATCTATTTCACACCAGGTTGGCTCTCACGCCAATCAAATGTTGATCCCTCTCTGGCCATCCTGGGAGCTGTTTGGGATGCGGGGCGGGGTGGGGATGGGGTAACCTTATCTTCATAAGTTCTCTAAAGCACATGTATGCCTCCCACAAGCAGTATAATTAGCAACCAAAAACACTGCTCCACTCCACTTCAGGGTACCATCTCATTTAAGGTGGGCTATTAACTTTTCAGAGGGCGTGAAAAGCTACCTCGCCATTTTAAATAGAGCAAAATGCGGAGGAATCTGCATTTAAACTTCTAAAACAGCGGTAAGCACCCACCACCACCCACAGATCTAGCAATTGAGATTTTTCTTTCTCTTTCTCTCTTTCTTTCTTCCCTCCCCCCCCCCCCCCCCCCCGCTTGGCCTGTTATTTATTTAGAATCGGAACCAATTCCTTTCAGGAGAATGCAGCCATCCAAGCTGACATCTGGAAGCGTCTAGAAGGAAGTGTAAGGTTAACCAACACCGAGGTAGGCAGACTTGCAAAGTCATCAGCACTCATCTACCCAGAATCCCCTGCTTCTCCCCACATTGCTTAGACCTGGCTCGGAAGAGAAACACCCGGTTTTGAGGTAGGGGCAAACCAAGGCAGAAACAAAAATAAATTCAGGGTCCTCCTAGGTAGAGGGTTCTTTGGCCCCAGACCCCGAGCCCTGGACTTTCTGTTAGCCACAGAAATTGCTTTGAAGCCGAAATTGTGACTTAATATTTGATCTGTCTCACCTATATGGAGATCTTGGGGTGGAGCTTGGGAGGGGGAGGTGTAACGGATAATAGGGAGAAAAGGAAAACTGTGGATCTCTCTTTAAAAAAAAATACAATTGAGTTTAAAAAAATAATTAAAATTAAGTTGAAAAAGAAATTAGCTCCGAGAAATGTTTTTTTTTCCTTGAAGAGTGACTTTGCAGCGTGTCAATTAGGGAGCCTGTACTCCCGGGTAGCTTCGCTGCTGCTGCTTTGAGCCAAATCCTCAGACTCCCACACAGATCTGTGAAATCAATTGTCTTCCCCAAACATGTGGTTACCACGGCGAAGTGAAATGACTAAAACTGCTCTCAAAGATGACATCGCTCCTCTAGTCTTCTTTCCTAGGCCCCAGAAGGAACCTGAAGGAGGAGGGAGGGGGGAGCTTCTCCTGAGGATTGAGGATATTTTTTTTTATCAGTAAGTTTCAGACTTTTGGTTTAACCTAGTTATTTGGGGGATGGAGAGTGTGCGGGGGTGGGGGTAGCTGGCAGACAAAGGCCAATCAAGTGAGAACTGTCACTGCTGACATACTGACACCTGCATGTCAATGCCAAGGTGGGGGGCTGCGAGGGCTCCCCCGGGAGCCCCCACATGACCCCTCCATGTGTTTCTGCCATCACCCCACCATGGTGCAAGACTACCACGGAGGGCAGAGTGGCTGGCATACTGAACCTGCCATCCTGTGACATTTCCCTGGACAAGGCAGCTCAACTCCAGCCCCAACAATGCCAGGAAGACAGGCGAAGGCCATCAGTCTCCATTAGGGAGACAGGGTTATTCTCTCATATTATGGCCCTGTCATGTCCCCTTTAGTCGCCAAAAGGCATGGCTGTCTCATACATCATCATCAGCATGTTCTCCTCACAAAGATGGAGAACCCCACGGAGGGGTTCTTTTTTGCCCAAGTCCCTCCTGAGATAGCCAAGGGCCTTCCCCTGGACAGAAAGGATGCTAGGCTGCCAGCAGAGACATCTGCATCCTAATTAAATGCTAGGCTTTGAAGAGTGCCAAGGATCTGACCTCCAGTTTGCAAATCAGAAGTTTAAACAAACTTCCACAGCCTCCACTGGGGAGGAGAGCACCCCTGTGGGGCCAAGAGGGGAGGGAGGAAAAACAGCCCAGATCCAGTTCTTGGGAATCCAGCTATGCTTAAGCTTGGCACGTACACAGTCCTGTCACTGGAAAGTGACACACTATTTATAGCTCTTATATTTAATTAAGCCACAGATATAATATTTTATTTAATTCTTCCACTAGCTTCACTTTATATTTAAAAGACACTTTTTTTTTTTTAACTGGAGACAAATGTGACTTAGAGAAGCAGTTATGATGAGAAGAGACGGATTTTTGTCCGGTCACAGACCTTGAATTGGTGACTGTGGTGTGTTAGCTGATTAGATATGGAACATTCTAGAATACTGGCATATGTCCTAGATGACAACCGTCGGAGTTGCCACGCGCTGAGACTGACTATGTGTCTTACCTTGTTCCATGCATTTCCGCCCTGTATGTATTCTCAGTTAATTAACAGAGGGAGCACTACTCTGAGAGACAGGAGTTATCTACACTTCCTAGTTAGGCAAGCTTATTAGAACTTGGGGGAAGTTATATAATTCACTAAGTCCTCAGTGGGTAAACGGTAGTTAGAATGCAATCTTCAGGACTCAGGTGTCCACACACAGTGACTTCATTTAGGTGTCTTTACACACAGCAGGTCCAAATCCAGATATTTTGTGCAGCAAGGCTAGACGGGCCCAGTAGGAAAAGCTAGCCTAGTGGTATGGCTCATGTCTTTAATCCCAGCACCTGAGAGGCAGAGGTAAGCAGATCTCTGAGTTTGAGGCCAACCTGGTCTACAGAGCAAGTTCTAGGAGAGCCAAGGAGACACAGAGAAAGTCTGATTCAAAAAACAAAACAAAACAAAACAAAAAAAAAAAAAAAAGGAAAAAGTTATGTCCTGACCAACCTTCCCATGGGTTCCTCACCAGTGTTGGTCTGGGTATAACAGTTGAAAATGAACTTCATTGGACCTCTCAAAGGTACAGACTTGTCATGAAGCACTGTGAGGGGTAAAAAAATGAGGACAAGCCAGACCTTCCTTGGTCAACCAACAGGGATACAAATTCCACTCTTGAATCAGCCTAGGAGTCACCAGCACTTGCTGTCTCAGGAGCACTGCCACACCAGCATGTGGTACCCTAGGCATCCTGCATGCTGGTAGGGAAGGCTAACCCACCTTTTGGCCCTTTTTTTGTTTAGTTTAATGTGGGCAATAGCACTGTCCTAAGGCCCTAGCTATTCAACTGGGTGCCTCTATTGTTTGGAATGTGACTCGCTGGGCTAGGGAAAGGGCTAGGGAAGGGCTTCTGCCATGCCCCAAGTTAAGGTGGTAGCAACAGTAATCCAAAGCAAAGCAAAGGGTTCTGGGGTTCCCTGTTGGTGTCCTGACCCCTGCTATCTCTCTTCTTTCTGTGAAAAGAGCCCTGGTTGCTTGTGGCTAACTCTCCTCTTCCTAGTCAACGGTTTTATTAAACCCAGACTGATAACTCCTTTTCCTTAGTTGGTGAGAGAGGTTGCCGCAGTCTCCTGTTCTGACTTATCTTGTTACAGCTGGTTAGCGGCCTGTGGGGGTAGGGAGGAAAAAAGCTCTGGAAAAGTTCCTATATAAACAAACAAAGTAACAAGATGTACCCAAAAGAAAGCAAGTATCTTTTTCTTCTTCTGCAAACTATCAAGGACGGAAGTGACACCCTGAACTGCCACAGCCTTGTGCTTGCCAGACACTGCACCCTCCCCCCACCCCCCCCCCCCCCCCCATGAAGAGGAGGAGGAGGAGGAGGAAGAGGAGGAGGTGATAGAGGACAGACACAATGATGGAGAGACTGAAGCCATCAGCATGCTGGCAACCTGGAGCTATCCAATTAGGGTATTTATTTGACTGTGTAGGGTAGTGTATTCCTCTCATTTGTCAGCAAGAGTTTGGGAAAATATTAGCAGTGTGTACTGTGGAGGCGACTACAGCCAGTATGAGTGTGTGCAGAGTCGTTAGCTGTGTCTTCTCCCTTGCCCTGAGCAAGGAGCCTCGAAATGAAGGCAGCACTTTCTGGTGACCTAGTTCATGTCTTCGAGAAGTTGCAGAAGTGTCCTCCCGCAAAACAAGAGAGCTGAACCACGGCAACCGTACAAGCAAAGTGCAGAGATTTGAGCTAAAACTGCCGCCTCATCTGCAAAGCATCAAACCCACAAGAAAGGATACAGTTTAGCGTTGTTCTGTGAATTTCCCAGCTTTGTTCATTGATCGAAACACAACCAAATGCTAGGTCACCTCTTCCTTTGTACATCAGATACTTTAAAGAGAGAAACAGAGATACCCCACCCCCACCCACAATGTACACCTTACATGATATTTGTGCCCTATAGATACCAGAAAAGGAGTGGGATTTGTAATGGGGTCCCAGGAGCTGTTTCTGAAGTCTTAGAATTTTTCACTTATGGCTAATTAGAAGATTCTTAATTCACGAATCTTCTATCCAGTGTGTTAGACAATGAGGGTTTCCTTGTCCACTGCCACGACTTTCTCTTTATCTCACCTTAAGAAAGCAAATTATAAAATATGTTATTGATAAGGATCTCCGCTCACCTCATTCGATCCTCATGATGAGGAGACATCAAGAAAGGTGAAGCTGTATAGAGCCTCATTTCTCTTAACACCAACTTCCTCTGGGACTAGAACGATTCTCAACCTTTCAAATCTGTTTCCTTCTATTTGAGCTATCTTATTTTTTTTTTAATTATGTGTATGTGGAGGTAGAGATATGCAGGTTCCCTTAGAAGATATCAGATGCCCTTGAATCAAGAGTTTCAGATGGTTGAGCCTTTCTGCATAGGTGCTGGGCATGGAACTTGGGTCCTCTTTAAAGAGGACCCTCTCTTAGCTGCCTGTCCCTCTCTCTATCTCCTCCTCCTGAATGAAGACGAAATAGAGTTAAGTTAGGTCTTCATTTCTCAACCTCAGCGTTGCCAATATTTTGGACCAGAAAACTCTGAAGATGTTTGCAGCATCCCTGGCCTCTAGCCAATAACATTCCTTCATTGTGTTGTGACCAAACATGTTTCCACACATTGCCAAAAATCCTATCGGGGGAGGGGGGAGCGGATAAATTACTCCAGCTGAGAACCATTGAATAGATCAGGATTTATAAAAGCCAAAGCACATCCAGCAGTTATGTACATGAGAGATGTAAACCACTTTTTAAGGAAGTAAGCAAATTTTAAGAGTTAAGTATTCTTATCTCCTGTGGATTCTTGCCATACCTTATGTGATTACATATATGTTCATATATGTACAGGCACTAGCAACTGGGAAACCTCAGCTGTTAGTCCTCAGATACTGGAAGACAGTCTCTCTCTGGCCCAGAACTTACTAAGTTCGATACTCTGGGAGGTCAGTGACCCCCAAGGATCTGTTTGTCACTGCCCTCCCAAGTGCTGGGATTACAAGCGTATACACAACTAGCTTCTCTATGTGGATTCTGGAAATTCAATGCATGTCCTTGTGTGCCAAGCACTTTACTAAGTAAGCCATCTCTCCAGTGCTCTTTCTGTGACTTCAAGAGAGAGCAGTGAGTCTATGGTTATGTAAAATCCCTTTGGCTCTTCAAATGCCAACAAATCATTTCTTGTTGCAAACGGGGTAAGCTCTGAACTTACATGGTTCAAATTTCAGGTCCGCCTCTTAACAACTTCAGTACCGGGGTAGCTCTTTAATAGGTGTCTCTTTTCCTATCTACAAGGTAACAGTAATGCACTTTGTAAGATTATGCCAGACTTACACAACACAGAACCCATAAGAGATCCAGGAAAGGGCACACAGTAGGCACTCAATAAATAGCACATATTTTTTTTTATCTCGAAGCTATAAAAACACTGCAAATCAAACTAAATACATCTACGGGCCAGACTGAGCCTGTGGGATAGAGTCACAACTCTGGATCATGGGGTTTCAAGGGCCCTTTCAAGTTTCCTAAGGTTTCCTGAATCCATTTTATGAAACCAGGACACCATTTCCCTCTTACTAACTCATATAAACTAGTTGGAGAAATAGAACCCTAACGCTAGCCAAGACCAGGTAGTCAGACTAGACTTGTGAGGAAACACCAGTGGCAGACTGTGTGTTCTTGAGAGCCTTGAAAAAAATATGAACACCAACTCTACTCTTCATTTGAGAAAAGGTTACCTGCATGTAAAGGCACACGCATGTAATTCTCCTACTTGGGAGAGAGAGGCAGGCAGATCTTGGTGAGTTGGAGACCAGTCTGATTTACATAGTAAGTTCCAGGACAGTCAGAACTACGTAAGTGAGACCCTATCTTGAAAAACAAAACAAGCTAAAGCAGGCTAGATCTTACCGCTCTCAGCCTTGGCCATAGATGCTTCTGTTTGTTGTTGGTAAGAGACAAGCTCATAAGTGACTATCTTGTGCCCATCCCTAAATAGAACATCTCTATGACCCTCTGCAAGGCTCGACATCATGGAAGAGGGGGAAAGTATGAGCCGGAAGGTTGGGAAGGGATCTGGGAAAGAAGAGACATGTCTGGGAAAGTTCCTGATGTGATATGACTGTTGCATCTCTGAACTCCTAGTAGCAGGAGTTCCCTGAATAAGACTGGGCCTATCAACATTCCGTCACGCATGGGGGCGGGGCTTATAAGTCCCCACCCCTCTCCCTGAAGAGGAACAGACAAGTTGATGGTTGCTCAGAGAGGAACGGTCATATTCCTGAGTGTTGTAACCGCCTGAGAGTGGCCCTTGCTCACATAAACACACCCCTTCCCCATGCTGATGCGGGCAACACTAATTGAATACAACGACGTACAGAGAAACAAAGAAGGCCAGGATGGAAATAGGAGAGGAAACTGATGGGAAGAAGAGATTCATTTGAGAGGGAGAGGGGGATGAGAGGGTAAAGGAGAGAAGAACATGATCTCTTGTGACTCCCTTAAAAGAAAGTACCTGAGATTGGGGGTGGGGAGAAAGAGTATCATCCTTGGAAGCCGCCATCTTCAACCTTTTTCTTCCGGAGAAATGACAAGAAAGTACAGTGAGCTGTTATTTGCTTTCTAGCGAAAATAAATCGACAAGTCTAAGTTGGTGTCATTAGCCCAATCGCTTGTCAGTGAGACTGTTGATGAAGGCACGAATAGATTGCCTCCTCCAACCTGATTCTCCCACTGGAAGACAACATATCCACTCCTGATCAATATTTCGATCTGAGTTACTTATAATGCTGTCAGACATGCAAACCCGCTTTACTCCAGGGTGCAGGAATGAGATTTTCTTTCTTTCTTTCTTTCTTTCTTTCTTTATTTATTTATTTTGGTTTTTGCAAAACTGAGATCAGACATTACAAGGCCATGGATGAGCTGTATTGTGGTCTAAAACCATATAACCAGATCAGCAAGATAGAGGATTACCAGAAACTAAGGGTATAGTTCCAATAAGTACACCCCCGACTCCCCACACCCTCACCCCCCACTACCCTTATGCCATGGGATTTGGGAAGATTGCTCACACTGAGCAAGCATGAGGACCTGAGTTCAAATCTCCACCACCGATGTAAAACTATGGCTGGTGCACTCGTAAAGTCAGTTTAGCATGAAGTGGAGATAAAGGGATCACTGGGGACTGTTGTTTTAAGAAGCCTTAAGCTGGAGCTGGAGAGATGGCTTAGCGATTAAGAGCACAGGCTGCTCTTCTGGAAGTCCTGAGTTCAAATCTCAGCAACCACATGGTGGCTCACAACCATCTGTAATGGGATCCAGTGCCCTCTTCTGGTATGCATGAAGTCAGGGTACTCATATACATATAATAAATAAATTAATAAATAAATAAATAAATAAATAAATAAGTCTTTTAAAAAATTATTTTTAAAAAGCCTTAAGCCTTTCTATCTGCTGTAAACATGAATACGAAGGTGTTTTCTGAGCAAAGCCCTGCTCCCCTCTTACCTCTAAGACTCTAGAGCTCCCAGTGATTTTCAGCTTTGCATGGGGGGGGGGTCAGTGTGCAAAGGAGGGCAGGGCAAGGGAAAGCTTGAGCTTCTGGAGAACCACAGTAAATAAATCTGACTCTGACCTGAGGGGAATAAATTTATAAATTCAGAGCCTAGTGCTATTTCACTAGCACAGATCCAACCAACGTGATTCCAGACCAAATATCTGACATAGATATAATATTCAGCCAACCCAGGTGAAAGGGTGTTTTTTTTTTTTTTCTATTAATCTGGCAAGTGCATTTAGGAAAGGTTCATTCATATGTTAAGAAAATGTGAGCTCTTCCTTGCTTTATCCAGGATACAGCACTCTTCTGATAGAAGTTTGATTTTTTTTTTTTAAAAAAAAAAAATTGTCATTTTAAAATGTAGTCAGTCTCAGGTGTTCTCTGTCTTATTTAGTGTTCTCCACTGAGGACAGTGAAATTGGAAAGAAATCCTTTTGGGGAGTCCACAGTGACTTCCTACAACAGGAGAGCAGCCTGTGAGAGCAGTTATGTCCCATAGAGCCACTGGGGTACTGAACTAGGTTCCTGTAGGTCTGTTCCACAGAGTCACCAGGGTATTGAACTAGTTCCTGCAGGTCTGTCTCACAGAACCACTGGGGTACTGTACTAGGTTCCTAAAGGTCTATCCCACAGAGCCACCAGGGTACTGAACTAGGTTCCTGCAGGTCTGTCTCACAGAACCACAGGGGTACTGAACTAGGTTCCTGCAGGTGTATCCCACAGAGCCAAACAGGGTACTGAACTAGGTTTCTGCAGGTCTGTCTCACAGAACCACAGAGGTATTGAACTAGGTTCCTGAAGGTCTGTCCCACAGAACCACCAGGGTACTGAACTAGGTGCTTATCACATGGAAGTAGCAACAGAAGCGTGCCTTTCCCTCCAGTTAAAATACAAACATTAGAGTCAAGATAGAATTTCATACAAACACCACAAGTGAGAATCCAGATTCTGTGCCAGCGAGATGGCTAGGGTGGCGGTGGAAACGGAGCATGATGACATGAATCCAATCCCCAGGACCCACATGGCGGAAGGAGAAGTAAGTCACTCTCTGATCTCCACCCACACAGGACGTGTGTGCAACTGCTTGCATGCACGTGTGTGTGCACACATACACACACACACACACACACACACACACAAAGAGTCATAATTTTAAACAAAAAAATTCCAACTCCATGTATTATCTAGATCAGTAGCTTTTTCCAACATTTTAAAAAATAAGCTATTTTTAAACAAACTCTTACACTGTGTTAATGTACAAATGAATGAATATTTTCAATTTTGTTACTTTAAAAAAAAAAAACCCAGATCTAAAACTACCTTCGCCCAATAGTGGGTTAAGTATGCAGAGCTCAGCTATGAAATAATTTAGTTTTAAATCGGCAGTGGCATGTCTGTCAGTAACAGTTTTTGTAAATTGGACACAAACAAGTCTGAACTGCAAACGCAATCAGTGTCCAGTCGCAATCTTCTTGTTCGGTGGCATCTGAATGTCACATTTAAATGTTCACATAAAACAAAGACGGACAAACGACAAGTCTCTTACCAGGCAGGGAAACCACTCCTAGACACAAAATAGGCAACACACAGACAGCCGAATCTCAGGAGGACAAAGATTGAAGCAGAAGAAATACCCATAAGATAGAAGCTACAATTTTTGTAAAGCCATTGAAAGATTCCAGCCCACAGATGCCAGATCAGCAACTTCCATAGTGTCTAAAGCAGTGGGTCTCAACCTGTGGCTAGAGACCCCAAGCCCCTTCACAGGTGTCGCCAAAGCCCTTCAGAAGGCACAGATATCTAATTATGATTTATAACAGTGACAGTTATGAAGCAGCAACAACATAATTTTATTGGGGGGGAGAGGGGAGCGGTCACCAGGAAGAACCACCGATCTAAAAGCAAAAAAATTCACACATAGGCATGCAGTAGTCGGGCCGTTTAATAATTATGGAGAAAGGTTAGCTGGTGGGAGTGGAGGGATATATTCAGTACAGGGAAACCACACGACAATGGAATATAAAAAGCTTCCGCAGGGGGAGCCCTAAAACGCCGGAAGCTGGCAAGCCTCGTAGCACTGCAGCCTCAACAAACTGAATGGTCCTGAAAAACACCAAAGATCTAGAAAGATCCTTCAACTGCCCTAAGAAATGGCCTAGTATGTGCACTCAGAATATTATACACACCCGCTAGTTCTGGCCCCTGGTGGTGAGGGAGGGTGTTTCTCTGATATAAGGCACATTGGAGACTCAAGTTCTTTCTTTCGTTCTTTTCTTTTCTTTTTTTTTTTTTTTTAAGATTTTTTTTTTTAAAGATGAGTAGGGAGGAGGGCACTGGGTTCCATTACAGATGGTTGTGAGCCACCATGTTGTTTCTGGGAATTGAACTCAGGACCTCTGGAAGAGCAGTCAGTGTTCTTAACCTCTGAGCCATCTCTCCAACCCCGAGACTCGAGACTCAAGAGACCTTTTAATTCTCGAATTTGAGAGGTAGAGGAAGATGGTTCTGTGTGAGTTTGAGGCTAGTCTGGTCTACAGAGGGAGTTCTAGGACAGCCCGAGCTACACAGAGAAATCCTGTCTCAAAAAATGATGAATGAATGAATGAATGAATGAATGAAACCTGTGTTTTCTTATGGGGTGCTGGAAATGGGCCGTGTTAATAAGGGACCACCATCATTGAGATGGACTCTCCTAGGAACTGTTTCATCTCTCATAGGGGTCAAAAGGTGTGGGCTGGAGGGGCTGGAGGGGGAAGGGCACAAGCCTTAAAGACTTCCTGTAAACGAAAATCATGTGTAGATTTTAGTCTCTTCCCTTCCAGCTTGGAAAGACCTACACATGGACCACCCTATCCCTAAGGAGGTGCCATCGAACATAACTGGTCCATTTGTGTCCTCTAACACCCACCACCCAGAATACTGAACAAGGTCACGTTTGCCTCTCTCGTCTAATTAAAATCATACCCGTGGCAAGATAACGGCAGGAGAGAGAGGAAGATATGGGCGGTAGCTTGTCGGGGCGTTCGGGAGAAACTCAAATGTTCTCACAGTCCTTTGGAATCCATTGAGACAGCTCAGACATCTTAATCCCTTTCCCTCTGTCTTCAGATACGTCATTCGAGGATCAGAATGGGAGAAGTGAATGACTGAGCAATCAGAGGCGAGCTCAAGTTTAAAAGAAGTAAATTAACACTCGGAAGCCCAACGTGGGGATGAAGGGGCGGGACCTGTGTGGGGAAATTAGCCCCACTCTCTCTACGTTTTGAACCGGGGAATGAGAAACTTGGAAGAGCGAGAAATGTTGGTGCCAAGGTGGCAGAGAGGAAGGAGTGATTAGCTCCAGTCTCTCCTCACTTGTGAGAGTTCTGTGGAGTTTTTCTGGAGGAGAGCTGGCTGTCACCCTTCGGGAAGAACCTCCTGGCTAACTCCTCCTTCCTTTGATGCCTGGGGAGCTTGGCCATTAAAATCTGCCTTGGGCAAAAACTCAGCAGGCAGATTTCCAGTCTGAGGGAAGAGCTTTGACAAAACTTTAATAAAATTTAATAATAATAATACTATAAAAATCTAGTTCTGATTGGCACCAAGAACTCTTGAGTTAAACAAAAGTTTACCTGTATATTCAGATAGGTGGTCTGGGGAGAGCCGGCCCTCTTCTGCAGGATGCTCTATAGTGAAGCTCTCTGCCTGTCAGCATTTGCTCACAAGTACCAGAGTCCTTGATCCAAGACTCTCATAGGGCTTCAGGGAGTTTCTTAGGTTGCCTTAATGCATTTAAAGGGAGAATTTTACAAACTTTCCCGTGGTGTGACAGGAGGCTGAAGAGGGTTAACACACATGCACACACAGACACAGACACACACACACACACACACACACACACGTACACACATACACACGTCAACTATTTTTAATCCAGGCATTTAGTTAAAAATTAAGTTTTAATCTGATGGGCTCATTTTCATTATTGAAAATTCAGCGAAAGGGGCCTCCTTTAAAATTGAGTTTGTGCTGAGCAGTGGTGGTGCACCCCTTTAATCTCAACACTTGGGAGGCAGAGGCAGGTGGATTTCTGAGTTCGAGGCCAGCCTGGTCTACAGAGTGAGTTCCAGAACAGCCAGGACTACACAGAGAAATCCTGTCTTGAAGAAAACCAAATAAATAAATAAATAAATAAATAAATAAATAAATAAATAAAATTGAGTTTGCAATATTGGACCTCCCTGTTAGAATATCACTTTAAGAGAAGATGCTTTCTTCTGTATAGAGGTGGTACATAGACTTATGGGCTGATTATAAGAAACATCATTGAAATTACCTTGCATTAAACAGAGAGAGAGAGAGAGAGAGAGAGAGAGAGAGAGAGAAAGAGGGAGAGGGAGAGGGAGAGGGAGAGGGAGAGAGAGAACAAAATGCTTCAAAACATTTCACCAGCCCACCCAACACCTCTGCCTCTTCTATTTATCTGTGCCACACAGGGGGTCTACAAGCAACCATCTTTCTTGTCCTACTTAATAGGATCTCTAGTCACATGCAATAGTAAAATAGTTCTATCCTCTTCAGCTCCATCAACACACAGACTGTTGCCATGAACTTACAAGAGCTTGACGCTGTAATAGTTACTTTTCTTGCTACAGTGAAACACCAGACAAAAGCAACTTAAGGGAGAAAGGATTTATTTTAGCTCACGGTTTGAGGATACAGTCCATCATGGTGGGGGAGGTATGGCGGCAGGACATGAAGCACCCACAGTCAGAAAGCAGACATAAGCTGGCTCAGCTAGCTCTCTCCTTGTGACTTGGTCTGAGACACCAAATCCATTTAAGATGAATCTTCCTTCATCAGTTAATCGAACCTAGAATCTCTCTCACAGACTTGCCCAGAGGTTTGCTTCCTAGGTAATTCTAAATCCCATTAAGTTAACAAAGTTAACTGTCACAAGAGCATCTTCTGGAACAATTTAGTTTTATCCAAAAGGTTATTAAACAGAGAACAATCATTTGAGATATCTATATATCTAGATCTAATCTATCTATATCTACTATATATAGATATAGAGATAGACATACAGATAGAGGTAGAGAGAGACATATAAATATATAGATATATGGATATATCTCAAATGATTGCTCTGTTTAATAACCTTTCATATAATATACTATATTATATACACACATATATACATGTGTGGGTATATATATATGTATATATATATATATATATGTATATGTAGATAGATAGATAGATAGATAGATAGATAGATAGATAGAGGATAAATGGGCTTTTTCAGGTTTACCTTACAGAGCAGTATGTAGTGTTAGCAAACTCTGAAAGAGCCTCTTTCTGTTCTGCTCTTGTTTGTCCAGTTGCTCCTCTCAGTGACATCACAGAAAGACCCTGTTCTAAGAATGTTATGCAAATGCTCTAAAATTAGTGCGAGACTATTTCCACACTATACTGCCCACTCTTACTCTAGCGGTGGAAACAACAATAACAACACACACACACAAAAAAAAAAAAAACCCAAAGACGAAAGATGCCTACAGGCTAGTGTCAGGGAAGAAAATCTATGTGCTAACTAACCCCATGCCTTTTCATAGCTGGCGTCACACAAATGCCAAGGTGGCATATAATCACATGGAAGTTGAGCTTTTAAAGCAAAAAGAAACCTACTATGCTTCCTAGTTACGCCTGTGCTTCCTGGGCCACTGGCATGTGGATTTATGTGTATGTGTATTTCCAGTTCATTTCTACTGCTATCACAGATGCACCGAGTATGCTTCAGCACTGACATGCAACCAAAGCAGAATTTACATGGCAGTGAGATGTTCACAGGGTGACTCTTGTACAAGGACATGCTCACTGGCCAGGTCATCTTTCCTGGCAACTTTGTATCAGCTACTGACAAAACTGTGTGAGTAATAGTCCCTACACCGTGTCTCCATTACAATCTCTCTCTCTCTCTTTTTTGTTTTCTTTTTATTTAAGATTAATTTTGGGTTTTATTTATGTGTATGTGTTCCCGTCACTGTGTGTGTGTGTGCTCGCACATGTGCCTAGCACATATGTGCAGGTATCTGTGGAGGCCAAGATAAGATTCCAGATCTCCTAGAGCAGTTCCAAGGAATTTGTGAGCTGCCTGACACGAGTATTAGGAATTGGACTCAAGTCTTTTTCAAGAGCAGCAAATACTCTTAACTGCTAAACTGTCTCCAGATCCTAGGACTTGGTCATGCGGTGAACCTCTCCAAGCCAGGGGCAGGACAAAGCTTGTTCAAATCCTTTGGCACACTTTTTCAGAGCCAGCTCAATGCTCCACATTGACGAAAGTCTGCCAGTCACTTCCATTTCTCCCTATCATGGCCTCTCACTCTCAAGTGTGTGAGTCCTGCCTAGGGCCCAGGGTCACATGACTTCCAACCTAGCCATATATGGAGAAAAGCAAAACTCCACAAAACAGAAATCAAGAGGAAGCAGAGGCATGCAACTTCAGGGTATCACACAGAACAGATTGTGCTCCCATGATATAATACTTCTTCCCCCTCCTACATTACAGACCTATTGAGAGGATCATGCTTGAGCCAATATTGAATGATTCTTTATCTCGCATAGACTGACTTTGATTTACTTGAGAGAGTAAGAAACAGTCACACACACACACACACACACACACACACACACACACAAAACAAAAACAAAAACAAAAAAACATGACTACCAATCGTTAGCTAGTGGGTACAGGATATATTTCTGAGAATAGTTAATAAATAATAATGCCATCATCCTCCCTTTGGAAGTGTTGTGTGTCTTATAGTTGTTAATTTTATATTGTTCAAAATGTACGTATAGGTGTATGTGCCTGTACGTGCATGTGCATGTGTGTGTGTGTGTGCATGTATGTCTGTGTGTGTGTGTTTGTATGTGTGTGTGTGTGTTTGTATGTGTGTGTGTGTGTGCTTGTGTGTGTGTGTGTGTGTGTGTGTGTGTGTGTGTGTGTGCACGTGCGATTTCCCTCACTTCTTAAAGCTTATCAAGGATCTAGTGGTCATAAACACACAATCTCTAATGGTAGTTCCTCCTTCCAGTTTCAGGTCACCAAAACTGATCATGACAAGCTTTGTAATCAATGAGGTTGTTACAAATACAGTGGGTGATGACCTAGTAAGACCCTCAGAGACTCTATGGCTGAACACTGTCTCCATTAGGTATCTACACCAGGCACACACATACTTATGCAAAAAAGGAGAAATATCTATATTGTTGAAATGTCATGATTGCCATTAGCAAGAGGATCTTGAAAGTAGAGGAAAATGTGACAGTTTCATAAGGAGGCGGGGACTACAGAAGAAGCATTCAGATATGAGTAAGAGTTCACAGGAAGAAGCAACAGAGCAGCTTATGTGCACGCGCACGCACACACACACACACACACAGAGAGAGAGAAAGAAAGAGAGAGAGAGAGAGAGAGAGAGAGAGAGAGAGAGAGAGACATTTTGAATGACATAGAGTTAACAAATATAAAACACACACCACTTCCAAAGGGAGAGTCTTCGTTTGAATGAGAATGGTCCTCATAGGCTCACATGTTTGAATGCTTGGTCCTGGTTGGTGGAACTGTTGGGGAAGGATTAGGAGGTATGGCCTTGTTGGAAGAGGTGTGTCACTAGGGGCCAATTTTGAGGCTTTAAAAGCCCACCATTCCCTGTTAGCTCTCACTCACTACCTTATATTTGTGGGTCAAATGTCAGCTCTCAGCTACTATTCCAGAGCCATGTTCTCCTGCCGGCCGCCATGCCTCCTAGGATCATGGACTCTAACCTAAATTAAATGTTTCCCTCTGTAAGTTGCCTTGGTCATGGTATTTTGTCCTGGCAATGAAAAACAACTAAGACAAAAGATGCTATCACATCGAGCCATTGCTGTGGAAGGCCTGACCATGCTGTTTTGTGGAGAAACATGGAAGACTTTGGACTAGAAAGTGGTAGAATACTGTAATCAAAGCTTAATGAGGCAGCTAGTAGGGACTTAGAAGGTAGTAGTTCTGAGAGCAGTGTAGACTATGGAGGCCCAGTTCAAGAGATTTCTGTAGCTGTAGACTTTTCCATGTGGACTCTTTGTTCCCAAATGTAACAACTCTAGGACTTAATAATATATGAATAAATGCTGAGGCCATACGCTTTGGCTTCTTCACTAAAGGTTAGCTCGTAACTTGTTTAACCTGTTTGTTCTATTTCATGAGTACCACATGGATGCTTACCTATCCTTCAGTTTCATGCAACCATCTCCTTGGAGTTTCAGGGTGAACCTCCTATACCTGACACTATCTTAGAAACTTTCCTTTTGTACGGGAACGTCCACCTTCCTATTTCTTGCCCAAGCTAATAAACCATCAACATTTTATTGACAGATGATTGCATAAGAGATTCTGTCAATAATTTTAAAGGGGAACAATATTAACGACTTACCTGGAGACCATAGTTGCGACATTTGGGCTACAAATATGACTGCTTTGGGCTCTTGTCCTAAGAATATGTCTGAGGGGGAATTGAAGAACTCTTGAGTGATTTCATTGACAGAAGAGATTTCAAGACAGCCTAGTATTGCCTCCGCAGAGTGGCTGTTAGTGATCACTCTTATGCACACTTAAAATGGAAAAGAGATACAAAATGTACAGTTTGAAGAAAAGAAGTGCACCAGGAGGTTTAATGTTTGAGTCAAAGCTTCTGATGAAAGAGACAAGGAGGGCCCTGGTACAACGTGGAATAAAGGGAGTGGTGCATTCAGGGGGTGACCCCCACATAACTAACCCTGTAATCTCTGAAAGGAAAAGTCTAAGGAACTTTCTGGTCCTAAAAAGAAACAATGACTCAAAGTTTATGGAAATATAATTCAAGGAGTGGGCCTGACTCCATCCCAAGCAAGCAGCCAAACTTAGAAGCTTCGGCCACAGTGGTTCTGGCTTTAGAATAAGGGAGGATACAGAAGTCAATGGATTGTGGTCACTTTGTTCAAGACTACAGGAAGCTGCTGAGCCCAGCCATATGTCAGGGGAGTCCCTGGAGTGGGGGCTCAGAGAGGCCATTTGTGAAGCTGTGTAAGTGAAGCTTGGATTGTGTTGAGGACCCCAAGATGCTGGAGACACCAGAACTGTAGAGTGTCTGCCAAGAAGAGCTATGGACAGAGTAGAACCGGCCCGAGAGAAAGACTTAGCAAAGCTGGAAGGGTGGGGCCATCTAAGATCTTTGCCTTGAGACGTGAAGTCAAAGGATTTGGAGTTTATTCTGCTGGTTTTCAAACTTGTGTTGGTCCAGTATTTTGTCTGTGCCCCTAAACCTCCCTTTTGGAATGGTAATGCACATTCTGAGCTATTGCATATTGAAAGTCTGTGCTTTGCTTTTTTAATTTTACTGGGGGGGGGGTGCAATTAAGAGATTGTCTCAGAATCGACTTTGGAATATATATATATATATATATATCCCCATAATTGATGGCTCTAATATTTCTATGAAAAACAAATAAATTGAATAATAAAAAGGGTTTGTGCATTGTTACAGAAATGTTTACAGACTACTTCCCTATTTTTCACTTTTTAAAAACTTTGTGTCACTAATTAATTAATTTCACATCCCAATCAGTTACCATCCCCTCCTCTTTTCCTAATTCCTCTCTCCTCTCCCTTCCCTTCCCCTCATCTCCCCTGCCCTTTCTCCTCAGAGAAGGGGATGTTTCCCATGGATTTCTACCTGCTTTGGTGTATGGACTTTAGACTGTATTGAGACTGTGGAAGTCTATGGGGACTTTTGAAATTGGACTAAATACTTTGGTATGAGTATAATCTTATGGGGACCTGGGTGTAGAAAGTGGTGGTTTAAACAAGAACTCATAGGCTAGGGTTCAGATGTGTGGCCATGTTGGAGAAGGCGTGTCACTGGGGGTGAGCTTTGAGCTTTCAAAATCCCCCACCATTCCCAGTTAGCTCTCTCTCTCTTCCTGTTTGTGGATGAGATGTAAGCTCTCAGGTACTACTCCAGTGCCATGCCTGCATGCCTGATTCCATGTTCTCTGCTCTCTTAGTTAGGGTTTTACTTCTTGTATAGACACCATGACCAAAGCAACTCTTATAAGGACAACATTGAATTGGGGTGGCTTACAGGTTTAGAAGTTCAGTCCATAATCACCGAGGCAGGAACATGTCGACATCCAGGCAGATATGGTGCAGGAGGAGCTGAGAGTTCTACATCTTCAACTGAAGATAGCTAGAAGAATACTGGCTTTCAGATAGCTAGAATGAAGGTCTTAAAGCCCACCCACAGTGCCACACATACTCCAACAGGGCTACACCCTCTAATAGCACCACTCCCTGGGCTAAGCATATACAAACCATCACACCTGCCATTATGGACTCTAACCCTGTGGAACTTTGAGAACCCAAATTAAATGCTGTCTAGGTCATAGTATTTTGTTAAGGTAAGAGAAAAATAACTAAGATGAGAAGCAATGAGTGTCATGGAAATGAGGACATGGGAACCAAAAGGATCGAGGCTTTGACAGACATTGTATACTCTGCCAAAGAGCATGGGAGGGTGTTGTTCAGGAGACCGACATGATAGTCTAAAGGAGAACACACAGAAGGAGATACATGAATCAGGAGAAGTACTGTAATAGCCTGGGAAACAAAGAGCAAAGATACAAATTGCTCATGTGTTGCTTTATCTGGTTTCCAGTTTGTTCCAAAGAAAATAAAAGGGGAATGTTGAAGTATATGTAAAATATTAAACACATGGAGTTAAGAGCAGAATAAAAGAAGAGTGAAGACAATGGTTGAAAGGTTTCAAGTGATTTCATGTGGAGTTAGACATGTTGGCACAGAACCATCACCCCAGCACTGGAGCCCGATGCAGAAGACTATATCAAAATAAGTCTGTGAAACTTGCTCTGGTCCAATGGCTTAGCATTTCTGTGTTTGCTAGAACGTAGCTCTATGCCTTAGGATGTAACAACCTAAAATACAGAAAACCCACTTGGGAGGCAGAAGCAGGCAGATTTCTGAGTTCGAGGCCAGCCTGGTCTACAGAGTGAGTTCCAGGACAGCCAGGGCTACACAGAGAAACCCTGTCTCGAAAAACAAAACAAAACAAAACAAAACAAACAAACAAACAAAAACCCAGAAAACCAAGACAATGTGTTGGCTTCGAGAGAGGAATTTATTTATCTCACAAGACAGGAATTTCAGGGATAGAAACAGGTATCCATGGGGATCAGCATCCCTACCAAAGACTCAGACATTGTCTTAGTTTGGGTTTCTTTCTATAACTGTGATGAAATACCATGACCAAAGAAATTTGGGAAGAACGAGGCTTATCTCAGCTTATACTTCCAGGTAACAAGTCATCACTGAGGGAAGTCAACCTTGAACTTAAACGGGGCAGGGATCTGGAGGCAGGAGCTGATGCAGAGGCCATGGAAAGGTGCAGCTTACTGGGTTGCTCACAGCTTTCTTATAGGACCCAGAACCACCAGCCTAGTGATGACAGCAACCACAATGGGCTGGGCCCTCATCCATTGATCATTCATTAAGTAAATTTTTTACAGCTGGATCTTATGGAGGCAATTTCTCACTTGAGGTTCCCTCCCCTCAGATGACTCTAGCTCTTGTCAAGTTGACATAAGCTAGGCAACACGGATGTTCTGCCCTGTCACCCTGGATGTGGGTACAGCTTTCACGCATGCCTTCGTGGTCCCAAGCTTGTCTTGAGGCTGCCTGTCTTCTCTACAGAAAAGGAAGAAGGCGAAAAGGAGAAGAAGAAGGACACAGGGTTAAAAGGAAATGACTAACTAGTCTGTGCCTTTTGTTTTCTGTGGAAAGGAAAAAACTTTCTCAGAATCCGCACTTAAATTACTTCTGCTTGTCCTCTGTTTGGACAGAATGTGTCAGATAGGTATAGCCAGGCAGAAGTGTCTGGGTCAAAGAGATTTGTGGATACGAGTAGGGTCAACCTTCACCAACATTCTCAAGAGCCACTTGCCCAGGCATGGTGACACATGCCTGTAAACTTAGCATTTCCAAATTTTTTTCCAAATGGGAAACAGAGGCAGGAGGATCCCAAGTTCAAGGTTATTTTGATTACATTATGAGTTCAAAGGTAGCCTGGGACATGGGAGAGTCTCCCACCCTAGATTACAATGAAAAAGTAAAAGACCTGTAACATTTAGTATTTAACTAGGCCAACTGTCCTGGAAGCCCCAGAGATTCTCCTATTCCTGTCTCCTGTGTTGTCAATTCCAGATTTTTTTTCTTTTAAGATTTATGAGCATATGCTGTCCTCAGACACCCCAGAAGAGGGCACTGAATCCCATTACAGATGGTTGTGAGGTGGTTGCTGGCAATTGAGTTCAGGGCTTCTGGAAGAGCAGTCAATGTTCTTAACCACTGAGCCATCTCTCCAGCCCCCAAGATTCTTTAAAATGAGCATGCTGGGGCATCTGAACTCAAGTCTGCCTTGACCGACTGAGCAGTCTTCCCAGCAGAGAGATTCATTTTAAATGGAACGTGGGCCCAGATCGCTTCTGGGATGCTTCGGTGTTTTGCTGGTTCAATTGTTCTTATATTCTCTTGCAGGACCAGTGCCGGTCCCCTCATCCTTCCACCCTCTTTCCCCTCTCCATTCCCCTCTCCATTCTCATGGTAATTGATAGTACACTTCTGGTTCTTCTCAATCAGGCAGCAGCAGCTGAAGAGAATTTGTAAAGTTGCTCCTGCCCCCTCTCATGGCCCTTGCTTGCTCCGATAGCCTCCGCCTTTCTGTCTATCACTGTGTGTATGAGCCCTTCGGGCCCCCGTTGAGGTCAACGCCTTTGCTCTTCTGCTAGATGCCACCCGCCTGTCACCTTTCTTTGGCTCACCCGACTCATCTGATTTTTTTTTTTTTAATCACCGTTGTCAGTTTGCAAGCAGCGTGTCACCATCCCTCCCATCTTAAACGTCATTTTGCCTGCCAACCGTTCGTTTCTTTCTGAGAAACATTTCCTTAAAAATATTGCCTATTTCTCTTGACTCCAGTCAAGTTCTTCTTTGTCTTTCTTGAGCTTATTTCAGTAAGACCTTCATCCCAAACATTAGACCAAGGCACTCACCTAGGTCACCAACGATTTCCAAGTTGCCAAGTCCAGGCTTGCTTCCGGTGCCCTGGACTACTCACCGCCCGACCCTACCTGCCGTTGGGGGTTGGAGGTGAAGGGGCAGCAGGTGAGAAACACTGCAGCAAGCCCTTCTGAACTCTGCTACAAGCTCCTTTAACACCCTCCACCCTCACCCCATTGGTCCCAAGGAAGCATCTCTTCTAAACAGCAGTTCCCGATTGGCTGGCATTGTCTGCATCAGCAATCTTTGGTCTCTCTGGCAATCTTCAATTAGGTCCTCCTGCAGGAGATGCCTTTGTGGCTGGTGTTCCTCCTACAACATGCCAAGTCTCAAGCCTATTTGACCGATCACTGTATAATAGTCACTCCTGATGAAACAAACCCATCTCTCACTCTTAGGGACTTCAGCCCATTCTGGATCTCCTCTGGACTCCCAGAATGCTCTCTTCCCTGTGAATCCGGAACTTAATTTGTTCTGGAACAATACTATCCAAACTCACCTCTCCTCCAGCGAGCCACTCTCTGGGATGATAGGTAACCGTGCCAAGACTGAACCTGTTTTCCCAAACACTGTAGTGCCAGAAGTTTCCAGACATTGTAGTCTCGACTGCTTCCCATACTTCCAGGCTTGTGTCTCCAGATGTGGGTCCGGCATTTCCAGCTGGATATTCAAGTTTTTTCACACACAAGACACGCCCAGACTAAGTCCGGCCTTTGCCGCCACTCTTGCTTGGTCCCGTTGGTACCCTAGTTTAGAGGAAAGCAGCCATGCCCGCCATGAAAACCTCCTTGTCTCTGTGTTTCCTCCGTGGCTGCTCCTTACTATCGTCTCTCTATCCTGACTGCAACTATATCTGACTATCTCTCTGATTCTATCTCTGTCTCTCTACCCGCTATCGTCTCTCACCTGAATTGATGGCAGAGTCTCTTCTTTTCGTCTGATAATTGTCTGTTTCATAAACTCCGCGTGGGAGTCAAGATGGCAGCACGGTCCTCGGTATTACTCTATCACTACACTCACAATAAAAACTTTAACCCTGGCACCCGGCCCTGCCATTCTTCATTCACATCATGATGTTGCTCTCTTAGGAAATCTTTCTAGATCAGTAGATTCTTGATCAGAATAATAGTCTTTTTGAGACAAGATACCTTGTAGCCTAGGCTGGTCTTGCTCTTTATGTGCTGACGTGACATGTTTGTGTCACCGAACTGAGCTTCTGCAGGGATGGGGGGGGGGAGTGTCTCATGCATCTAGGCACACACTCTGGCATCTGAGCTCCATTCTCAGGCAAGGAAAAAAAAAAGCATTTCTAGATCCAGAAAATAATCTAGATGCAACCGAAAAGAATTTTATATTAAAATTAGCAGTCAGCAGTGGTACAAGAAAGGCAGATGCGACATCGGAGTCTATAAAGCTCCTCAGTAGATAACAGTCCGGGAAAGACAACAAAGCGAGAGGCTTCATTCCAGACCACCTGGTCCCCATTCCATCTCTACCCTCACTTCCAGCTCTAGTGTCCTCCGGGCTCGGAGCTCTGGGAAGCCCATCTTTTTCCTTCGGAGGACAGAGCTCAGTGGGATGTGCTCCCTCACCAGGTCAGTTCCTCGCCCTGCCTGGCTTCCTTGATAGTTTACCCCTCATGTTTCAACGACCTGACAGTTGCTCCCCACCCCCACTCCCCCTCAAAAAAATAAACTCTTCAGAGTTATCCCCCTGTATCCCCGTGCTGCCCGGCTCCTCTTTGTTCCCTGACCAAATGTCAAATGTGACTCACCAGCCGGACCTTCCTTACTGCTTGGATTCCTTCATAACCTTTATGACCTTATGTGAGGCTGAAAGAGATCATGAATTAATAAAGAGAGATAGGTAGATGCACAGGAACGATTCTCATTTCATTGTTCCTGGGATAAATCAACATCGGCAACAGAAGACAAACTCTCTGACCAAAAAGCAACTCGGGGAAGAAGTTTCTCAGCTCACACACCCAGTCCTTCACAGAGGGAAGTTAGGACAGGAACTCCAGCAGAAACCATGGAGGAACTCTGCTTGTTTGGCTTGGTTGCTCTCTGGTACATGCTAACTGGGTTAGGCTTCTTGCAATTTTGGTTGAGCCTAGCCTTCAACTGCTAAGCTAGCCTGCGTCAACAGAGAAAGCCCAAGCTGCCTAGGGTTGGTACCACCTAGAGTGGGAGGGATGGGCCTTCTCTCTCTCTCTCTCTCTCTCTCTCTCTCTCTCTCTCACACACACACACACACACACACACACACACATACACACACACACACCCATCATCTGTCTAGATAGCCTCCCTAGGCATAGCTGCAGGCCAATCTGATAGCTGCCATTCTTCAGCTTGAGGCTCCCTATTCTTTGGTGACTCAAGGTTGTGTTAACAATAAAAATTAATCAGGACACATTCATGCTTAATATATAATATATATAGCGTATATATACTAGCATATATATATGTGTGTATATATACTAGCAGATATGATATATGATAGCTCATATACTGTATTAGTTATTCTTTTGCAACCATGGCCAAGGCAACTTATAGGGGAGTTTATTCAGATTTTATGGATATAGAAGGCTAAGAGCACATCAGGGCAGCAGGAGCAAGAAGCTGAGAGGCCACGTTACCTCAAACACAAAGCAGAAAGAGCAGAAACTGGAACAAGAGAGTGAGGCTCCGCCTCGTCAAAGCCCACCTCCATATCCCCCCCCAAGACTTTACCTCCTGCACCTGCCAAGGACTGAGTGTTCAGTTGCCTTCTATGGGAGACATTTCTCATTTGAACAACTACACAACTACATATACATGCATGTGTATGTGCAAATCTGAGAGAGAATGTCTCGGCGAATTGCCTTTGTACAAACACACACTTACAATTTCTTGAATGACAGACTTTTTCATCAATAGTTTTGTTTATTGATGCATGTCTAGTACCTCCCATAGTGCCTGGCACACTTACTGATTTTTAAGAAGTATTTATTGAAAGAGTAGACGGTGAACCCCTCTCTGCCAGATCAGAGAGCAACTATGATCAAGAAAGTGACTCCTAGCTTTGCACAAAAATGTTTCAAGATCAAAATACCCGTGGAGAGACTCTGGGTACAGCTCACGTGTGGAGGGCTTGCCTAGTATGAAGCGGTCATGGGTTTGACCTGTAGCAATATACATATGCATGCCTGCACGCGCGCGCACACACACACACACACACACACACACTCACACACTGTTACTGTGGGATATTGCTCCCCTATATGAGATGTTTCACTTTGGAACCTTTATCCTGGAAGGTCTGACAGTGGGCAGACTTCTTTACTTGAGTGTTTGATCATGTGACCATTTTTCTTAGTTTCCATGGAAAGAAATGGCTACAGTCACTCTTTGTCATGTCTGGGCCTTTTAAACGAGACTCTATCCCAGAAACTAAGCATAAAGAGACAAGAAAGAAAACGCAGTGCTAGATTAGATTGTTCAAGATACTGTCAGAATCTTAGCAACAGAATCAAAATAGTGTTCAGGGCACTGCAGACTCGTGAAAGAATGCACTGTTTTCTTAATTGGGGTGCCGTCCAATCTACAGAGAGACGTATTTCTTCTCCAGGGCTGCCAATTTCAAACTGTGACTACTGAGCTCTCTCTAACCCTGAAGTCGACCGATCTTGAAAAGAAAAAGTGACAAGGGACTGTGGGAATATTTTAAACAATGAAAAATAAAAGCTAACCGGGGCTTGCCAAGTGTGCAGGCAGGGAGTCAATCCCAACATTAATCCCTTGTGTTGTGGCTGCTTTGCTCTCAGATGATGAAGACAACAAAGATGGCATTACTGGGGTGTGAGAGCTTGTTTGATAGGAACCGGAACCACAAAGACACCCCATGTCTGCTGGCGATGCCATCTGTATCCGGATATCTGCTTCAACTTCTCCCGGTTGTGAGATCTTCCCCAGATCCAGCTGGTCTTCAAGCCTGGACAACACATCTTGAAGGAGTCAGTCTCCTGTGATAAAGAAACAATCAGGGAAAGGGGCAGGAGGAGCTCTAGACCCGGATGCCCAAGACTAGAAGCGATCAGGGCAGCAGGAGCCAGTCTGCCGTGGCACTGCAGGGTTTACCACTCAACCCTGAGGACTGATCCTCTGATCCCCAGCGCCACATAAATGCCACACAGGTGCTGTGGCTCATCCGTAATTCTGCATCCATCTGAAATACAGAGACTAGAGATGCCAAGGGCAAGGTGACTATGGAGACTAGTCAAATCAGTGAGCGCTGGTTTCAAGGAAGTGGTCCTACCTAGGTGGAGAGTCGTAGGGGGAGAGCACCAGACAGTCACTTCTGGTTTCCAAGTGCACATAGGTACATATCACACACATACATGTGCATTAAATAGGAGAACCAACGGCCATCCAACCCCATGAAAGGTCAATGCTATGCACCCTCCAGGCTGAGAGAGACATGTGCTGGGATTGTTGTCTTCATCATCTGAGAGCAAAGCAGCCACATCCCAGAGGTTAGACCTCACCCCTACCCCTACTTCTCAACTTTGCCTCTCTTCACCAAGCCCTTACTGCTGGGGACACACACACCTCCTTTGCATTACAGAATTAGAGGCATGCCCAGTGTCTTAAGAGAGTGGAAAAACAAATTCCTAAACCCCCTCTGAGAAAAGGGCATGAAACTGGTGTGCTGAACTGGGCAGTGACCAATTGTATCGACATCTGAGTTGGGTTGGATATTTATTTGAAATATAAGTGTGTTAAACCATAAATGACTTGAGAATTTGACAACCGGACCTAATTTAACAGTTTGGTCTAAATTTAGTAATCCCATCCCTCGTTCTAAGCAGGAAACAAAAACTTGTCAAAGAAATGTTAGATGTGTTTTTAATGAAATGTTTCAAATTGGGCATCATTTGTACAAAGCTTCCAAGCAAGTGTATATTCAGTCTTTTGTGTGTTTTGTGGTGTGTGCGTGTGTGTGTGTGTGTGTGTGTGTGTGTGTGTGTGTGTGTGTGTGTG
>JANHMN010000019.1:35879366-35901289 GCA_030674055.1 Rhabdomys pumilio
GTGTGTGTGTGTGTGTGTGTGTGTGTGTGTGTGTGTGTGTGTGTGTGTATGTGTGTGTGTGCGTGTGTGTGTGTAAGCGCGTGACCAGGAGCACATGTGGGTATGGGCATGCCACAGTGTGAGTGGGGGAGTCAGAAGGCAACTTGCTGGAGTTTGCTCTCTCTTTCTACCCTGTGAGTCCTGGGAATGGAAGTCAGGTCATCAGGCTTAGAAGTAGCTGCCTTAACCCAGTGAGCTCTCTTACCAGCTCTATTCATGGGTTCTTGAGGAGGAGGAGAAATAAAGACTTAGCAAACTTGGGGAGTGGGAATTTTAGATGTGTTTCTCTCTTTAAAAAAGGGAAAAAGAAAAAGAAAAACTATAGATAGATGATGTATTGATAGATACATAGATAAATAGATGAATAAATAGATATATGATAAATACATGCATAGATAGATGATAGACAGATAGATGGTAGGAAGATGAATAAATAAATGATAGATCTATGCATAGATAGTTGATAGATACTAGATAGATGATAGGTAGATAGATATAGATTAGATACATGTACAGATAGATAATAGATAGATGATAGGTAGATGATAGACAGCTAGATAGATAGAGCTAGAACTTTGGGTCACAGTTTGAGGGGGCTTCAGCCCATGATCTATTTTTGACTTCATTGTGCTAAGCCCAAGATGCCACCTCAGGCAGGAAGCGTGGGGCAGAACAAAGCCATTTGCTTGACGAATGGAGAACAAAAGTAAGAAAAAAAATGGTGTTGGGTAGCACTAATTTCTTCAATGGTGTGTCCCAAATGACCTGAATAGCTCACTAGTTCTACCCACTTAGGCTTCATCCCTCTCCCATAGCACCATGTAGGCAGCCAGTCCTTCACCAAATGGACTTCTGGGGTCATTTTCGATCCAAATTATAAGATGTATCAGAATGGTTCATCTTGACTGTAAACTCTATGGGCGACAGAGTCTCCCAGCATGGGAACAATGTATGGGCATGCTTGTGAGAACGTTTTTTGGCTAGGTTAATTGGGATGAGAAGACCTGCCCTAAACTGGATAGGGGGCATTACACTAGCTGGACTCCTGGACCTGAATGAAAGTGATCAGAGCAGCAGCAATGCTCATTTCTCTCTGCTTCCTGACTGCAGATACAATGTGACCAGCCGGCTGGTCCTCCCGTCTTATGCGTCCTCCATCATGATGAACCATATCCCCCCCCCATTGTGAGCCGAGTATAGATTCCTCCTTCACTAAGATAAGTCGATTTTGTTAGGTATTTGTCAAAGCACTAAGACAAATAGCTAAATCACCCACCTTCTGTGTTCTGCTTTGGAGATGGCAGAACCTGTGAGTAAACTTACCTCACCTTACAGAACTGCTCATGGGGTGGAGAAGGATAGTAGATGGAGGATTTATTGGTTCCTCTTTCAGAATTTGTTTATGTCATCTCTACTCCATGGCATCCATCCTAGCAGCCAAGATCCATTTCTAGAGTTTTTCTATATGCCCTGAACTCTCTAAAGGTCCCCAAGCCAGTTGCCTCTCTCTCTTCTCTGTGTGGTTCCTTCCTCAAGCTTCCCCATCTTTCTCTTTGCTAAAGACAAGACTTCTATACTACCCTGTATTTCCATTTATCCATTTTCATCCTTCCAATATTACTTACCTAATTATTTATTAAACTCGCTCTGTGTTGGAATAACTGGTGTGACTTCTGTTTCCCTGTCTGGGCATCGACTGAGGGAAAGACGTAGCTCAGTTGGCAGAATGCTTGCTAGCACGCATATGTGTTGGATATGATGCCCAGAACCATATAAACAAGGTATGGTGGCTCTTGTCTGTCATTTTGTCACTGGAGAGGTGGATCTGAAATTCAAGGTCGTCTTCTGCTACACAGCCAGTCTGAGGCCAGCCTGGGATACATGAGACCCTATCAAAAGAAAGAGGTGGGGGGTGGGGGAGTGAGGATGAGGAGGAAATGAGAAGGAAAGAAAGCTAATGACAAGAAAAGGAAAAATTTAAAAAGGAAGAAAGGTCTAGGAGCAAGAAATGTATGGAGATATTAACTAGGTTTAAATGAAGATGAGAGAAGAGAGATTATTGCTAAGGTGCCAACCAAGTTATGACATGATGCGTCCACCACAACCAAAACGCCATGACTTATTGCAGTGAAAGTGAGGAGACACCTTTTTTTTTTTTTTTTTTTTTGACTTTTTCAGACAGGGTTTCTCTGTATAGTCCTGGCTGTCCTGGAACTCACTCTGTAGACCAGGCTAGCCTCAAACTTAGAAATCTGCCTGCCTCTGCCTCCCAAGTGCTGGGATTAAAGGCGTGCGCCACCACAGCCCGGCAGAGGAGACACCTTAAATTGACGCCAAAGGCTCTGTACCCAAGCTCAACACTCATTGTTTATATGAGATAGAGATTGTTGACCTTAATATCCTTGTCAAAGGTTCCCCGTTGACAACTTTAAAGAAGTCAGATCATTTATAAAACTTCTGAGATACTTAAACACTCTAAGTGCCTTTTGTGTTCCTCCCATAAAATACCTGAATCTGGATGATAGAACGGGATTTATTTAGTTCACAGCTTTCCTAAGTAGGGAGTCCAAGCAGCATTGAATCCTGACTGCATCCCTGAACAGGGAGGACCAGAAAGGGAGCTGACCTCATGCAGAAGAGGAACATGTGCAGGCAAGGAAAACACCACGGTGAAGTCAGGATCAGTCTTCCTATAACTACCTGGGGACACAGATTCACTCCTAAGAGTCTGAACACAACCAAGAAGCAGCAGGTACCTTCTATAAATCCCACCTCTAAAGTTTCTACCACCTCAGTCCCGCCATGGACCATGCATCCTACACATTTCTTAGGTTACACACTCCATCTCAACAAAATGTCTAAACTGATGGGATTCCTGTACACTGAATGTACAGGGGGCTGATCTGTCACTAACGTGATTCTCAGTCCTAGACGAGACACGGGGGACCACCAAGCAATCATAGCGAATGTCACAGAAATACCTTAGCCAGCTAATGCTTTCTGAAGATAATCTTGAAGTGCTCCAAGCACCATGGAGACCAGGAAGAGGCATGAAGAAGAATTTCCACGTGGGCTGAGGAGCAGGGACCTCCAGAGATCTTAATAAGCGTGGTCTCCGTGGTGAGGGGGTGGCAGGAGCTGGCATGGACAGACTCCAGGGATGAGTCAGGGCAGCTTGTCAGTGCATCACTTCACTAGTGGGAGCTGCTGCCAGGCAGGTGGGGAGCTGAGTGGTGTCTTCCTAGCCAATTACCAGACTTACGATGGGTGCAAAGACTGGATCTGAGGGAGTCCAAGGAATACATCCTCCTCCACTGAAGACTCATCTCCAAATATACATGGGTCGTTCCTCTATGATCAGTTGCCTAACTCAGCTAATGTCCCAGAAATGCTTAGAACCAGTTTCCTACTGCAAGAAGCGTCTTGTCATCATAGAGAAAAGGCTCTCAAGTCTGATGGGTGAGCAGGAGGCTAAAGCAAGCTGGCTAACCCAGCTCTGGGGTTGACAGTGCAGGGTTTGAATCCTACCTGTACACTTTGCTTGTGATGGGTCCAGAAATTCTGCCTATGCTGGCCAGCAGTCTCTTTACCTGAGTGATGCAGATAACTATGTCTTTTTTGATAGACCTTAGTGAGGAACAAAGGCATTACAAAGCACTCAACACCCAACCGCATGTATGTAACAGGTCGACCAGCCTTGTGTATACAGCAGGCCATCAGCCTCATGTATACAGCAGGTCTACCAGGCAATGAGAGCTCTTGCTAGTCGTTTTCAGAGACCTATTTACAAAGTCACCATTTAGCTGTCTGCCAAAATTCCCGTGGAGAAAATGACTGCTTAAACTCTGCTCCATGGGGCTCTGGGGAGGTGTGAGTAACTGTCAGATCACCTCTTTCAGACAGCCCTGCTGATTACCTGTTAGTTTACCTCTCGAGGAGTTTTCACCACAGGTTTATGGCTGTAGCTGCTTTCCAAGGATGTCAGGGGGTCGGAGGTCAAATTTAGGAGGACTCTTACAGGTTGACGGGAGGAAATGAAAGGAACATCTCAGGGTAGGTATTCACTCTATCAGCTCCAGATCATGCTTAGAGGAGCCATATTCTACAGAGAGTTGTGAAAGGCAATTGAGATTTTGTTGAGTTTTAGTCCATCGCTCTGTGTTGTGATGCTAAGTGTGGGCTCCCAAGGCCTGGTTGCCCCAGGGATGACAGTCTGCACATGGACCCAAGTGACATCATGTGACCTTGTTCCCCCAAGTTATTTCTGATTGGTGAACAAAGAAACTGACAGCCTATAGCTGGGCAAGAATGAAATAGGTGGGGCTTGGTGTTCCCGGCCTTGGGATTGGAAGAGACCACAGGAGAGAGAGAGAAGATGGTGGAGAGAGGAGAGAGATGCCATGGGTTAGAAGTCAAGAAAGGATGGCCCTGAGGGCTGGCCAATTAGAGTTAAGAGCAGCCCAGATGGAACCTGGTAAGTAATAGCTCGGGATTATCAACAGGAAAGTAGCTCCTAATAGCACAGAGGGTAGATATCTACATAGCCCTTGTGCCAATTAAGGCTTCCTGTAAATAATAAAAGTTGTGTGTCTTTTATCCTGGAAATGAATGATCCAAGACAGGATAGAAGCCCCAGATTGAGATTAAATATTTTCTACAACAAGATTGCCTCTAAGGCAGTGGTTCTCAACCTTCCTAATGCTGCGACCCTTAAATACAGTTCCTTGTCTTGTGGTGACCCCAACCATAAAATTTTTTTCATTACTACTTCATTACTGCAATTTTGCTACTGTTGTGAATTGTAATGTAAATATCTGTTATGTCTGATCGTCTTAGGTGACCCCTGTGAAAGGGTCAATTGACCCCTCCCCCCAAAGGGTCGTGACCCACAGGTCGTGAACTGCTGCCCTGAGGTAATGCCATCCCTTTCTTCTCGTGGCAGTAGTGATTCTCAGAGCCATGAGCTTGCTGCTTTCTTGGTGGTGCTCCATCTTCTCTGACTCTCAGAGTCCTACAGAGTGCAAGCATTGATACTTAGTCTTGTAAAAAAAAAACAGTCAAAGTGTGTCATCAGTCTTCCTTACCTCATTCAGACCCATGTTAGCCCAATCAGGATGAATTTGAGGTATTTGGAATAAAGTTTTAGATCAAATGTTTGCTCAACTTAAATGGAACTGTCCTTGCGAGTGGATAACTTGAAACTTCTAGGGCTATTACTCAGAGCCTAGAAATAAATCCAACACGAAATCCAGCGAATTCTAGAGCAGAGAAAATATAACTCCCCATTCAAGTCAAAGAAAATCAGTTTCAACAACTCTCTAAAGATAAGATTCCCAAACGTGTTTAAGTCCCCTCAAGCCTGTATTTCTGTCATTTGCAGTAGCATAAGTTATACCAGAGGCAGAGGCAACACTTGAGAGTTCTGAAGCCAACGGTAACATTTGAGATAACGTCTTGGTTATCCCCAAGTTGCTACAGACGTTATGATTGGTTACTCTCTTTCAGACACTGAGTTGTACGTATCTATTACTTCAGTGTTTGCAGAATACAATTACCAAAGTACCACCAATCTAGTGGCTTATAAACAACGGCAATTTTGTTTCTCATAGTTCTGGGAACTGAGGAGTCCAAGACCAAGGCTCCGATAGATTTGATGTCCTTTCGGGGCCTGCTTCCTGTGTCACAGGCAACACCATCCCAGTGTCTTCATATAATGGAGAAGAAAGCCCACTGTCTGGGATCTCTTAAGTAAGGGTACCGATCCCAGTGTAAGGGCTCCCCTTCATGATCTAATGACCTCTGTGATCCTTCTAATAGCTTGTGGCTAGAATTTCAATACGCAAACTTTAAGAGACTTTAACATTTGTTCCACAGCATCCATTATAGAGAAATTCTATTGACTACCTCTAAATGACAAATCAGAAAGCTATCAAAATGCTTTCACTTAAATGCACAAAGCCAATGCCTTATGGGTAATTTCATTTAAGACCCTCGCTAACAAAACCGCCATGGTCATTTTGCAGGTATATTCTCACAACAGCCATATGTACAATCACGAGGGCCACATTGCTTATCCCAGGGGTGTGAGAGCCCCATTTCTATAAAGAAGGAAATGTTTGCTCCTACAGCAGGTGTGAAGCAAAGCCTCCTCCATCTGGAGCTGAGTCTCCACAGTTCTGTGAGCATCATGTGATGCCATCTTGCATGCCGTTCCCCAGCCCCACCCCCATGGTTTCCTTGGTGTTAATCGCTTGAAGAGTAAATGAATCATAATTTGTACCAGAGCTGTTGCTGTAATTACAACAATGAAGAAAGCTGGAACTTTTAATTGTCTCCACTTCACTAATAGACCTCAGGCTTGTGGGGCAAAGCTTAGAAGCCGAGCCAGCCTTACTTTGTCATCTGCATGTTTCCTGGGGGTGAGCCGTGTCTGGACTTGGAATAGTCCCTGGCAGAGCCCCCTGGGTTCTGTGTGAAGTGGCTGCTGAACTCTTGTGTCCTTCACACTTCTGCAGAGGGAAAGACAAAAGTCAGGCAAGGGCAGAGGCTTAAATGATGTCATTGACACCTACGGCTTTTCCTCACAAACCAGGATCCCCAGGAAGGGACTTCCCATCCATCCCCTCCTCCCTTCCTTCCCTCAGGTCTTCATTTCTTCACTTCCCCCCTCTGTCTCTCTTTCTCTCACCTCCTCCCTTCTTCTCTCTTTTATAGTAGATCTTCTAAAGGACCAGGGAATTTTTCTTAAAGAATTCTGCCTTCATCTTCAATCTCTGGCACTCAGTCCATAGTAGGCACTACCGGGTATATTTTAAGATTACTTGTTAAGGAAAATGGGCTGGAGAATTAGCCTGGTGTTTCACATGATATAGACTACATTGGTTCTAAATTTATAACAACAGTATTTGTAACAAGAAGAATCTTTTATAACTCACCAGGACAATTATCATCATCATCAACACAAATCTTTCCAAATATTGGTTATGGTTTTAGGCCTAGGTGCAAACAGCAGGTCACTTTGACTAAACATCTCATGTTTTGCTGCGGTATCCTGCTGACCCAGAGGTGCTTAAAGGAGAGTGTGGGTACCACGGTCATTCTCATTCTCCTGAGCCTAGAATAAATGCATGGCTCTGCTATGTCCCTAAGTAGACATGAGGCAAATGACGCTGGAACATGTTTCACCTCAAACTGCTTAGTTTGCTTTGCTAGCTAAGCACTTAATAGCATACCTCAGCCTTTTGTGCATATCCATCCAAGCCAATCAGAAAATGTTTAGTCTTAGAAGAAAGGAAGGAAGGAAGGAAGGAAGGAAGGAAGGAAGGAAGGAAGAAGGGAGAGAGGGAGGGAGGGAGGGAGGGAGGGAGAGAGAGAGAGAGAGAGAGAGAGAGAGAGAGAGAGCTGACGAGTAGTTTTCATATGACTGCTTCTTGGCTGGAAGGGGCCAGGTATGTGGCTCCCAGTTCACTGGCATGTACTGTAAACTTTGGGGATGCTGAGAGGGAATGCAGAAACAGAGAAGAGTGGGCCAGTTAGATCATCCTCTCTCCTTCACCTGTGTCCTTAGTGGGGTGTGTGCTCAACCTTATTAGAAACTACTTGGCCACCAATCCCCACTCCTACTTCCAGTATAATCTATGCCTCTGTGCAAAAAACAAACAAAAAAAAGGCATGCTAGCCATAGCATAGGTCAACATTAGAACAAGCTCGTCCTAGGAGACAGGGATGCGGGATGCAGGACAGCTTAGAGAGCAAAGGATTGACTCCATCTCAGATCTTCATCCCCTCAGCCAGCACATGTGGAACTGAAGGGACCACATGCCCATACATGGCCTGCTTACTCTAGATGAGCAAAGAGAATACAGTATAGTATCAAACACTATGGTATAGTGTGTGTACGGTATAGTGTCAAACAGTGTATTACGGAGTCAGGACACACACTCAGCAATCCATCATTCAACTAAAGATCTAATTTGAAATCCATAAGCGAGAAGGCAAGCCAACAGCACAGACAGGGTTATCTATATCCTAAGGCTCGGGAACCCAGGAGAGGGAAGCTGAAGAGCTTCTGTCAGGTGATGGCTTCTGTGACAGGAACAGTTGCTTTTCCTTAAGCCTGTGGCTGCTGGTAGGATAACCATGTCCTTATAGGCAGCATAAATTGGACTTAAGAAGGAAGGAATGAAAAAATACACGAGGTTGGGGAGAGATAGGGATCTTGAAGGAGTAAGAAGGAATGAATGGGGGTGGATTTAATATAAAAAAATTGCATGCGTGTATGAAATTCTCAATGAAGTAATACAAATATATATTTTAAAACAAAAGGAAGCAAATTATTTTCAATTTTTTGATGTTTATAAAATCAAATATAGAGAACAGTACCTGACCTTGGTGTCTATACAATTTCCTAGATTTAATACTAAGCTTTTTATAATATTTGAAACCCTCACACATCCAATCTCTGTCATTACTGCTCTTCCCCTGACGACAGCCTATCCCATGTGGGCGATGCCCATTCATGCGTGAATATAATATATACCATAAGCAGAGTGTATGCACTGAAGGGGAATAAAATAACGTCACCTGTATTGAGTCGGTATGTTTTAAAATTCTTATCTAAATGAATCATACAACTCTGATGCTTCTGTGGTTTACTATTGCTGTCCCAATAGCAAGTGGGGGTGCTATTCGGCACTTAGCTGGCACTTGTCAGGATTGGCTCTTATTAGTAAGTGAAGCTCCATCTCATTGGCTGTGGCGACAGCATCATGTTGCATTGTGTGGCCGATCCCTCCACAATGGTCAGTAGTCACTGTGTGCCTGAAATCGAGTATCCGTGTGCAACGGGGTGTTTGGGTAACACACCAAGACAGGAAGCGAATCACTGAATCTTAGGAAACAGACACTAACTTTGACAGCTATCGCCTGGATGCTGTAATGTACCAAGTCTCACATCTGCCAGCAATATATGGGAATACTTTCCTCCTTTCTCCTTTTCAAAACTTGATGCTGTCAGGGATATCATCTTGCCAACCCAAAGACTGCAAAAATCACATCGTGCTAGGATTTTAATTTTTATTTGTCTTGATATTGAGAGCAATTTGTGCTCCCTTTCCTGTGCTCCACTGCCCCACTCCCCACCCCTCGCCCCTTGTGTAGAGAGAACCTCTTTGTACTGTGTGGAAATATCACCTGTCAATAAAAACCTGATGGCCAATGAGCTGAGGCGGGATTAGAAGGTGGGGCATCCGGTAGAGAGCGCGAGAGGGGGATTCGCCACCCAGACTCTTGAGGAGACAGACTATGGAACTGAGGAGAGGTAACTAGCCTTGTGGAAGACATACAATAGAATAAATGGGTTATATAAGTTACGAGCTAGTCAGGAAACAAGTCCAGGCTTATGGACTAGGCATTTATTCATAAATAATTAAGCCTCGGAGTCCTTATTTGGGAACTAGGGTACAAGTAGAAAAAACTGTAGTTGCACCCCTGTGTGTTTGATTTGCTTGTTTTTCTTGGATTTTTTCCCTATTGGTGTGTAAGATGTAAAATATTATTTTGAATTCTCTTCCAGCAACAAGCATTGTAAATATCTTTCTTTAGCCCGAAGCTTATGTTTTAACCCCATTTGTGGAATCTTTGCTGGAAATAAATGCACCATTTCAGTTTGCATGTCTGTAAACTTCTTTTCGAGTCCAGTTCCTTGTGTTTAATGGTGTTCTCCATGTACTTTTCACGTCTTTAAATTTGGTACACACTGTAAAGCCACCCTTCTCTTCTCCCATAGCCCATAACTGCAGAGCTCAGAGAATTCATCCTTTCTTCACAGACTAGGACCAACATCCCATGCAGCCACGGGTATATTGCTGTAGCCCTTCTGTCTGTGTGTCTCTCTCAGCACCCATGACCAACTCTTTAATAACTTTCAGGAGCATTCCCATTGATGTCTAGAATGGCAGCATCATTTGGCTGAAGGTGAAGCCTGCACTCTGAAACGGTGCCAGCGTGGTCTACATAGCTTGCTTGGATTCCTTCCAGCCTGTCAATCAGAAGATCCAGAAAACAGGGGCCTCTAGAATAGCAAGAGGGAGATAGAGGTGGGCAGAAAAGACCCTTAAACAGGAAGTAAAAATGTTATTTCCGGTTATTCACTTTTTTTTTTTTTATTCTTGGCTCTAAAAGTATGTACATTTGTTCAAGACGCAACTATTTCAATATAAAACGTGTCTTCATAGGAATTCTCTACTAACCCATGCCTTAAGTCAGAACCAGAAAAACTGGTCTTTATTGGCATATCAGTACTTGCTAACAAATTGTGCCCTATTAAGCTGTATACACTATTCCATTTCCTTAAAATAGAGGTGGGAGGGGGGAGAACAAAACTCAGGAAGTAAAGTGATTTGTCCAAGGTCACAGTTAAATACTGGCAAAAGCCATTTTCTCGTAACTGGTGTCTATTACCTTCCATGCTACCGAACGTACTACTCTGGAGGACTGTCCACGTTGACAGGAGACAAATCTTGCTTTACTACTACATTTCAACACCGGCCAGCACCTTGTCGGGCACACAATGGGCTCTCTATCAATATCTGTAGACAAAGATGAAGAGTTGCGCGCCAACTGTGGGGTCTGTGGTTTGTGAGTCATGAAAGGTATGAGTGGTTTGTTTAGTTGCTTAGCAGAGAAGAATCTGCACCTCGCTTCCTCTGAAAGCCATGCCAAGCCTCTTTGCTTCTTAGCTTCAGGTGGTGGACTGGGCTGTGCATGCAATGCACAGTCATGAACTTACTGTTGTATAGACTCTCAAAGTGTCCCGGTAGGGGTTGAGGTCGGTGAGGCTGGGCACGCAGGGCTTAGGGTCTGCAGCACGTCCAGCCCCTAGAGCCAACCTCTCATGTCCCAGATATTTCAGTATCTGGGCTTTGCTTTTTCCAAGAGCCAATAGCAGCAGCCCTCCCTCCTCACGAGGCTGTGGTGCTAAATCTGAAAATTGTTTTGTTGCTCAGCTCCACAGAGATTGCTGCTGCCGTGGGGATTCCCAGAGCCCCTTGCTGCTGAGCGGAGTTCCCCCGACATGAGAAGTGAGTGGGCCATGGAACTTATTGGTCTCTGGTGGGCTGTCTGCACCATGACATATTGCCTGAAGAATTGTTGGGCTATTTGGGGGAGTAGGAAGGGACGATATGCAAGAGGGGAGGTGATACTTCGTTGGAAGCTGATTGACAGAGGCATGTGTCTCTTCTTAGACCCCCACAGTTTTAAACGGACTGATCGACAATGGCCTCCTGGCAGGCTGACCTAATCTATAGCCTCTTGGGATAAAAGAGTTTATCATCTCTGAATCAAGCCCAGTTTCAAAGCTACGTAGGCCCCACAATAGCTCTACTCCATCAATAAGGTAAAGTTTCCATCTAAGAAATGACCCCAAGGTGCCTTACATTCAACTCAAATGAGCTGCCACAGCCTTGACTTTGTCTTGGCAATCATTGCTATAGTCACTGATCTGAGTTCTAACAGGGCCACAACTTCTTAGACGCTCTGTAGTATCCCATGCCTTTGGCAGTGGCTTCTAGAACAACCCTTACCGCCGGCCCTCATCTGAGTTTCTAGAAACATCACCTTGTTGAATCTTCGTATGACTTGCACTATAACCCTGTGGTCTCTTCCCATAATCCATTCGGGAACTCAACAAGAAATGCCTAACAGTGACTATATTCCAGACACTGATCTAGGCATTAGGATTACATGACCAATATGTGAAGTCCTTACTGTCAAGAGATAGCATTCTAGAAGTGAGAAAGGGAAACCATACCTAGATAAGGAGCTATTAACATAACCCCTGGAAATGATTAAACCGCCCTATGAAGACAGGACAAGGTAAGGTCAGAGCTTGGGAGTAACATGGAGAAGTAAGAGCTTCACCTCCAACAAAGGAATCAAAGAGACAGGCAGTGTTCGAGAGAGGACTAATGAGCGAGAGAGGACATGGTATGACGATCTAAGGAGAGAACATCCTGGAAAATGGGCAGTGAAGTGTGAGTGTCCCAGTGGTGCTGGGAGACGGATGGAGGGCTTCAGGCAGAGGAGTGGTATACCCTTAACTTGCCAAGAAGAAAGATTCCAGGAGTCTGGAGTGAAAAGACAGATCAGGACAGAAGTCTGTCAAAATCGGACATGGTTGGATGGAGGGGGAGAGCAGTGTGAGCGAGGAGATCCTGTTCAGAGCATGGTATTCTGGGAATTATTGCTAAGTTATACAGGGATCTGACGGAAAATGGTGGATCAAGGACGATGGATTGCTCGGGTATTTTCAGAGAGGATGGGAGTGCGAAAGCCAGTGTCTGAAGACGTGTTCTACAGAGAACAAGCCTCTGGTCCCATCAGAACTCAACAGGGTTCCAGAGACAGTCAGCTGGCACCATGTTCAAGATAGAGATATGAATACAGGAAGGAATACAGGCCCATGCAGTCATTCCTTGTAAACTGAGCCACGACAGTAAACTTTAAGGAAGGTAATGCCAGACCCCCCCCCCTGCATACCCATTACATTTAATAATGGATTGAAGCCAGAAAGAGCCCTTTGGAAGACCTGGCAGAAATTGTATGTTCCATGTATGTTTCTCTCTTCCCCTTCCAAATCCAAGTCCCAGGCTCACTGATGATCACCAATGGCACTCAAGCTGGATCAGTCATCCTCAGAGGTGCTTAGCATTCTGGCTTCTGATGTATTTTAATAGTTTAGTTCTTCCGGATCGAGGGAAATCCTTAGACATCTTTCGTCAGTGTCTCGTGGTAGATTTCTCCTGTGTTTTTTTATGAATGATCCAGGAAAGGGGATGTAAATATTGATATAGACAGTTTTTACAAACCCTGCGGGACCACATTCAGTGATGTTTGTGTTTGATGACAGTGTTATCCACACAGGAGAGGATCCAGCGACTTCTATGGACACCTGTCTGTTCCATTGTGCTCCCTCTGACAGGGATGCCATTCCTGAATGATTCGGTGTGTCTCGAGTGTTCGCTTGCAACCTTCCCAATCAGGACTCCAACTTCCCCATCTGTAAGAACTACCGAGAGAAAACAGCTTCGACGATGAACAATCTAATCCTGTCCAAGAATTCCATGACACCGAGAAGGTCCCATGCTGGGGATGGGACTTTCAGGAATTGTGACAGAGACTCTGAAAAGAAGGGAATTTCACAGACAGAAGAGGAGGGGCTTTTTAGCACTTTTGTAAGCATTCTACCAGATAGGCAGGCACCCAGGAAGGCTGCCATCCTGTCCCTGGTCATTTGTCATTTCATGCCATAGAAAGGCCTCTTTGTGTCTGTGCACCCAAAGAAAGGAAGTGAGCCCCACCAAGAGCCATTTTTTAACTGTTTTCGAGGTAGAAGGAAATTGCTGTGTTAGCCTGGTTCTTCCAAAATCCTTTGACTATTTCTATGTGTATGGCACCTCAGCTTTAAGAGTAATTTGGAATAGATTTTTATCCACACCAAACTGCAGGATGAAGATGTTCAGAAGGGAAATTTCTTAACCACGTGTGTAGCACTTTGACCACATCCTGCCCAGTAAGGGATGGGCTGAGTTGTGGGTCACTGCCAAAGACTTCCAAATGCATAGAACCATTTTTTTTCTTTCTCTTACTCAGTTTATTTTATTTGGGGCTATGCTGTTGGACTTTTGAGAAAATTCTCTGTCACCACTATCAAGACAATCTTTCTTACACTTCAGGGAGTTTACTAGCCCCACCCACACAAATAGAATGACTCACCCCGGAGAGGGGTCTGAGCTGGTGTCTGGGAAGACAGTCAGATTAAACAACTGCCTCAAAACGCCCCGTTCTAAATTATCTTTGTAGCAACTGTCTCGAGGAAGAAAAGGCTTGGTGGAGAAGCATCCAGATACGATTTCAAAGATATTTCAGCAGAAAGAGTCCCAGCGGGAACCAATGGCCAACTCCAATTGTGAAATTCGAGGGGAGTTTGTAATAAAGGACTCTTTTCAGAGAAGTGGTCAGGGTGGGGAGAAACCACAAGAAAATCATGCAGCATTTGGAGCAAGCAACAGCCATGCTTCTCTCAGCCCTTGTAGGATGCTGAGAGGAGGGAGACCTGAACAGTCCAGTTGCCCCCACAAGAAGAAAGGTAGAAAGATTAAAAGCTCCAATATGGCTCTAAAAGTCTCCCCAGATCCGTTACTGATGCTGCCAACTGGATCATCTCCAGTAGGAAGTGAAGAGCCAGGAAAACCCAGCCATGCTTCAGTAGGAAGCTTCTCAGAGCACATTGGAGATAGTGGCTATGTCCTCTGGAGGGGTCCTCTGGGAGAGCACAGCAGAACACTTGTGAACATTTTAATGCTCGCTCTCAAGAAAAAATAGGGTCTCTCTCTAAACTTTCTCTCCTTAGAAAATCCCCTCTAAATATATCTTCCATGTTATGATACATACTGGGGTTTTTAATTCCCCCTAGAGCACTCAAGTGTTCTCTTAAAAGACCAGGTCTATATTGAGCATGGTAACTGCATTTTATCTCCCATGAGCATTCTAACTCACGGTCATACCTGAGAGCAGTGTGGTACTTAGGGGAAGAGTGAAGTCCAGGAGCTCAGCAGGAATAAGTGTTGTGTTGATAAAAGCTGTCCGTGAGGGACTCTGGACAGGAGCATCAGAGTTCCCAAATTAACATTAAGTTTACAGTTTACAAGAGGATGCAAGGTGACCTTGATAGCATCGGGCTAAAAATATTTTTTTTTTCTGGGACATTTCTTTTAGTTCTGTATATGTACATAAATTGATATAAACCGTTTTTAAATTTCTCAGGTACAAGATCCATTATTTCAATGAGTATTACAAACACTACAGCATCATGTCAGCGTCCAACTAATCAACGGTTACTGTGATTTCCATCCCACCAATGACTTTCCAGGTCCTAAGTCCAAACCATTCTGGTGATCTTGCAAAATGACTTGGATTTTATGGTTACTCTTGGAATCTGCCCTGAGCAGTGTGTGACAATGTAAAGTTACTTAGAATTACATAAAATGGGACGGGAGATGGTTTAGTGGATAAAGTGCTTGCTGTACAGTGGAAGGACTTGAGTTCGGATCCCCAACACCCACATAAAAGCTGGGTGTGAGGCATGCATCTGTAACCCCTGTGTGTTGCGTGTAATTTTAAAAAGCATGCTTGTCCCTTGCCCAGTGCTGGCAACGGCGGTCTCACCCAGCTCCCATGGCTAGCTTTGCCAAACCTCTGATGCTAACAAAAGGTCTCATAGCAGCTGACTTTCTGTAGAAGGGAACAGCCTAGCCAACTTGCAGTGACTCTGCAGAGACACAGTCTCTCTATACTTCAAGGTTATATGAGGGCAAGGTTATCCACTGGAACTATCCTTAGGGACTATTCTCATTTCTTCTTCCTGTTGCTATGATAAAAACACTCTGACCAAAAGCAAACTAGGTAAGAAATGGATTTATTTGGTTTACTGGTGATAGTCCATCTTTGAGGAAAGTCAGGGCAGTAACTTGAAGCAGAAACCATGTAGAAATGCTGCTTGCTGGCTCACTCACTGGTTATGCTTATACAGCCCAGGACCACTTGACCTAGGGAATGGTACTACCCACAGTGGGCTAGGCCTTCCTCTGCCAATTACCAATCAAGGCAATTCTCACAGATCAGTCCACCGTCAGTCAGACTCCATTCTCAGGTGACTCTAGGCTGTGTCAAGGTGATAGTTAAAGCTAGCTAGGACAGAAACCCAGCAGGATGACAACTGTGGAGGAAGGATCTGAGAGGACAAGTAAAAGATGCTATGGCTTGTATCTATTGCTATTTCTTATGAAATGTGTCCTATATACATGATGTTTGAGTGAATGGGATAAGTTTGACTAGCACCAGACTTCTCTACATCAGAGAGTCTCTTAAAACCAGTTAGAGCCTCAAGGATAAATAAGTTTCCAACCTCGGGCCTATGCTGTCTGTGGGTTTCTTCTTATCACCAGTTTAAACAAAGTAACTGGATACCAAATATCAATCCCTATAAGACCTCTTTCATACCAAGACCAAGCGCATAGCATGAGGTTAACCTGAAGCAAAGAGATGCAAAACAAGAATGTGTGCTGTAGAGCCGGGCAGTGGTGGCGCACACCTTTGATCCCTGCACTTGGAAGGCAGAGGCAGGCGAACTTCTGAGTTCAAGGCCAGCTTGGTCTACAGAGTGAGTTCTAGGACAGCCAGGGCTACACAGAGAAACCCTGTCTTGAACACCCCCCCCCTTTAGCTTCAATGCAAAGGCTGCTAGCTTGGGGACCCTAGAGGTGTGCACCAACGTCCCTGTGTTGAGAACAGAGGTTAGGACACCCTTAGTTCCAAGGCCACTTCTACAGAAATGCCAAGCTTAATTTCTAAGTCTAACCTTACACTCATTTGTTATCAACTGCCAATCATCCCACAGACACCTATGACCAGCCCATCACATCATTCCAAAATGCAGTGGTCCCGTTTCTGCAGGGACAGCCTGACACATCCTCCTCCCTCTTCCTGACTCACCTTCCCTTGCACGATCTGAAAAATTCCTGCTCTCACTGCCAAACCCAGCCCTATTATTGCATAGTCTTAGAATCCCTTTTAATTTCTGCCATGAAGAGTAAAGGGCCCCACCTTCTTGGTCCTCCCTTATCTCTAGGCTCAATGATGTTATGGGAATGGATATCAGAATATAACTAAATGAATCCTCTGAAAGATGGGATTCCGGTCTCATGAGATGCCATAAGTATCTTTAAAAGGCATAGTTGGGGGGGGGGAGGGTGGGCAGGAGACAGAAACAGAAATGTTGATAATAGGGAAGGTAAGAGGATATTAAAAAAAAAGATACTATTTCCACTGCCCATTCCATTCCTACAGGTTACCAGATACAATGTACAATACCCAGTATGTGTGTGTTTCAAAAAAGTATGCGATATATTCTCTTAGCTATCAGCAAAGAAATGTCAACCAGGCACTACAATGTATCAACCTGATCCACTGAAGCTGATACCATGGAGTTCTAGTTGTGTGGGGCAAGGGGAGCTAGGCTTCACTGCTAGTGAGAATGCAAAAGGGAACAGACACATTGGTTTATTACTAAGCTAATCACAGTGTCACCAAATGGCCCACCGGTTAGGTCCTTTGTATCACCCAAAAGAGTTGGAAAATGTGTACGTACAAACATACATGCACACACACACACACACATGCATGCATGTACTCACACATGCATGCACGCACGCAAAAGTGTTTGCAATAGCCGAACTTGAAAGTAATGAGGGCTGTCGATTGGGATGGGGGCAGGGAGAGAAGTATGCAGAAGAGGTAATAAGAGTGCATCATATACACATATGAAATTATCAGAACAATAATTTATTACTATTAAAATGCACATAAAAAGCAGCTGGTACCCTGTTAGCATTATGGGTTGGTTGGCTCCCCTTTTCTGTTACATGATCATAGTACAGGGTGTCATGTACACACAGAGACTATGGCTGTTGTACATCTTAGGGCTGTGTTCTAAGTATTTCTTCCCAGAAACATTCTTTATAATATCGTATTCTAGACAGCCGTCGGCATTGTAATCTGTCCTGTAGAAGTGTGGTAATGTTTTACTTTGTAGGATAATCCCCCTTTCCAGTGTCCTAAATCATCTCTCTGTTCAAGGAATCTTAACCATTTGGGGGGGCCCCCCTATGGCTGTGTGGTAAACCCCGAAGGGCCTCTTCTCAGAACAATGTTTTCAAGTGTACATAGTGAAATATTATTAAAATATGACACAGAGAAAGTTTATGAATAAAAATTTAACTGAGAAAGAAAGAAAGGAAGTTTTTACTAAGAACCAGAAAATGTGAACAGGGAAATTCTTTCATGTAATTAAAGATCCTTCAGTTTCCACTCTGTAGTAAAGGGGAAATTGGAACAGATAAACTGCAGTACATCCAGACAATAGGGGTATTATTCAGCTCCAAAAAGAAATTAGTTGTTGGGCCACAGGGAAACAGGAAAGAAGTTTTAATGCATGGCACCAAGAAAAAGGAGCCAGTCCCCAAGTTGTGTGCTATATGATTTGTATTCGATGACCTGTGGGAATAGGTAAACATATAAGGTGACTGTGAAGGACACTGAGTCCCATGGATTTGGGGCAGAGGTGAATTAGGTGAAACCCAGGCTAGTGAATATACTGTTTGACATCAAAATGGCAGATACTGTTGTCATACACTTGATCAAGCCCAGGAATGTACATCAGCAGTAATGGGCCCTATAATAAACTATGATCTTTGGGTGATTGTGATATATCATTGTAGAGTTAGGAATCCAGCAAATGGACCACTCTGGTGTGTGTGTGTGGGGGGGGGGGTGGTATTGATAATAAGTCTATGTACATCCAACTATAAGTATGAGCTATAAAAGGGTTGTAGAGGCTAGAAGAGAGGTCGTATATCTGTGCTTTCCTTTCAAGTTTGCTCTAAACATAAAACTCCTCTGACTTTATAATTTTTTTTTAATTTCCACAAGCAATTAGTGATTTTAGTTTTTAAAGATTTCTTTTTAAAAATTGTATGAGCGTGAGTGTGTGAATGTGTGTGTGTGTGTGTGTGTGTGTGTGTGTGTGTTCACACAGTGGAATGCAGGTGCCCACAGAGACCTGAAGAGAGAGTCAGATTCCCTGAAGCTGGAGTTTGTGGGCCTCCTATGGAAGAGCAGTTCATACTCTTAACCTCAAATCCATCTCCTGAACCCCGATAATAAACACATTTAATGGATCTTTTTGAGGTGTGCCTTCTGAAGATAAGTCGAGGTATTATATCAGGCATACGTCTACTAAGAATTGCCTGAGTGTCTGAAGTACAGATTTTACTAGTGTCGTATATTTTAATTTGTCAAATCCAGCAGTGCAATAAATCCCCAATTTTTTGGTTGTGACTTCAGGGGCCTCTGACATCACAAGGCTAGTGTGCTGTGACCCCAGAGTGACAGACAGGAAGTGTTAAGGGAAACTGTGCATAGCCCCAGGTGTCTTCCTGTTCTCACCTCCCGGTCTCTCTCCACTTAGGGCCCTTACCAGGATTCGTGGCTTAAGCCGGAGGTAAGCCCTGTACCAGTGATTGGAGGAGACCTAGGTATCAGTCCTATACAAATCAGTTCCCAGAATGTGGCTCTGCAGAAAAATCAGAAACCTAGGACTCACTGCCCTTTCTTATAACAAAAGGCTACATGGTATTTCTTCATATGTACAATATAATATATTTTATCACACTCATCCTCTATTACCTTCTCTTATTATCTGCTTATTCGTTTATTCGTTTGGTGCCCCAGTGTGTTTAAATACAGTTGCTTACAGAAGCATGGTTGATGAGTTATGAGAGTGTGAGCCTCGAAGCAGCGGCAAGGCCGTCTCTTACGGATCTTCTTTCGTATTTGAGGATTCAGAGAAGACCTGTAGCAGGACTAATTAGAGCTTTCCTGAAGCACTGTTCCCTGCCCAACCCTTGATCTGCCTGTGTCAAGGACAGTGATCCTAGGTATGACTCAAACCACCTGATGTTTATTGCTCACTTAACTGGCCCACTTGCTCCCAGCCCCCGCCACCAACGGTCAGTAAACTCTCGGTTTATGCCACCTTGCAAATATTCTAGGCTCTGTGAGTCATGTGGTTAATATATCATAAGCTACTATTTTAGGCTTTTTTAGTTTCTGTTGCTTCCACCTGCCTCTTCCACTACAGCAGTCTTGAACATCACAGTAAATGATGAGATGGAACCAAGTGGGTGTGGCTACGTTCCAGTGGGTGTGGCTACGTTCCAGTGGGTGTGGCTACGCTCCAGTACTACTCATTGTATTTATGAACACCGAAATTAGACTTTTACATAATTTGCTATCTGTCAGAGAATGTTAAGTGTGTTTTGACTTTTTATTGAATCCTATAGAAATACAAAATCCATCTTCAGTCCACAGGCCACTGGAAAACAAACATTTGGTTGGATACAGCATGCAGGCTACTGCTCTAAAGGCCCTGGATTGCCAAGCTTGGACTATCTCTTCACCCTGGATGTGAGGTAAGCCTACTCTCCATTACCAACACCATGTTCTTTCCCTGCCCATCTCTCTGCTGACAGCTTACTGTGTGAATTCAAGGAATCCCGGCATTACTTCCGGTCTCGTCCTTAATCTGTTTTTTTTTTTTTCTTTTTTAAACACAAGGTGAAGGGGTATTATATTTAGCAACCTGCTAAATAAAGTGTCTGGAAAAACAAATGAGGAAAAAATAAGGACTGACTTAGCCGTGACAGTCGTGGGACTGAGTCATACTGAAAATCCTACGGCGAGAGAAGTGCAGAAATTGAATGGATTTCCTCGTAAATTTTCCACCACGCACTTTTACTTCATGGAAAGCAGAATAGTGTGTGAGGTCATTTTTCCTTCACACAGTTCACTTACACGGAGGGAAAAAAAAAAAGAGGAAGTTTCAACAGAGAAGTACTGTGCCTAACTAAGAGCCCCAAGAGGAACATTTCCTCGGGTCCACTCCTGTCGTTTGCTATGCCTCTCCTCTCCCTAACCCACCTCTGGCTCCTCTGTGTCCCAGGGACAGGCCAGTCCCCCACAGTCAGTCTTTGCTCCAGCAGGAAGGTCATGCTAACAAGTATGAGGTATATTCCAAACCCAGGGACCAACCAAAACATACAGTGCTTAGAAATTCTTACTCTGTTGAATGACATCGGGGAGGTAAAACATAGATAAGGCCACAGAGATTCCAGGCACACAGCAACACAGAAAACCCAAGCACTGGACCTGGGTTCTTTTGCCCATGGGCTATAATAATCAGCTTTAAATGACAGTCCTAGGCAGTTCTGAGAAGGAGCCCTCTAAATGACATGAAGGGAAATGATCAAGTTTTGATATGAAAAAAAAAAAACCAGCAAATACCAGAGCAGAATGATAATTAGAGATAATTATAGCCGGTTATACTCTGCCAAGCACTGAAGTCTACCAAGCAAGTTACATAGGGTCGACCTTGTCTTTAACAACTTCCAATGTGCCAATTTTATTCCTCACCTGGTGAATCTTTCAATCTGGGTATATTTCCAGAGCCTTTTAGTTCACCCAAGGTCGAAGAAAGGGGCTGGGACAGGAACTCAGTTGATACAGTGCTTGCTGAGCAAGGATGACACCCTAAATTTGATCTCCAGCATCCACATGTAAAACCAGATGTGCTGCAATCCCAGAGCAGGAGAGGGTGGGATGGGTGGATCCCTGGAGCTTGCTGGCCAGGTAGCCTGGTCTAATCTGTGAGCTTCGGATCCAAGTGAAAGATCAGGTATCACAACAAGGTTTGATCACATTTGCAACAGCTACGCCGTATCCAGAAGACAGTGGGTCATAGCCATCTTCTCCAGCAACCTGTTCCGTAATGTTCTCTGGGCCCTGGAGAGGATGACAAAGATGTTAAGAGTTGAGCAGTCAACATTTACTTATTATTATAGCCACTGTGCTGGGCTGCACAAGACACATGCACACACACACACACACACACACACACACACACAGAGACACACACACACACAGACACACACACACACGACATGAAGGTATGAAGATAGGAACATACACACAAAGACAAGAAGATATGAGGAGAATGTTTGGTAAATTTTGGGGGGAAGAAAAAAAAAAGAAGGTTAGTCAGAGTGGATGGGGACAGGACAGGTAAGTGGAGACAAATGTGTTAACAATACCTTACATGCACAGATTACATGGTGAATCCCTCATGATGAATGACACTGAAGGATGCTGTCTGGACTCTACATGCATGTATGAATACACACACACACACACACACACACACACACACA
>JANHMN010000019.1:35904786-35916485 GCA_030674055.1 Rhabdomys pumilio
CTCTTAAAATCAAAACGGACACTAGGAAACTAGCTAGGCTGTCTCCCTTGCCCATCAGTGAAAGCCCCATGTAATCAGGCCTGCCTCTTTTTTCCTAGCTACTATCTGAGCATGAGAGTCTGTAGTTGTTTTCAATTACAAATAGAGGTGAGTTTAACTAAAGGTGGGCTGATACAGTACTGGCCCAAAATGCTTGTTAAATCCAACCTAGCTGCTGCACTGTCTTGTCCCTTCTCACCTTGAAGTGTCCCAAACCCTAAATTAGCCATACCAATGTTTCCCGGTGTTCGGAATCTTCGTCAGGGAGATGACCATCCTCCTCCGTCCATGTTAACACCCACAGCAACATGAACAATGTCCCTTGCTTTCTCCAGGAGGTGCCTATCCCAACTGATGAGATTTTGCATCTACTAGCTTTCCTGTAACATAGACCTGTGCTCATCAGTTCAGAGCCAGGTTGATTGGAACTCACACTTCTGGAGTTCTTGAGCAGTTTATTGTTATTGGCAAATGATTAGACCACATGAATCCATGGTGTTTATGTTTTCAATAAAATTGTTCGTATGTCAGGACAGTGGTTTATATATTTATATATAATAGTTCTTCTTGGCCTGTGGTCGGGTAGCTCACCATGGCATGAGCGGTGGGGCAAAGTGGGCTGTTCACCTCGTGGCCTGGAGGCATAAAAGATAAAGAAGCAGCAGCCATGGTCACACAGTCAAAAGACTTACTTTCCATAGCTTAAGCCCCTACCTTTGGCCTTCTCTGCTAAAGCAGTGGTTTTTCAACCCCACCCCCAATGCCACAACCCTTTAATACGGTCCCGCAGGTTGTGGTGCCCCCCCCCAGTCCCCAGCCATAAAATTATTCTGTGCTACTCCATAACTGTAATTTTACTCCTGTTATTCACCGTAAAAGCCTTGTCATTGCCGTGAATGTGTGTGAGTGTGGTCCTTGACATGGCCATGGTCACCTCTCCTTTCCCTTTACTTTTATCTTTATTCTTTTCATTCCTTTCCTTTTCCTCTGGCCTCTCTTCTTGTTTCCTTAGTTGGCTTGGTTTGGATTTGATTCTTGTATTTTGATATTTTTCCTGTTTGGAGTCAAGATCTGATGTTAGTTGATGTGAAGGATACATACAAACTCGGCCTCTCATCGGTCACTGGGTCTCGTTGTCAGCCTTTTCGTAATCCCTACAAAGTAGAAATGGAAACGTCCCCTTTGCCAGCCTGTAAGTCAGACTCCACGGGGGCAACACACCATCACCCTCTAATATCACAGGACACGAGTCTTCTCACCTTCCCGAAGCAAAGGAAGGACAGTGCCAGAGCCCTTGAGAGCCATTGGACACTTACAGTACAAATTTACATACGAGGTGCTCAGATGAGGATTTCACGATGCTGCAGTTGGGGGGGGTCACATGCTGAAATATAAAGCTCTTTTCTTTGCTCTACATTGAGCTGAAATGACTTCTTAAGATGCTGATGGGAAAAACAGTTTGGCCATCAAAGTCGAACCAATTGCTTCTGGTTGATGATAGTCCCACTGGGAAGAACCATCTGTCATTTCACCCTTTCTTCCCCTTTCCCCTTAGCTCCATGGTGAGCCAAATTGGAAGAGGAGATCTATGAGACTTCCTGTCGTCAAGCAGTGGGCAACAGGTAGGGGAACAAGGCTGTCAGTTTAATGAGCAGGAGATTATTGAAATCGACCGATCAGAACAGATGTCAACTGACCATATGTAGGCATCCTGCATAAGTACTCACTGAGAGTAGCCCTGCCCATTAGCTCCTTCCCACGATGGCTTCAGTTATCGGTTGCCATGGCATTCTCTACTTCCTGCTTTCTTCTCAGATAGATGGTTTCAAGGTGACACAGATGACTCCAGGGTCTTTGAAAGTGACTCTACATATAAAAGAAGAATGGCAGGCAGAATCAAGAATTCAAATTTGCAGCCACTGGGAACTCATGTCGGGGAAAGTGGAAATCCCCAAACAGCGCATTCATATCATTCATGCCAGGCAGATGTCTCTGGCCTCTAGAATGTCTGGGGCTTCAGGCCTATTGGATATTGCTTTCGACTTTTCTCAGACCAAACCTTTCTGTTGCCTTGGTTTTTAATGTAGCGGGGCCTTGCCTTAACAGAAGACTTATCTACAGGGACTGCTTGGGCTATATAAGGATGCATTGTATTAAGCCTTAAATCCACCCCAAGCTTTGGTCCCCAGAGGCCACAGGCACAAGGAATGGGGGAGAGTGTGCCAAGCACTTTCGCCAGCCTCTATCCTCAATGTCTCCTTCCAGATGTCTGCTCAAACCCACCTCTCTCAGGTAGCCCCTCCCACGCCACAGTTTAGCATACGCCCTATGCACAGAACCTCAGGATCTCCAGCTCTTAGAACTCAAGCCCCTACAGAAAGTCTCAGCTTTTTACAGTACTGTCATCCTTAAGGACTTAAAGAAATAAACTCAGAAATTCACTTGACTTCTCCTTAGCGATGAAGCTAGTTTTCCCACAAATTGTGGATTCTACTGCAATAAGAAATAACATTCAACTATCTACTGAATGCATCTTGGGAGAGGTCCTTCCAAAGCCCACGACAGATCAGTGTGCCCTACAAATAACTTATTCAGGGCTGGTGTGGTAGATTTGTGTTATGCAGGGACCCTGGTGGCCAAGCCTGAAAACCTGAGTTCTCCTGGAAGTTGCCCTTTGACCTCAGTGCACGTATTAGGGTATGCCCCATTCCACCCACAATCTATAGTCTCTGAAAGAAGACTGACTGAGAAGGTTGTCTGGTCTCCTAGTAACAGGAACATCAGCATCTTTATCCGTTTTATAGGCAGGCAGAGACAGCATGCCACCTCAACCGATCTTCACTTGATCTTTCTGTTTGGAGCATCCAACAAGACTGGACCAAAGAAGAAAAGGTTGGTACTTTCATTTGTATAGCATCTGACGGAGCACGATAAACTCTGTCTTTGAGCTCACTTGACCCTGAAAATCAGCACTGTTGTAAGCGAGGCAGATGCTATTATCAAACTCTCTTACATAGTTAATGAAACTGATGCTCAGAAAGATTTTGTCTCACGAGAGGTCACACAGCTAATAAGAAATGTTCTGAGATAGACGCAAATCCATTTATCCAGACCTCCCTTCCCACCAAAGCACAGTAGCACATTCAATTAAAAACCACGCAGTGGGCAAATATGGCAATCCCCAGTAAAGTCATTCCTATCTACCAAAAATATATCATCTTCTTTTTGCATATCTAGTGAGGTCCAGAGTGGAATGATACTACTCGTATGTTTATAATGTCTCAGTCTCCTTGCGTGAGATGATACGGCTAATTCTGAACAAGGAGTCATGAACAGACACGGTACCTGGCACTCCTGAATCTATAGAGCGCTGCCATTATGGTCACAGCCCACCAAGCTGTTTCTCTGATCTCGTTGACTGCTCAGACCCAAAAGGAGCAAGGGAGACAGACTATTGAAAGTAAGTAGACGGTCCAAGACATGAATGAAAACATGAAGTTTGCATGGGAAAGCCTCCAACCTCCTGGTCATACCTCACTGAGAATTTCTGGGGATCTAGTCAGAGAGCAAGAAACCACCACGTGCCAGTGGTTAAGAGACAGGAGCATCAGATATCTGACAGGGAAAAAAAAAATCTTTCTTGATGGCCTAGAGACTCACGGGAAAAGCCCAGGTTATCGAGGGACACCTGAACATCACATACCTCATTCTGACACTAAATGTTACCTGAGGAAGGTAGGGGTCAGACCTTGAAAAGATGAAGCGTATGGGGGCTGTTCTTGAAGCACTCACGGTCACAAATAAAATAAAGTAGGAAAGTAAATACTTGTTGACCTTCGAAAATGAATCACAGCAAATTGTAAACTTCATTCTGTAAACAGAATGTTACTTTGCAGACAGCAGCACACGGAAAGTCTCAGCCAGGGCATGGCAGTCCTTTGGGGTCCTACAATACAGGTTATACATTGTACATCGTATACATTATATACACTGTACATTGTGTGCACTGTACCTCACACATATTGAACTTTGCATACATTATACGTTATATACATTGTGCCTTGTATACATTGTACCTTGTATATACTATGTATTATATACATTGTACATTATATGCATTGTACATCATATACAGTCTCAAGGTCAGACTGTTACCTGAGACCAGTAAAAGCTGGCAAACAGTATAACACATTCCAAAATAATAACGCACATTTAGACTTACTTTTAATTAATGTGTGCAGATGTTTTGCCTGCATGTATGTAAGTGCACCACATGGGTGCCTGGTACTTGCAGAGGCTAGGAGAGAACACTGGATCCTTTGGTTCTAGAGTTACAAAATTGTTGTAAGCTACCACATGGGCACTTGAACCCTGATTCCCTACAACAGTGGTAATCAATGTATGGGTTGAAACCCCCTTGGGGGGGGTCACATATCAAATATTTATATTAAGACTCATAACAGTAGCAAAATTATAGTTATAAAGTAGCAATGAAATAATTTTATGGTTGGGTGTCACCACAACACGAGGAACTGTATTACAAGGTCACAGTGTTAAGGTGTAGAACCTCTGGTCTACAAAATCAGTAAGCATTCTTTGCAGACAGCAGCACAGGGCAAGTCTCAGTCAGGGCATGGCAGCCCTTTGGTGTCCTATAATACAGGACATATAATATAATAACTATGTCTCTAGCTCCAATATATTTATTAACTGCCTGACATGCCTACATGATATTTATTCCCATTCTTGCTCTTTCAGTGATAATAGATTTATAATTTTAATTGAGAGACTTGGAGGAAGAATGTCTTTCTTTTAACAGTTGTTGGGAGTCTGTGTCTTTATTAATGGCATATAGTCTGCATTTTCAGAATTATTGATAGCTCTGGGGCTAATCGCAGTCAAGTTCCTGTCAATAAGCTGTAGGATTTGGAAGAATTCTATGTGCACCAGCTTTCAACTCTGCCTCCAATCTTGGCTCTCCTCAGTTCTCTCCTAGTGATGAGACCATCCAACAGATCAAAATGAAGAAAGATCCTCTGCCCCAAATCTCTGTGTCGCGATCTCAGGTCTCAACACACGGGGGCAATGGAAATTTCTCTGGAAGATACACCAGTACGTAACTAGAGATAACATGGAAGAGACCAAAGCCATAAACTCACATCCCACTGTCTCCATACTGAGTTGTGCTCCAATACAGCAGACGAAGGCCAAGCCAGTGAGCCCACACTTCCCTACGCCGTCCGACATGAGGAGTATTACAGGGGAATCAAAGAAACTGTGAACTTAGCTGCTCCCGACTAAAGCATCCAGAAGCTTTCCTTAAAGGCCAAAGTTTTACTAAGCCCAGACTGGCCTCTTAAACCCACAGGATCATGGTTTTGTCCCCTCTCAAATAGCAACCTTAATCAGGAAATCCTCAATTGGCTTCATGATTGTTTCTCTTGGGAAAAAAAAATCAACTTTTTAATAATGCTTTTATCAGAAAAAAAAATCTTCTTGAACTGATTCCAATAATCTCCATGAATCCTTCCCTCTCTCCCTGAATATGTTTTTCTCTTTCCCCCTCCCCTTTCCATCCCCCATCTCTATATATTTGTGTCTGTGTAGTGAAGCCTAGGAGATAACAGTAACTTTGACTTCAGTGACTGTCTACAGGAGGCAAGTCGGCACCAGCTTCCCCGAGGTTCATAGGAAATACAGACATCGCCAATAAGCCTAGCAGGGCCTCAACCAGATACATTCATTAAATCAACACATAAAACTTGGAATTTTGAAACAATTTAGGTATGCTGAACTGTAAGGGAAGCTGAGACTATCGTTTCGAAGGGTTAGAAAGCAGACAAAAGTGCCTGGGGAGAGTCCGCAAGGAAGAAATGGGATGCATAAACCTCAAACAAGGAAAGAGGTTTTTGTCTACTGCCAGCTCCAATCCCATCGCATAGCTGGCTGGGCACATAGCATGTGCCAACATCTGGGATGTGAATGAAAGCAAGGCAGGAAGTAGAGGGAAAGGAGGGTGGTTTGCCTGGTTTCTTTTTGCCTTGAGTAAACCACAAGTCAGGCTCTTAACTTCCTCACCTACAAAAGGAGGATTAAAAATAGCACCTCCCCCAGAAAGGTGTGTTTCAAAATTATGCGGGCTAATGAGGAAACCTGGTGCTCGGTGAAGGTAAAATGGTCATTACCATGACTGAACCTCACTCTGTCTTCAGATGGGCATCCAGTGAAAGGATACTGTTGTTGATAAGGAAGCCCTCCCTCAGGGAATGATTGACAGGAAATCTGCCCAAGGCCCTGAGGTGTCCGCCCCAAGCATCCACTTCTGTGGGAGAATCAAAAGATCTCAGATTTGACTCACAGGCTGGGATGAGAGGAAGAGGTGCCCCGTGACGCGGCAGGAAGACCCATCTCAAGCCCCAGCTGGGTGAGTGCAATCAATAACATCCTGTCAGGAACTCTTTGTGGTCTCATGTAAATTTAGGCTACCTGAATAAAAGATAAAAACTGTCATTTCCTTCATCTCCTCTCTCGTCATGTATTGGGGATGATCTGTCTATTCCTTTGAAAGAAACTGAATCAAATCGAAAACAATTGCTTAAGTGTCCGAGGTTATGTATGGCCATTGTGAAACATGGGGAGAGTGGGGAAAGACACCCGGATATTTTTAGGACTGTGGCAGAGGGGAACCATACTGAAAATGGAGATGATTAACTAACTCAGTGGGAAGGGCAAGGCCTCATGGGTAAGCCTATAAGTTAGCCTGTAAGGAAAACAGTTGTTTAATTAACCTTCAACTGCAGGGGTGATGATAGATGTTTTCCAGTTAGCTGCCACAAAGCAGCAGTGAACGGAGAGTCACACTCTGGACATGACAACCCCATGTGCCCGCAGCCAGGCAGCGCAGGGTCCTTCAAAACTCTGAACTCGACTCTAGAGGTTCACAGAAACTTTTTACTTCTCAAAAAACATTGTTTATTGTTGATTTATCAAACCCACAATCTTCAGAGATATTCAGGCCTACAAAGGCAATGTGGAAAAGGGCCGGGGGAAGAACTGAGGGCTATTTTCACATCTCGGCAAGTCCTCAGAATGAATGAGTCCTTGGAAATGGGGTAAGGCTGAGGTCTTCTGGCCTTGTGAACCGTACTCTGCATGAAAGACCGATTCACACAGCTTGTCTCTGAGTCCTGACATTCTGATCTTTCCATCTGAGGGGCAGAGAGTCTTACACCCAACACTGTATACATTGAAACCCCCAAGAGGACAGGCAGCGGAGGGTAATGTGAAGAACCCCTAAAGCCATTCTGAGACAAGGCACGGGTGGTGTCTTTACTTGGGCTGAGCCTGAAGGCTCCTCTGATCTTCCGATGAAAACAAAGTGTGACACTGTCTGGCCTAGACCTTCAAGGCCTGAGGGTCCCACACCTGAGGTCTTGTGGTGATCGATAAGGAGGGGTGGGCTGTGCTCCTCCTCTATGCCCCGGCCCCATTTCTGAAAAGTCTATGTTTCTGCTCTGGCGCCATCTTTCTAGCCTGACTGGGCTCTGGTTTACAGCAATCTGTACTTCCTTATCACACAGGCTGATACTCACTGAAGATTAAAATTATATCCACTCAAATCACAGTCATCGGCGGAAAGATCTTGTCCCACACCGTCAGGCAGACCTTCAGTAAGAACGCAACTTACCATAGTCAGGACCAGGAATAAGTCACGTGGCCTCCAAGGGTCTGAGTTTCTTCCACCGAAGGGACACCTTGTGACAGAACCGTGGGAAACAGTGAGTCAAGTCACTGGCACAGGGCCAACGACACAGGAGCAGGTCAGCAGATACAATTACTCTTGTTTTAATTATATTTTGTCACTGCGGGCGGGGAGGGGGGAACCACGTGTGCCTCGGAGAACATGTGCAGGTCAGAGGACAACTTACTGAGTTGGCTGGTCTCTGTCTATCACGCAGGCTCTAGAGCAATCCCTAGTTAGGCTGTCAGTCTTGGTGGCAAGTACTTGCTGACCCACCTTCCTGGCCCACACTTATTATTGTTATGGTCAATCTGAAGAGTTTGTAAGAAGAATTCAGCACACAGCATAGCTCTATTTCTGAAGGCCCACAACTTAGATGTGTAATTTTTGGCAAATCAGCCAGACTGTTTTGTTAGCCACTGATTAAGACAGTAGCTCCACTGTGGTAACGTACACGTACAACTGGCAAATAAAAGTACATATTTTTAATAATTAAAAACACCAAATACAGTAATATTAGTGCTATTGCCACGGCTGGTGCTATTAAAATGGCCACATTACTTTTGTGTTTGGGGGTGGTGATTTCTCTATCCTATTTCCGGTATGATGAATCAGCTGGTATCTGCCAGGCATACTAGTTACTATGTAACGAAGGCATCTGGGCTCCTGGGAACATCAGAAAAGTATCCCCGCCTGTTGAGCCGCAGGGCCCCACCCTTTCAGTTCGCTGCTGCCCTTGTTACTATCTCTGACCTCTTCTTCGTGAAGTCTGTCTTTGTTAAGTGGGGGTTGGTGCCAACCCATCCATGGCACATGTGTCCTGACTCCAGTAGGTACCAGAAGCAGCACTCGGTACCAGACTCACTACTGACTAAGGTCTTCCGTATGTACCTGTTCCTATGATGGAGATGGATTTTTAAAGCGGCACAGTAAGATGTCAGTGGAGATAGCAGAATAGTTGCCACATGCACCATGGCAAAGATTATGTGAATGCACTCTCTTGTGCTCTCTCTCTCTCGTTCTCTCTCTCTCCCCTCTCTATCTATCTATCTATCTATCTATCTATCTATCTATCTATCTATCTATCTCCCTTACCATAGTCATCCTTCTGAGATAATATGATGCTTACATAATCAGATGGTGTGAGGTTAGGGAGGCATTGTGACAACACATTAGGCTACTGCAAAAAAAAAAAAACTTCCTGGAACACAAACCGAGTGGCAGTTGACCCTGTAGCTTCCAAGATAGCAAAGCCACCCGAGGGAGGTAGCTTATAAAATGTGGACAGGCTGGAAAGGACATGGTTCATACCCAGGACATAGAGCAGGATAAAAAAAGAATACTATGTTTCAATTCTCTTTGAACCTCTACATTCCCTCCCACTCCTTCTCTTCACAAATGATTGCTTAATTCTAACCTCTGACGTCTTTTTTTTTCCCCCTCCCTTAGCTACCTGTCTGAACTTAGCAAAATGACTGCCTAGCAAAATGGTGGAGAATCCTGGGTTTCTCTATCTGTCGAATGAGATAACTTCATAATGATAATTATAGCAATTATAATAGCAATTATAGCAACTAACACCGAAAACATACAGGAGCACAGGCATTACACGGAGGGCTTCGCAAACACAATTCATTTCACGCTCTCCGTGGGACTCCTGTCATTCCCTCTTGTAGAGAGGAGGATGTCATAGCACAGAATGAAACAGAGACTAAGAAAGACTTTTGCACAAGTTTGTGGTTAACTGAAAGCAGGATCCTGACCGAAGGCCACAGCTCCTCAGTGTTTATAAAATCTCTGGCCTTTGTCTCTGAAACCAACCTTTTAAGTTTTGCTTTGGAATACTAAAGTCTTTACAGGCAGACTATTGCTAATCACGAGACACTGACATGTGGGTTTGTCTGCAGAATTAAGCTCTCTGACTTTCTGGACCATGCCTGTTTGTAATATGTAACACGTACCACTCAGAGCAATAGAATAAGTCCTATTCATAACCATTCAGCCTCCCAAGGTCGTCCTGAGGATATAGACATTTGCTTGTTGCTAGTATGGTCAGCTTAACACATCTGGTACCACATGTGGTCAACATCCCATATAACTTTTGGAGTACCCATGAAAATGTTTACTTTTCAAATTGGAAGAAAACAGTGCATTTCTTTTTCAAGACAAAGGAAATATTGTGATAGATAACAAAGAAATTCGTCAAAAATATTTTGCAAATTGTTTGCATTTTTTTTATATATTTACTTTTATGGGAAATAGGACCATAATGGCAAATCCACCCAGTGGCCCTGAAAGTCCTAATGTGTCCCACTTGTTGGCAATGCGTGGCTAATAGGACCTCTGTGTTGCTCAGGCAGTTTCCCATCATACCTTTCTTCTCAGACCCCACCATCACACTGCTTCAGTCCTGCAACTTCTGACTGCACCCTGTGAATTTCAAATGCCATAGGGAGGTCTAGGTAGAAAGTCACTAAAGCTTTATCATGTAGACAGTGCAGACAGACAAACAGGGCCCAGGTGTCAGTCTGGTGATGAGGCCACATGGGCATGTTGGGACGTCTGTATCACTCACCAGATGAAGGCTTTCTGGCTACAAATTATCTAGCCGCTAGAACACATCCCTCAGCAAACGGATGTTACAGGGAAGAGATTTAAAGTGGCAAGAAGCCGTATCTTAGCTACAGAGCAGCCAGTGATCCGAAAGCTGTTGTCCCAGGGAACAGTAGCAGTTCTAGGTAGCCTGGAGCCAAGTTACAGGGGTAAACTCCCTGTAAAATAACCCTGATATTCACCCATTCCCTTCCCCATGTCCATTATCTAAAGCTCTCTGCAGCAAGTTCAGGACCCTAGTGTCCATATGAAATACTAGAAAACGGGAAACAGAAGGCAGGTGCCGCTTAACTCCGGAGGCCTCAGGAGACATGCGCACTTGAGCTTTTGCTCAGTTTGAACTTGAGTAACCTTTATCTCCAAGCCCATCCTGTGGGTAACGATGGATCTCGAAGTCCTTTCAGCCTCTTGGTTCATTGGAGGAAGGAAACAGACCACTGCTTTTTTAACCTCACATTTCCTAGTTTCAGATGGAATGCTGAAGAGGAGAGAGAAGGGAGCTGGGCGGCGGTGGCTCACGCCTTTAATCCCGGCACTCAGGAGGCAGAGACAGGCAGATCTCTGAGTTCGAGGTCAGTCTGCTCTACAGAGTGAGTTCAAGGACAGCCAGGGCTACACAAAGAAACCCTGTCTAGAAAAAGAAAAAAAAAAAGGATACTGAAAGCACAGACCTCCGTGTGGAAGAACATCCGGGTGAGTCAGGCTACACTGACACACACACACACACACACACACACACACACACACACACACACACACGGTCTCCTTGGCAATCTGAGGTGAGTGCTTAGCCAGTTATTGTCAGAAACCAAGTAAAACTCTGTCCTTCACCTTGAGCTCAGTGAAAGAAAACTTTCTCAGCCTAACCCAGAACCAACATTGACAAGGGGGGGGGAGGATTAATACCTTCAGAGACACTGGGTGTTTGCGGGGGCCCTGTCCTTCCTGAAAGTAGATACATAAATAATCTAGTTATGGCTACGCCGGTATACAGACAACTGTCCTATTGTCAGGTTTCCATCAACCTGAAAGTTCGTTTCTTTTTCTTCTTGATTGGGAAGAGTGGAATCATTTTCATGGGTACTCTGAACATTTTGTGCGTCATAGGCACCATCTCTGTTGTCCCAGGGAAGATCCGATGGCCACAATGTCAGAGAACAGGAGAAGTGGAGGAAAGAAAGGGGAGCAGACCCTCTGTCAGCTGGAAGAGATTTCATTATGCCCACAAGGCCGAAAGAGCAAAAACAACAACAACAACAACTATACACACACACACACACACACACACACACATATATATATATAT
>JANHMN010000019.1:35919167-35977480 GCA_030674055.1 Rhabdomys pumilio
CAGACAGACAGACAGACAGACAGACAGACAGACAGACAGACAGACAGGACACAGAAGCCACCCACCCCTGAGAACAGACTGTGAGGTTCAAGGAAGCAGCCAGAGCCCATTGTCCCCAGGCACTTCTACAGACAGTTCTTAAAATAGCACTTGACCAGTGTGGGAACTGCAGGTATCCTGTGAGGCTGCAGGCTGAGATTCCGGATACCACAGAAGCTTGCCCTTTGGGAAAATGCAGCCAGGTCTGGGCCTGGCTCTGACAGTGGCTAGCTCTGTGAAGGTAGCTGAGCAGGACCAGGGCAGCAAACATCAGTTACACCACCAAGCCAGACTCCATCCATCCTCCATGTTCCTGCTGTTTTACTCCCTCGGCCAAAGATGACAAGTAATGCTGCTGTCATCCGACACTTCTGAGAGAACAAGTGAGTTTTCCTAGATGACACCACCAGGAAGTGAAAGAGGCAGATTTAGTGCCATGATTTCCTCTCCATGGGCCCAAGTTTACACCTCTATACAAATAAAAAAAGTGGGGCCCAATGATCCCCAAACTCAATAGCAGATCTCCTACCAGGCTTCTTCAGTCTGTTGCCAAGTCCTGTTTGAACATTCACCAATACCCAGGGAAGACAAGTATCCATCCAGCCTTCACCCACTTAATTCTGCAGGTTTCCCGCCCCACACCCCCCTTTATCCTGCATTGTTCTTGTTGGCTGGAATGGAATAGACTCTGGTCCACATAGCCACTGTTTCTAGTTTATTAATAGTAGTGGAACATGTAGGCAACTCCTCTAGGAGTTATGTCCAAATGACGGGAGGGAATGATGAGAAAAAAAATCCTATCCTGCCACCAGGTGACATGGCTGGGGGTTGGAGGAGGTCAACTCCCTGGTCCAAAGTCTCAATGCATTCGGAATTTTTAAGTCAACAGGCCAACTACACAACACTCTCCCATGAGCTGACCTTCTGTAGGACCTCGGTGTCCCCAGTCCTGAGCATGTAATCCCCAAAGTCTCTGTCTTCAGGATGCAACAGAATTTGATGGGAACGTGTTCAAAATGCCAAGTCCTGGGCCAACCTGTGAAGATGGTTTCAGGGTCTCTGGGGAAGTGTGATATTCTTAGCCTACCTCCCCACAGATCCAGCATTCAGAGTTTGTGGAGCATCCTTTTTGAGAAGAAGCCTGGCCCATCTACTAGGCCCATCCTTCACACTTTCTTCAAGAAAGACACTGTGGCTGCTAGTTTGGCTAAGCACAAGCCAGTCTCGTCAAGCAAGACGACAGATACAATTGAGGCCATATTTGGGGTAGAAAATAGGATTGTGTTTGTTAATTCAGACTTTTAAAACTTTTAAACTGTGGTATCTGATGGCTATGACCTTCATGTCATTTCCCATTCTACCCCAAAAGTTCTGTTTTCAAGACACCTTAGGGAGATCATAGTATTTATAGTCTCCAGTTGTGCCACTTGTGACATTAAAAGTAGCAGGTGTTAATGACTTGACTGAGACACAAAGAATAAACCAAGTAACTCAAAGTATCTGGGAGGTAGGAAGTAGACCTCTCCCTTCGTCTATCTCCCAGATCTTGGTCTGGGAGGGGGTTGGAGAACTGAGAGGAGGGTCAGAGTTCTTCTGAGTTTCACACAGCTGAGGATGGACACACACACACACACACACACACACCATCTATAGTGCCTATAGCAGGGAAACTCAGGAAGTGGGAATCTCTGCAGAAATTATATATTAAAAGTCTGTGACCCCGGGGAAACCAAGTAACCTCTTGAAGTCTTGTTCTCTGTAAAATAGGGCCGATGATATTTACCTCACAGTGTTGGAAGGATGGAATGAAATAACCGATGTAAATCCAGCCAACCGGGGCTTCTCAAGAATGGATAATCCCCACTCTTCCTTTCTCTGATGAACAGAAAGCCATGGACCAGAAGAGAGCATCACTGTTGGCTGCCATGGCTGCTGTGAGTGTAGGCACAGATCCAGGTCTGGCTACACCAACAACCATTTCATTAGGCCCACCATTGTGGAGCCAAGATTTTGAAAAGGATGTAGTGGGGTTGACCTGCTCTGCTCAGTGACATCCAAGGTCTCTGCTCAGTGACATCCAAGGTGGCAGTAGAGAGAACTGACAACCTAGGGGGACTTGGCTTCAGGAGCATCTTTCATTCACATTTCTGGGTGGTGTTGCCTGTGCTTCGCCCCAGCTGTGAGCCTTATATCTCCATATGGTAGCTCTGCCTCAGAAGGCAAGGGTCCCAAGAGTTCCAGAAGAAAACGTCTTGACTTTTCATGACCTAGCTTTTGAAGTCACTCAACACTGCACCACAAGGCAGCCTGAGGAGAGGAATGTTGGTCTCAGCTCTGGGTAAAACAAGTGTCAAGGACACTGCGGGGGTGGGGGGAGGTAGCCATAGGGATGACAGAGAGGAAAGAAAGAAGAAAAGGGAGGGAAGGAGGAAGGAAAGCCAGCAAGCAAGCCACCACTGAGAACATACCAAAAGCCCATGGTGCTGTTGACCTCAAGACCTCATAAAGAGACTTGAATGGGAAGAAGGATGGCATGCTGCCTTCTGACACGTTTTGTGGTACAGCATCTGTTTGGAGTGTTTCTTCCACCCATGACCAACAAAAAGTAAAAATAAAAGAATCCTACACACTCTTTCAGACCCACTTTCTAGGTCACATCCTCTGGAACATCTATCCTGGTGGTCCTGAAGGTCACCTCTCCTTCAGAATCAAATGGGATTTTATCTGTATCCTCTTTTTTTTTTTTTTTTTTTCATAAACCACTTTCCACCTCTATCAAATGCTGGTGTAGTCAAGAGAATCCCCTCAGTCTTCTACCACATTCCTTCCTCTGCTCCTGAGCTCCATCCTGAAGTGTGCCTAAGACAAAAGCAAGATGAAAGGATTTCCCAGTTCTGGAAGTACCCTGACTCTTGCCCAAGCTGAAAGGGTTGGCACTGAGAGTCGGTAAAGAAACTGAGTGCTGACGGGAAGTGGAGATGAGGTAGGGGTGACTGCCACTAGCCAATAGGTCTCCCTCATCTGCCCCTCAGCACCTTTCTACTACTATGTGTAAGAATATGACAGGATGGACACACACACTGATACACACATGCATCCCCTCACACACACACACACACACACGCTGATACACACATGCATCCCCTCACACACACATACACAAATACAAGCATACACAGCCATTTGATAGCACTATGAGACTCCATGATGAATGCCTGAGTTCAGACACTCTTAAATAATTGTTTGCATTTGGACAGACACACCCTTTCTCTAGAAAAATCCATGCACTCTGGATCCTTCTCGGAGAGCACGTCCTATATACCCTACTCTGTGCATCTCCTTGGAATTCTTTCATTGGAGACCAGAAGAAGCCAGAGCAAGATGCCAGCAACACCCAGGATACCGGCGTCTGAATATAACAGGATTAAAGTAGTTTCCCTACATGTTTCCTAGACCACTTTCAGTCTCGGCTTTATCTTTCCTTGGGCTATTTCTGTAATTCCCTGTTGTCTATGCTACAGATGATTTTATTTTACCTTTTTTTATATATACAAAAGATCTATTTATTTTATGTGCATGCATGTTTTGCCTGTACAAGATGAATGCCTGGTGCCCTCAGAAGTCATAAGAGAGTGGGTCAGGTCTCCTGAACTAGACTCACAGATGGTTGTGAGTCACTGTGTGGGTGCTAGAAACCAAACCTGGGTCCACTGCAAGAGCAATAGACAGTCTTAACCACAGGGCCACCTTTCCAAGGCTCATGTTGTTTTCCTTGAGAGGAGCTCTCTCTGTGTAATGTACGTCAGCCACTAGCTATCGGTGCCCCAGCTTCAGCTTCCCAATTACAAACAGGTACCACAGGCTCAGCTCCATTGTTTCTTATTAAGCAAGATGGCCGGCTGATGGCTGGCATACTGTAGGTTTTCCACAAATGTCAGTTGGTGATATCTCTTAGTCAATTGGGGCCTCTTCATTCAGAGAAAGCAAAAGTTCCTATTCTGTGCTCTCCTTGGGAAACAGTATCAACTTCATTCTTCTTTAAGCCTTTTACCTAAGGAAGGCCAGACTCCTCCGGTCCTCACAAGCCTCAGAGAGGTGCGGGTTAGGAGTAGAATGTTTCCCAAGCCTGGATGGTGACCCTGCTGTAGGGAGAAGGCAGCCAATGGCTGTCCAGATGATGCTATGCCATGGCTCGGTCCTGGATGTTGCTTTCATCCCTTCCCTGTTCCTCTTGGTGGCTCCCATCCCCAGGGCTGTGGCTGGTAAGGTCGTGCTGGGGAATGAGATGTGCCAGCTCACTGGCACTTTGCAGGTTTTCTCCTGAAGACATATAGTCACCACCTTCTCGGTTTTTGATGTGAGATCATCAAAGCTGAGCCCCAGGATCCCTTTGGCTTAACCACACAGTGGCTGCTTCACCGTTGTTTGTACCCATCTTCTTGAGGGTACACCCTCTTGATCCATCATCAACTTTGGCGAAGAAGCCTCTTCCTGAAGAGTTCTCCAGGATGGCGGGTATTCTGGCCTGCAGTCTGACCCCTGGAGAACTCTGAGCCTCGCCCCAGACATGGTGCTCTATCTAGTAGGTTGTCCCTATGGAGCTCCACACACCTTCTAGGTTTCCACTAGCAACCTTGGACTTCAGAAAGACCCAGAACCCCTATATCCTAATCCTTCCACACAGACCTTTGGCTCAGGCTCATATGAGAATTATTCTTAGTCAACTTACATTTCTTCATATGTTTATTCCTTCAAAATAACCAACACATGTTTATCTCAACCTGCCGATCCACTTCCAAACTTTTAAGTACATTTATGTGTGTGTGCATGTGTGTGTGTGTGTAATTGTGCACACCGCCGTACGGGAATCAGAGTTCGACTTGGAGGAGCTAGTTTACTCTTCCTACCATATGGATCCTGGGATTCAAACTCAGGCTGTCAAGCACCTTTATCTGCTGAGCCATCTCATCTCTCCAGTCTTAAACAGTGAAACTCACGAGAGAGAGAGAGAGAGAGAGAGAGAGAGAGAGAGAGAGAGAGAGAGAACATAGGAAGGAAGAAGGGAGAGAGAAAACTAATATTCTTCTAAAACATCAAACTTTAATCTCAAATTGCAAATCTCAAAAAAAAAAAAAAAATTAAAAGCAAGTCACCTTCATGAGAATTCTAATCACCAACAGCCCTCCCTGTTGAGCAGAAACTGTTTGGCCATACAATGCAACAATGTATCTAACTTGTTTTCTTTCATTTGCCAACAATGGTGGCATTTCGTCTTTGGCCTCATTCACGATGGATACTATTTTCAACGTAATCAAATAAATCAAATTTAAATAGCAGGGCCTTTTGGAAAACAGAGACTCATCTCTCAATGCAATGAACAAATATTTGCATTACCTATTTATATTAAAATATGCAGATATTTCCCAAGCATTCTGCCAACTTATAAATTTTTATAACTTCTTTGAATTGTTAACATTTTTTTAACACACTGCAGGATTTCAAGCTTTGTGAAGGGCTCAATAACAATCTTTCTGGTCAGGAAAAAGGAAAGGACATTAGAATAAAGAATGCAGAATAAATAAAAACATAACAGTACAACCCGTACATCCACTCACACAAAGACAACGTTCATGGGTTGCGAGAAGAGAATTGTCACAGCACAATGTCCTTCATGTTGGATTCAAAACTGAAAGGAATTTCTCTAAGTTATTGAAGACTTTATGGCTGGGTTTCAGAAAGGGGGGAAAAATCCACATCTAACCCAGTGTGACTTCTGTGCAATGCAAGTCCGGCACATTTTAAGGGCCTGCCGGATAATGCTGCTATTCTTTCGAGAACTGTTACCAGCTGTAGCAACTGTTATGATCAACTTCAAAACATGTCTGTAGTCGGTGCTCTCCAGACACTTAGCAATCCCAAAGCTATTCCTGGACCGACTCGCAGCGCAGTGTGAACACAAAGTTTTGATTTATGCTGGAAACGAAACAACAAACTTCTGATCCTTCCTCTAAGTGGTCATTCAGATGACACGGACGGCATGTGCCTGGGGAGGGTTGGGGGGGGGCAGAATTCACAGAAACAAAAAGGAAGCAGGAAAATAAATGGAGGGCCACCCACAGTTACCTTAAGGAGAACCCACAGTTGCTAGCACAAAGCTCTGGGTTGGAATGACATCTTTGGACCCACAAAAGGCTCTTGTGCTTGAAGAGAAAGAATGAACAGGGGCAGGCTTTGGGAAGGGAGGTAATCCAGCCCGGGGGGAGAATGAAGGCAAAGTCTGTGGTGACATTAATCTAACAAGATGCCACCCTGGCAGTAAGGACCCTCAAAGGCAGGTCTAGGGGTGAGGCATATGGTGGGAGAACTTTCCAGCCTGGGTGATGCTCTGGGTTCTATCCCATTCCCACCTCCCCAGCACAAGACATGTGCACCAAAAGCTCCACTCACTAAATCATGACAAACTAACCTAGAACTGACTGACACCTGTGGGAGGGAGTCTCAAGCCAACCATCACGGGTCCCCCACAGAACCATGCAGAACTAAAAAATGTGGAAATGGATCTATCAGTGGGCAGAAAAGACCAGGAAACGTTCCCACCCCAGAGTTACATGGAGATCTGTCCATGCGTTAGTGAATTACATGGACAGATCTCCATAGGACATGCAGGTCTCGAGTTCTCAGATCAAAACCCAAGAAGGTGGTGGTGAACGTGTGTCTCCAGAAGACGAGCCATATGCTTACCTCCCTCTGTGCTGCTGTGGAGAAAGGAAAGATGCCTTGGAAAGACTCATTTCGCCCCAGCCATTGAGAGTCATCCTTCCATACAGTATAAGCATAGATGCCAGAAGAGGAAGGGGCCCAGCCTCTGATGTGAAGCTTTCGTTCAAGTCTAGTTAGGGTAGAAAACGTAACACCATAGAAAAGAAGTAAGAAAGGGTGCCTGCCGCCAAGGCTGAGGACCTGAGTTCAGTCCTCAGGACCCTCGAGGCAGAAGAAGACAACTGACTCCCACTACCCCCTGACCTCCATAGATATGGCATGACACACACTCATGCATACACACACACACACACACACACACACACACACACACACACGTAATAATAACAATGATAAGATAATAATAAAGAATTAGATTTTTAAAAAAGTAAAGAACATCAAGTGGATTCTAAAGGGCCAAGAGTGGGTAGGGATGGGGACATCGGACTTGGTCGTGAGGCCCAGGAAGCTGTGGGCTAGCCACTCAGTCTCCACGGCTAAAGCATTGTTGAGGAGGAGGGTGAGGAATGACAGTGGAACCTGCACAAGATACCGTTTCAGCGGGTCACTGCTGTTCTACCCATCAAAGCACTGAGATGCAAGGAATGGGAGAGCCAGCTTCAGTCACTTAAACAAGGAAGCCATTCAATGATCTCACACGACCAGAAAGCTGGACGTAGGTAGTTCTAGCCTTGGTCTCATGACTCAGAATCTTTTGTCCTCCCAGTCTCCAGTATGAATATTTCCCCAGGCTTGGTACTTCATGCTATCAAGAGAGCTACTACGGTACCTGATATCATCTTACAGTAGGAAGGGGGAGGTTCCTGGGAGCCTTCTATCTTCTAACACTTTATCAGTTTGTCATGAAAATAAGAGTTTCCAGAAAACTCACATTTAGAGGAATTCTATCAACTGGTCAGAATGTCATGTGGTCGCCACTATCAACAAGGAAGGTGACAATCAGGCTAGGCAGGAGGCTTGTCTAATAGGCTGAGAGGAGAGGATTCCTCCAGCACTGTGCTGTCCCGAGCTTATCAGCAAGGGAGGGCAAAGGGTGGATGGACGTGTGAGCTCAGAAGCAGTACTTTATACTTAGCTGCTATGTTCTCTGTTGACTGACAGCTTAGGGCATGTGGGTGTCTGTGACCCCTGATGCCACTGGCTGCTACAGGAAAGGAAACCTCTTTTGCAGTGATGCTGAGGACTGTGGACTCATAACTGAGAATGAGAGACATTGAAGGATTCAGTGAAAAACCCCTCACCTCGCCCTATTCCCCACCCCCAAAAAATGACCAAAAAAAAGAAAGAAAGAAAAGAAGGAAGAAAGAAAGGAAGAAAGAAAGAAAAGGTCCAGACAGAAAGCTATTGAAGAGTCCTTAACAACTGAAATAAAGAAGCTGATGGCTTTGAGTGGGGAGTGTTTACAGACACAGGACTGTTTCTTTAAGGGACTAGCTACTGGGAGTTTGAGCATGCTCCGAGGAGTATACAGGCAACACAAATCGGACTCCATGGGGTTTTTCTGTAGGATTTTCGGGGGTGGGGGTGCAGGGAGCACAAGGTTGGAAGGGTGAGCCTAAGAGGAATGGGAGGCCAGTGTAGTTAGGGTGCATTGTACAAAATGCTCAAATAATTAGTAAAAATATTATGTTGTCAGGGGGAAGGTTTTCTTTTTAAGCAGAGCATGGTAGTGCATGCTTTTAATCTTAGCACTCAGGGGGCAAAGGCAGGCAGATCTCTGAGTTCAAGGCCAAGCTAGTCTATAGAGCTAGTTTCAGGACAGCCAGGGCTAAACAGAAAAAAAAACTGTCTCAAAGGAAATTTTTTTTTCTTTTTAGTATTACAAAGAACCCATAACTTCTATACTACAGAATACGTCTATCTTCTTTAAAGGGAAAGTAGGGTGCAAAACAAAGCATCTTTTCTTCTGCAGTGTCTCAACAAACATGGGTTTGGTGAATGGCTCAGTCTATGGGCACCTGCTTTGTGGTCATGAGGACCTGAGTTCAATGACCAGAGCCCACGTAAAACCAGCCCAAACTGGTAGAGTGGACGTGAACCCCAGAGCCGGGCAGGTAGAGACTGGCAGATTCCTGGAGCTAATGGCTAACCTTACCCAGACTTTTTGGGCAGGTTTCAGGCCAGTGAGAGACTTTGTGTCAGAAATAAGGCAGATGGTGTTAGAGTGATGACAACGTATGTTGTTTTCTGACCTCCATGCACGCACATGAGCATACACAAGCATGAACACACTCCTCTAGCAGAAAAAAACGTTCATAGCAATTACTAGTGATCAGTATCGGACGCACAGTCACAACGATTCACTGCGATTGTCGCTTAACTGAACTTTACACGGTCTTATGAGTTCAGTGAGATGACCCTTTAAACCTCTAGGAGTTGAGTCTTAGCATAATACAATATCACAGTAAGTCTATTGCCCACATCAGCCACTGGATTAGGGATAGTTTTCTACCATTTTCTGTCTAGCTATCCTTCAGGGAGTCTTCTGAGAACTGTCTAGGAAAGAAACCATTCCTCCTTGATTAAAAAGAAAACTTTTGCTGGGCAGTGGTGGCGCACGCTTTTAATCCCAGCACTTGGGAGGCAGAGGCAGGCGGATTTCTGAATTCGAGGCCAGCCTGGTCTACAGAGTGAGTTCCAGGACAGCCAGGGCTACGCAGAGAAACCCTGTCTCCGAAAAAAAGAAAAGAAAGAAGGAAAGAAAGAAACCTTTTTCTTCATCTCGAGGAAGATAAGAGGGAACATAATGATGCCTGGAATATCAGCCTCGAGAGGATGGCTCAGGAAAAGGTCACAGGAACTGAAGAAGTTAAAACTTAGCTCTAACCGGCCTGGAGATGGATCACTCCTGAGCTTCTTACTGTGTGGGATGACACAATGAACTCCTCCTTGTGTGTGGATTCAGACGTGGCTTTCTCGGAGTCCAAAGTCCCAGGCTCTCTGTTTCAGTTAAGACATACGCTTTACCACCACCACCAGCAGCAGGCTCTCTTCTTGAGGCTCTATCTGTGGGACACAGAGCAGTTCTTCGATGTGTCCAAGCTGCTGGGTCATATCCTATAGAGCCACAGCAGCCTCAGCAAGACCAAGTGTTCTAACGCACACAGAGTCAAGAGATTCAGCACTGGCCGTGGTGACAACAGGCTCTGAGGTCTTCACTTGCTCCGTGAAAGGTTATCTACTTTGCTTCAGCCACAGGGAACCTATCCTCCCCGAGGTGCCTGATCAGGCAGGGGACATAAGAGGCCTAAGAAAAACAACTAAATTGATAGGAATAAAGATGCTGATCTGGTTTTAAAATGCTGTAATTTGGGGCTCTCAGCCTTCTCCATGACTGTGTCTACGTCTAACTTGAACAAAACTTGCTTGAACACATAAAAATATAACCAAATGTACATATACTAAAAAATTGTGAGGGTGGGGCTGGAAGTATTTAGTTCTATTATCTAAATTTTTTTCACACAAAATACTTAAAATGTCATCTGACAGACATTTTAATTTTTTTCTTTCCAAACAAGAGTCACTACGCACAGCGGGGTGTGCTTGCTGTTTCCAGAAACCATCTAGAGTAAAGCATTAAGCATAGGACTCCGGATATACAGAATATCCGTCACTGCCCGGATTTTCTTTTAAAGGGGAAATCTGAAGAGATGAACTGCCTTGCCTGCAGTCATGAGATAGAGCACCATAGGGAAATAAAAACAAGAGTGTGCATTGCAACCTGATGTTTCTTAGAGGGCTTAAGTAAGGCCATGCTCACTAAGAAGAGCCTGAGTGGAGAAGGGATCGCAAAAATCCTCAAGGGCGCAGCAAACCCACCCAGGGAAATGGCATAGCTGCATGTCATCACTCCGTCCGGGCATTTCTCAAAGCGTGTGAAGGTAAAAACAAAACAAAACAAACAAACAAACAAACAAACAAACAAAAAAACGAATCAGTGCTATGAGAAGCAAGAAGGATACAGAGTGATGACTGACACCCAGGGCCTAAGAAAGCAGTAGTTCTCAACCTTCCCAGTGCTGTGACTCCTTAATACAGTTCCTCATGTGGTCGTGCCCCCACCCTCAGCCCCCAGGCACAAGATTATTTCCGTTGCTACTTCATTAACTGTCATTTTGCCACTGTTACAAATCTCAATGTAAATATCTCTGTTCTCTGATGGTCTTTGGCAACCCCTGTGATGGGGTCGTTTGACCCTCAAAGGGGTTGCGACCCACAGGTTGAGAACTACTGTACTAAAGCAACCCGTGGATGTCTCCTCCCTGGTTCGTGCTGCAGGTGACTTGAGTGGTGACTTGAGGTAGAGGTGGCAAGGATCTGCTGATCAAATCTACCTGCTACAATACTAAAAGGGAAATGGAAACACAGACCTAGAAGCTAAACACTCTCACGATTACGAACCCACGCACGTATGCATGCATACACAGAAGCTGTGAGAAGAACCTGGCTTATAATGTTTAAAAAAAATAGAAAACAAGTGTCCTCCGACCACAAGGTCAATGTAAGCCACAGGGGAGTATGAAGCCAAAAGCTCAGTCTGCACCCACAGCTCAGCAGATCTCACTCTTCCCCTATACTGGGGGATACGGACTTTAGTGACTCCATCCAGAGGATGACTGTATCATCTTAGCCTACCTTCTGTTGTCATGACAGGATACCACTGACTGGGAAATTTATTTCTCACAGCCCCGGAGACTGAGATATAAAAGTGCTGGCACTTTGTCAGGGCCCGATTGCTGCACTGTCCCAAGATGAAAGGTGGTATGGAAGAGAGAAAGAGAGAGAAAAGGAGGGGGAGAGAGATCACTCATCCTTTTATCATGAACTCCCTCAACAACCCCTCATTAAACCGTGTAAGAGTCGTGACCTCAGGAGCTCATCCCCTCTTAATGGCCCCACGTCTTAATACGGCTGCACGGAAGGTTGCCCTCAACATGGGAACACAGCCGACACACAGTGATTGTGTTTTGTACCCAGCAGTGGGTTTCAGGGAGGACCGCCACAAACTAAGTCAGCCCAGTGGAGTAACTAGAACCAGGAGAACAGAGCGTGTGTAGTGCGTAGTCTCAAAGGGGGAAACCTTAGAAGCTACAGGGTGGCTGGCCAAACTCCCATGGTCCTTATGAGACAGGGAAAAGGCAGGCGTGCTGTTTTCTTGCTATGGCTCTTGAAATCAGGGATGGGATAACTTGAGTGTCATTCTTTTTGCTCAAGTTGGCTTTGTTTCTCAGGGTCGTTCGTACATCCGTATAAATGTGTCGATGTGTTCCTATGTCTGTGAAGAATGGCGGTGGAATTTTGATGGGACCATGGAACCTGCAGTTACTTTTGATCGTAGCCATTTTCACAATGTTAGTTCCCCTAGTGTGAGGGGGGAAGGGGGTCTTCCTTTCTCCTTAAATTCCATTCTCTAGTGTTTTAGAGTCTTACTTATCAAGAGCTTTCACTTTCTTGGTTAGGCATAATTGGGGGGTTGGTTTCCTCATCTAAATTGTGGACGGGATTATTTCCATGATTTCTCTTTGCATGTTTTTTGTTGTTGTTATTGGTATGTAAGAAAGCCAATAATCTTTGAAGGGTTCATTTTGTGTCTTGCCACTTTGCTGAAAATGAAAGTGTTTCTCGGTTCTGAGGCTTTTTTTTTTTTTTTTTCCTAAAAGAGTCTCTAGGGTCTCTTCTGTATGGAATCATGTCAACTACAATAAAACGGTGTTTTGACTTCTTCCTTTCCTATTTGTATCCCTTTTATCTCCTCGTCTTATTGCTCTAGCTAAGACATGAAGCGCAGCATCAAACAAGACTGGAGGAAATGCCCCTTGCCCTGTTCCTGACTTCAGTGGGGACACTTTGAGATTTCCCTATGTAGTATAACATTTGCTCTAGGGCCATCCTGGATGGGCTTTGTTATGTTGGTGCATTTCATCTACTCCTAGTCTCTTCCGGGCTTTTATTATAAAGGGACATTGCATCTTTTGACTCTATTGAGACCATAATGACTTCTATCCTTAAGTCCGTTATGTGAAGAATTGCGTTCATTGATTTGTATATGCAGAACCAACCACTCATTTCTGTATTGGAGCTGATTCGAACATGGGAGATGATCTTTTTGATGCGTTTTAGTAGTAGTAGTAATAATAGTGGTAGTAGTAGCAGTAGTATTTTGTGTATATGGTGCTTTGCCTGAATGTCTGTGGATGTGTGTCTGTGAATCGCATCTGTGGGGTGGCCTTGGAGACAAGAACATTGAGTCCCTTGGGACGGGAGTTGAAAGTGCTGTGAGCCGCCATGTGGGTGCTGGGGATGGAACTCAGATCCTCTGGAAGAGCAGCCAGTGCTCATAACCACTGAACCATTTCTCCAGTCCCGTGATAGATTTTTATCTCCCAGCTTAAAAGCATCTGTTTGGGTCACTTGAGACAGAAACGGCCCCGTAGCCTCTAGAAGACTATTACCCATGAAACATGGGGCCGAGAATGGGAAGGAGCGTCTGTCCTCAGTTGGCAACCTGCCTCGCCTGTAACTGCTCTTCCTCTTTCTAGGGCAGTGAGGTTGCTGAACACTTGGTCAGAGCAGCAGGCGTTGTCTTCTCTTGTGTTCTCTGTGTCATTACCTCTTTGTGGCTCCCCAGACTCTAATCTTCTTAATGAGCGGCTAGCTCTGAACTTGGCCCTTTGCCTAGAGTGGGGTTTCCCCAGCCTGGAGATATGAAAAAGGCACCCCATACCCTTCTGCGTAGGGGAAATCCCCGGGCCCCCAGAGAACTAAGCTATTATTTTAATACATTAAATAGAAGACAGGCTTGACTAATAAGTGTGGGAAAGTGGGCAATTTTCTATTGTGAAACAGTGTCTGGATAAACTATTTTAACAACACAGGTCCTTTCTCTTTACCAGATTGCATGGGCACACCTGCTTGGCTGGCTTGCTCTTTTATCAGCTGTCCAATATTCTGGGAGCAACATAAGAAAAGCTGACCCAGGGCCCCAGAGTTACAATTAGCTCGTACACTGGTGGTGTCTGATCCCTGCTCTTGTTTGAAGGCACAAGAACTTTTTTCTTGTTTTTTTTTTCCCCTCTATGTTTGTGTTGTTTTGCCACAGAACTTTTAAAGTCAAATCTTGAGTATATTTCATCCACTTAGTGTCTTGATAAAAAATGCTAAGGAGCCTGACAGTAAAGTGGTTCGTTTTCTGTATTTTACAAACTAGTGAGATCCCTTAAGTCATCCAGATCCTTTTGAGAAATTTCACATGAATTTCCTTGTTGGGGGCTACTGGAGAGTTCAGGAATGGGGGGTATGGGGACAGATAGAGAGAAATGGGTCATGGGGTGCCTTTGAAGGTTATAGTCCTCTCTCTTCTCTTTCTGCTTCTTATCCACTATGAAGCACCTCCTCTGTCACAGCTCCCACTGCCATGCATGGCCTGAGCCCTTTGAACCCATGAACCAAAAGGAGTCTTCCCTCCGTGGTTTCCATCCCATCAGGTATTTTGGAATGATGAAAGTAAACAATGCCCGCTACTCAGTAAAAGCTGAGGGGTGAGTTTGCAAATGATCCACTCTAGGGCTTTGTTCCTGGAAACAGGGGTCCCTGGAGTTTGTGCAACCCTGAGATGCATGGGGGTGGGGGGGGAGAGAAATGATCATACACATTGAAGAGGAAGAGAGTGCTGGTGGCCATTCCCTCAAGGGAGGGCAAGAAGGAAGGACTTCGAGACCAAAGTGCAACATTCAAGGAAGCACTGGGGAGATCAGGAAGGAGCAAATGACCCAGAAGCAGAGAACGGTGGCACAGACATCTAAGCGAGGAAAAGGAGAACTGTGCCAAATGGCGGGCAGAAGACAGCAACATCCAGTGAGTATCTCTGTGTCTGCAAGAGGGCTGGAGAAGAATACCAGAAGCAAGTGAGAGGTCGGGGAGGGGGACCAGGTTGCAACACAAACAAACCAGCGTATGTGCTAGACAATGAAGGGGAGTCAGTAGGGAAATGTTTTTGGTGCATTGGATTTTTTGACCTGAATGCCACTGGAGGACCGCATCTTTCCAATGCACCTTCAGCTCAGAGGATGTGTGGTAACAGAACCCTAGCTTCTGAGGCCTTGGGTGACTAAGATGTCCACTTCCATGATGGTACATTCTCGGGTCTTCATCTGCTTCTCCTCTGAAGGTGCAACAGGGGTAATCAGATGGATCCCTTTCATTCCAAAGGCTCAGTAAACCGATGCTGTCACAGCTGCACTCAATCCTCCCACCAATGCTGGCTTCTCCCGAAACAGCCTTCCCAGATGCAGGAAGGAGTGGGGAGGGGGAGATGTTCTCAAAGGCCAGCAGAAAATGTAAGGTGGGCACGGTCTTCTTGGAACTCGTTCCCTGCATCTAGTAAGGCTTGTCACCAAACGGTGACATAGAAGGATAGGTGTGCTCTCTGTGTGTGGTAGGCACCTGCAGACAGGGGTGCTTCCAAACCTCTATTGGTGTTGGAAGGCAAAGGCAATGTCATTGGCAATAAGAAATCATTAACCGGTGAGCTGGGTAGATGGCTCAGTCTGTTAAATTCATGCCTTGAAGGCATGAGGTTATGAGTTCCAGTCCCAGAGCCTACATGAAAAAAAAGAAATTCAGAAGCAGACAGTCAAGGTAGCTATATTCTCAGCCAGCGGGGGAGGCAAGTCACTGGGGCTGCTGGCCAGTGGCCTAGCCTACTTGACAAGTTGCAGTGCAATGATTGACCCTGTATCAATGAATACAGATGAAGATTGCACCCAAGCATGATAGCCCTCACTCCCATAACTCACATAACTCACACCCACCCACCCATAACCGTACACATACACACAACCATTTACTGGATTATTCCACAGTTCTCTTTACCTTTTCATAGACTCAGAAATGGAAGAGTTTATCTTCCCCTATCATCCATTCTATATGTATGCGGTACCAAATAGCAAACCAGGGCTGTACTGCTGTTAGGCAAAGGATCTACCGCTGAGTTTCCTCCCCGGTTCCTCTCCTCCTTTACGACGACTTCTAGAGAGGAGAGGAATCCAGAACTGTTCTTCTCAACATCTGAGCAAAGCATACCCGAGACATCTCAGCCTTGGGTTCTCTTTATTCCTCTGTGACTTTCTTCACTTCTCTAGAACATTCCCGCAATAATTCCACCATCTCTTCTAGGAGTGAGGTCCAGAATGCACTTTGAGAAAGGCGAAGCAGTATGTCCCAGGCTCATTATCTTGTGTCCACTTACACACGGCACCATCTTGGATCGTTTTTAATAAAAATGAATAATCCCAGGTTCTCTTCTCCCCCCTCGATCCCTGCCCCCAATAGTGAGGAAATGGCTCAGGTGCTGCCATCTTGGTTGGTTTCCCTCACTCTAAGCTCTAGGGCTTCTGTCTCTTCATTCACAGGCCTGGTGTGGTGCTTTGAATAGGAATGGCCCCCATAGACTTCCCTGTTCGAATGTTTGGCCCATAGGGAGTGACACTATTAGAAGTGTGGGAGAAAGTGTGTCACGGTAGAGACAGGCCTTGAGGTCTAAGAAGCTCAAGTCTGGCCAATGGGACACAACATCCTTTTTCTGCCTGTGGATCAAGATGTAGAACTCTCAGATCCCCTCCAGCACCATGTCTGACTTGCGTGTTGACATGCCTCCTGTCGTTATGGTAATGGACTGAACCTCTGAAACTGTGAGCCAGCCCTGACTCAATGCCCTCCTCTCAAGTCCTAAGACACCTGCCAGCCATACTCTTTAACCTCGGCAAAACGTAGGGCTGAATTTAAGAAGAGGATTTCTGAGAGCAGGACTGGGACCATTCCTGGAGACTGCTTCATGTTCAGTAAGGGGGTGTTGAGCTCCCACCTGGACGCTGACACTGCTATGCCACTGTTACTGCATATGCACTGTTACATAAGATACAAAGGTTATCTCTGTGAAAAGGCTTCTGGGAAGGTCTGGATTAAGAGTAGACAGCTAAGACCAAAATGCTACATTAGGACGGCCCACACCAAAGGTAAGAAGATGAAACCTGTCAGTTAGGTATGACATTATGACAATCTTCAATTAGGCAAAGGGGCTTTAAAAACTGTGAGGTCAAATGATAAAACTCCAGAAGTCTGGAGTCAGAGGAAGACAAAGCAGGAGAGACGTGTTTTCTTTTACTTTGATATCCAGCTGAACATCCCCCAAACACATTCACATGAAACTCTGGAAAATACGCATTCCCAGCCCAGCTGCTCCCAGCCGTGAAGCCCTCGGAGACAGCACAGTCCATGCCCAGAGAGGGGCATGAGTTACAGCTGATGAGCTACCCTGACAGATCACCGTGCCTCGGGACCCCCGGGTTATATCAGGAGTCACACTCTGTGTACACTTTATGGATTGGGGCAAATTCACACTGTCTGTTTCTCTACTGCAGCACAATTAAAGGGTAGTTCTAGTACCTAGGGGCGCCCTGCTCTGGCTATTCATCCGTGGCTCTCCTCTGGCCCATGGCAACCATCAGATTTGGCTCTCGGCAGAGTCTTGTTTCTCCCTGAGTCTCGCGTTTGGACACACAGACCATGTAGTCTTTTCAGAGCAGCTTCTTTCGCTTAGGCCTATGCTGTAGCTTTTCTCTGAATGTTACTATCTTCACAGCTCTTTGCTTTCCACGGCCGTGATCCTCCCTGTCTGAGTCAATCCTGGTTTGTTTATGCATTCACCTGCTAAAGAATGCCAAGTTTGCTTATTCGTTACTTTTTTTAAAAAAAGGATAAAGTCGGTAGGAGAGAAAAGCAAACAGAGGCTTCGTGAGTTGAGAGCAGCAGGACTCACTCATTGGAGGCAGCCTTAGCGTTCACCTGTTTCATGGCCCTCCTCAGCCAATGAGCTTCCCGCTCGCCCTTGGGCCCGTGGCGCGCTTCTCCTAGGTCCTCTGCCTAAAAGACTATGTCAGTCAGAAGCTCGGTAAGCACTAACGGGATCTTAGCTATAAACTGAAATGTCAGCTCTGCTGTAAAAGGTGCTCCTGGGGACACCAGCATGCTAAGAGATCGACCAGGGCTTCTAGTGTGGAAATACTGCTGCAGAGGCCCCTGTCAAGATCAGCTACGAAATTTGGGCGCAGAAGCCGGAAAATCATCAAGGTTCTGACGGATGTGTCTCTATTAAGACTTACTAACGGGTATCTGCACATCCAAATTTGGCATCCTTCATTTTATATAAGTGGGTGTAAGTATGCATATACATGTGTATTGTATGTATACAAAATATGTATATACATATGTGTATTATATGCACACTATACACATGAGTCTTATATGCATATATTGTGTTATATTTAATTAAATACAAATGTATATACTTTTTTTTTACTACTTTTACTTTTTATAGTCCAGACATTGTCCTCCCTTCCCAATCCACCCTCTCACCTTTCCTCATCCCATTCCTCCCCCAACCCATTTCCAAGAGGATGTTCCCTCCTCATCAGGCCTCCCCACTCCCTGGGCCCTCAAGTCTCTTCAGGGTTAGGCGCATCTTCTCCTACTGAGGCCAGACCAGGCATTCCTCTGCTGTATATGTATTGGAGGTCTCATACCAGCTAGTGTATGCTACCTGATTGGTGGCTCAGTGTCTGAGAGATCTTGGGGGGCTGGGTTAGTTGAGACTACTGGTCTTCCTATGGTGTTGCCCTCCTCCTTGTCTTCTTCCAGCCTTTCCCTAATTCAACCACAGGGGTCCCCAACTTCAGTCCATTGGTTGAGTGTAAGTATCTGTGACTGTCTCAGTCAGCTGCTTGTTGGGCCTCTTGGAAGACAACCACGCTAGGTTCCCGTCTGTAAGCATATCATAGCATCAGCAGTAGTGCCAGGCCTTGGACCCTCCAAATGTGTTCACGTTTTAAGAAAAAAATTGCCAAGGTCTTATTCCATGGGTACCACTGGTTCTTAGCTGGGGTAGTCACATGGAGACATCAGCAACAGATGGAGATATATCTGGTTCTGCAGCCTGGGTAAGTGGAGAAGCTTGTGCTATTGTTACAGAGCAAACAGGGTAAGAGTATTGCTAGACATCCTACAACACACAGAGCATCACCAACAAGAAAGAATTTGACATTATGACACTCAAAACACCAAGTGTCATAATGGAGAAAGCCTACTGTATGCTAGCTGCTACAGAGTAAGGCCTACTGTGTGCTAGCCACTGTAGAGTTGGTATCTGAATGAGAAGTCATCAATGCCAGTGAAACGTCTGTGCCACCTTCAGAGCAAAGGAGCTGAGGTCTGGGGGGTATTGCTTTTCTGGGATACCTTAAGCTTGATTCTGAGATATTTAAATTGCTTTTCAAAACAGTCCATTGAATAAAAGAGAGAGGCTTTATATAGTTCATCTGTGTTTTTCTATTTTGGAAATGGAAGCCATGATTAAAATTGGCATTTTTGAAACTCTAATTGCTAGTTACTGCTTTGCTGCAGGAAAGAAATATTTCCCAGATCAGCCAGATGGGAAGTCTCAAGACAAGAAATTATAAGCCAGCATTCAGATTCCAACTAGAAGAAAAATTCTGTTTATACATTTTAAATTCTGCTTAAGTAGTAATACATTGCTTTAATTGATTCCTAAACGGCTATTAATCGGCTGACTAATTTTCTAACACTAGCCTTAATCTCCCAAATCCTATTAGACAGTGAATAAGCGAGGCTGAGTTTTGTGGAAAGGAAGGTGTGGGCATTAAGAACCATCATGAGCTGTGACGGGAACAGACTGGGTTTGGCCACTACAAACGGTCCTCCAGTGGTCATACGGGCTTAAAACAGCCGGTAGAAACTTAAAACGTCCGCTTTCAAAACTCATTTCTGACTGAAATACAGTTTAGTGTTTTGGTTCACAGATCAAGAATCAGAGCAATACTAAAGCCTTCAAGGCAAGTGTCAGGAACCCGGCTGCCCTTTGCTGGTAACGCCCCCGGCCTGTATTACTCTCTACTCTTTCCTCCTCTGCTTCTCCCAGAGCAAGTGCAAGAATGGCCGAAAAGACACACAGGAGAAGCATCTGAGAGGAGGTCACAATGGTTACTTTTGTTACCTGTGAGCCCATGGAACCGTCTCTCTCTCTTGACGATTGCTCCGGATCTAAGGAGCAGTCAGACAGGAAGAAAGGCTCTGTTCAGAAGGCCTCACAAACAAACAAACATGGGAGGTTTATTTTATTCAAGTCTCCTGAAAGCTACTCAGAAGCAACTACAAATGGAGGTCCATCTCTTGCTAGTTGCTTGAGTTTGACAAATGAAGCAATCATTGAAATCACGGAGCGTGCCCGGCTTCTAAAAGCCCTGTTTGTCTGACATAATACAGCAGCGGGACGGCCGGGCAAATAAATGGCATTACTTAACATAATCACTTAATGTTGTACAACCAACATCGGGTCTCATTGCTTTCTCACTTGCAAAGAATTCAATGATAATAAAGTTGATTGTTAGTGTGAAGATATAAATTGTTCAGTAGTTAAAGTTGTTAATGACGGCTAAAGAGCACAAAGGAGGGAAAACGGGCTTTAGCAGCCCAAAATCATTGCTAATTGCCTGTGCATTCATCTCGAGCTGACCGGGGCTAATTATCTAATTAAACTGAAGGCTGCTGGCTTAGAGGCATCCATGGTGCTGGGATGCTGGCTGTCAATTACCCCAGCACGTCTTCCTGAAATGTGCAGTTAACTCAAGGCATGTTTTGCTTTTCTCAACAGCCATACGTGGCACTCTGATTGCATGATAATGTGTGCTTAGAAGGAAAAAAAAAATTTTTTTTTCTTTTGAAAACTACGCCACGAAAACTCAGAATAATGACAAATGGTTTCAACGGGAGCTCTTGTTCATTCTGCTCCATGATCTATATTCCAGAAAAGTCACTACAATACACAACAACTAAAACAACACAACAGACACACAAAAGAGAAATCAGATCATCACTGTATGCACGTGGCTGAGTGTCCCTTTCATGTTATTTTAAAAAATACATTTAAAAACGTCTTTTGTGGCGCTCCACAGTGGTTCACAGTATGAAAACGCATTACTTAATGTCATTTAACCACATTAAAAAAAAAAAAAATCTGGAAGGAGAGTGTGAACTAGTCAGATCTTGCCCACTTTCTTTACAGGCACCCCACTTCTAAACTGTACTGTGATTTCTCACATTTGCCCTAAGATGACACATCAGGGCCACTGCTGACAAGGTTGTTTTTCCATAAGGAGGCCTGGAGTGGTGGTTCGCCTGCAGACTGGAGTGAGCTCCCCAATAAGCCCGTGGTGGATTGTGAGCCCACATGACCACTCCTCTGACTGGGCAGGGCCATGCACAGGGCATGCGCATGCCTCACTGGTTGAGCTCAAGCTATGGTTTAAAAAAAAAAAATGACTAAGTTCAATAAGATTTGCCCAAGTGTCCACCAAATCCCTGCCAGTTCTGGCTATAAAAGACACTGGGCAGGCAGCATGGCAGTGTTCCTTCCGTGGAGGCCCTCCCACTCTCGGGACCTCTGTCGCATCTTTCCTTTACAAATGCACATTTACTCTGCGCATTCCTTTTCCAGATTTTCTTTCTAGGGAGAGAGTCAATGAACATGGAAGCCAGAGGCTCGGGGTGGCTTTGGTGATCAATGATTGTTGAGTATCCTAGCTTTCAAAGTTAAGTTCCTCCAAAGCTGGGAAAGGAGGCTCTCTCAAAACACCCACAGGGTTAACTCAGAAAGACACACATGAACTAACATAAATATTTAAGTCTTCCAAATGCACTAGATGTATTTTTAAGGTGAATTGCCAAGGATGAGGACACACACACACACACACACACACACACACACACACACACGAGGAGGTAGGGGTAGACAGAACCTGTCTAAGGAATAACTTCAGATTACCCAGATCAGAATGCTTAGAGAATTAGATTGCACTCTGCTCTCTTATTCCAAGGGAATCAGATCCTGAATGCACAGCTCATGACCTTGCAAATACACAAGTATCTTTTGGGGAAGGCCACCTCCCCAGAAAAAACGGCGTCATTCTGCAGAGCACTTTGCCTCCTCCCAGCCCCGGGTTCTGGTCACCTGCAAGTTCGAAGAACCCAGGAACTCTCTCCTGCCCTTTCACAGTCACCATTCAGGCAAATGCCAGCACTAACACGCAGATATTTCCTGATAGGAAAGCCAGTTTTTCCTTTCCCTGCCTCTTAAAGCTGAACATCAACAGTTCTGCCGCTTATGTTTAGAATCCGTTAATTAAAATAAATAGAAAGTAAAAAAAAAATCTCAACTTCAGCCAGGAGGAAAAGGACAGATGGGAAGGCGGGGGGGGGGGGATGGCTGATGTCTTCTTGGGGGGGGGGGGTGAGGGGGAGAAAAACAAAAAGCATGGAGGGGGGCTGAGTATTTAAGAGAGGTACGATGTGTTTGAATTTAATTTACAGTTTGTGACTATTTTGGGTCTCATAATAGTCACATTGCTTAAAGCGCAAGAGGACAATCTCTCCAGCATCAAGCTGGTAAGGGTATACTGAAACCAAAAATCCATTCTCAAAGGGGCTATATTTGTCAGGGCTACCACTGCTGTGATGAAACACCATAACCAAAAGCAAGTTGGGGAGGAAAGGGTCTATCTGTCTTATACCTCCACATTGCAGAGCACCATTGAAGGAAGTCAGGACAGGAACTCAAACAGGGCAGGAACCTGGAGGCAGGAACTGATGCAGAGGCCATGGAGGGGTGCTGCTTACTGGCTTGCTCATTATGGCTTGCTCAGCCTTTTTTCTTACAGAACCCAGGACCACCTGCCCAGGGATGGTACCACCCACATTGGGCAGGGCTTTCCCCCATCAATCACTAATCAAGAAAATGCCCAATAGGCTTCCCTACAGCTTGATCTTATAGAGGCATTTTCTCAACTGAGGCTCCCTCCTCTGATGACCCTAACTTGTGTCAAGTTGACAGGAAACTAGCAAGTACAGTGACCTTTGACAGCATGTGGGGCTGTGCAGAGCAAAGGTTTCTCTTCTTTAACAACATGTATGTGTACCTTACCCTACTTCTGCCTGCAGATTCCCTTAGTTTTCATTCCTTTCTCCCTTGTCTTCTTGGAATAAGTTGGTGAGGAAGGAACCAGCTTAAGTTCTTCCCTATCTCAACCCTACATCCACAGGCCCACACTCCAGCTTCTTAAACTGTGGGCCACAGCCTTAGATATTTTTCAAAACCTACTTTAATTATGGTTCTTTAACACTTCAGCTTCCTTCCTCGACCATCACCCACCAGAGGTAGGGAAAAGAAAGGTTAGTAGGGAATGGGATTGTGGACCTGTTTAGAAATAGTTCTTTGGGGTGATTCCTATCTTCACTGTCAATAGTCCAGTCCACTCATAAATCACCAAACACTAATAAGGTGAGGCAGCTGGATCCAGAAGAAACCGCAAGGCTCTGCAGATCACCAGGAGACCTCAGAAACAGCAAGAAGCAGCTGGAATACCATCAGAGATTCTTTGGTGTGCCTCTCTCTATGAAGTCACAAGCGACGATCATGGAAGAAAGCAGGCGAAGAAAGCAAGGCGAACCAAGGCAAGAGTGTCATCAGCCAAGACCGGCATCAGGGAAGCCCAATGATGACCAGCAGAGTTTCAAGAACCAATACAAGAGCAGCCATCGTCCACTGTCTGTTGAGTTATACTCTTTCCAAACATGAAATGTCCTCTCAAGAGTCCCCTCGAGCAAAACATCGCATGCCTTTTCACCAGGCAGCTTCCAGAGAAACACCACCACGGATCTGTTCTCAACAAAACATCCTCTCACACGTCTGCTTCCGTCAAACATCCTCTCATAAGACAGTTTCCGGAAAAACGTCACATGACACGACTGAATCTCAAACAAAACGAGAAATTCCCACTTCGGTGGGCTGTGACCCAGAAAAGGTTGCTTAAGTGAACATGGGAGGTGGGCATAAAAAAGACATGTCAACAGTAAAGTTTTTAAGTGCACCATGACCAAACACCACTTCAAAATCAAAGGCTTAATCAGGCCAAGGCGTATCTAGCAGTGCTCGCCTGTGCTGCGCTGGATGACGTCACTGCAGCCTTGGTTCTGACCACCTGTGAGCATTCTGCCGTCACACCACACCCCACCAGTGAGGAGCACCTCAAGCACCGCGCTCCAAGTCCTGCCTCTTCTAACACCATGGCTCAACTAGGAAAAAGGGAGGCGTTCCGTAATTTCAACCACTGTCCCCCAGCACATTTAGGATTAATCAAGATTATATTGCTGGGTTTTAAAATGTGCTGTTTGAAGTGCTGACTTGAGTTTCATTATAAACAAACACTATTTCGATGTAAATTTTGGGTTACTATTACGGTGGAATACTCAGGGATCTCTGACACAAACCCAGAATGCACTTCTGCCATTTTATACTGCTTGTTCATGCAAACTGGTGCTCTCAGCAGAGGCGATTATGAAACAAGAATAGTGACCAACTCTGAAAGCAGTCGGAAGATACTCTGTGTCCTTCGGTAGTAAATATCCACCCAAGAGTATTCCCTTATGCAAAGGCAAATAAACACATCCATCTCATTAGCCTGCAAATTTGCTTTCTACTTTTATGAGTGGTAAAAATCACATGGATTCCAAAGGGTCCCCCCCCCCCCCGTGTGAGCTTTGTAAGAGCGAGTCTCACTGTGTAATCCAGGCTAGCCCCTACCTCCTGGTGATCCTCCTGCCTCAGCCTCTCAAATGATGGGATTACAGGAGTAAGCCACCACCCCTGGCACAAAAATTCTTTCAAAATAAATGTCCTTATAAAGTAATATATCAGTAAACATTTGGCTTATGTATCTAGTTTACGTACCTTTCTACCCAGGAGTCGAGTAAACATTTCTATCAAAAAGGCCTCACAAGTGGGAAAAGATCGACAGAATTAGCCAGAAAATGGTGTCTATAGCTTGTGTAACGCCATACACATCTGCAGTGTATTGGGGTAATGACCACCTAAAGTCAAACCCAACACCAAAAGTCTCTGCGCTTAGAATATGTAAGGAGTCAGCTTCCACGCCAGAGGAATCAGAGTCCAGGGAGCCAAACGCAGCAGGAGGAGACAGGCGCTCCTGCACAAGATCTTAGTGGAGATGGCCTGCGTTAAGAGGCCTGAAATGATGTCATTTAAGTAATCAGAATGGAGAAAGTAGCTGCGTTTGGTTGGCCTGCATTGTTCTCATAATAGCCTCTTTCTCCTGTTGGCTAAGGAGATGCTAGATGGTAACATGAGCGTCCTCTCCCACAATCCCCCGGGGGGCGCACTAGTGAAGTCAGGCGACACTAAGACACTCACAAGGCCATGCATCCAAATCTTCTGATTTGGCAATTATTTTTTCTTACAACTTGGTATTCGTTCATAATATAGGATGAAAAACGTGTTTTAAAATCTGGAAAGAAATAGGAATACAATACAAACCCCGAATATTTAAGTATAACTAAATATAGTCTAAAGACGTGTCTAAAACGGGGCGGGGGGGAGATTTTAGCAGTTCATTTACTGTCTTCCAGCAGCCCAGAGTGCTAAGAATGTGGCACTCTTCCACTTGAGTCCTAGTGTGACCAAGAGATAGACAAAACGGACTGTAGAGAAAGATCTGTAAAAGTTGAGAGGTTATCTTGTGAATAAACGAAAACCACTCACTGTGAACTGAAGAAGGAAAGAATGAAACCCAAAGAGCAGCCTACCCCTAAAGACTAAGGCAACCCTAGAAGAGAGCAAGGCGCTAAACCGACAGGGGCGGGGCTAGCAGAGAGCATGGAGCTAAACCGACAGGGGCGGGGCTAGCAGAGAGCAAGGCGCTAAACCGACAGGGGCAGGGCTAGCAGAGAGCAAGGAGCTAAACCGACAGGGGCGGGGCTAGCAGAGAGCAAGGAGCTAAACAGACAGGGGCGGGGGAGCTCTGCCCGTGGCTTTCTCGTGAATGTGTTTTATTTCTGCTTCTGTTTGCTTCCCCCTTTCCTAAATTTAATAGCTGTAGGCAGAAGGTGGGATGTCAGCTTTCACAGTCTTACCTATCACCGCAGGGCTGTCAGCTTGTGAAAGGGAGAACGTGGAGAGTCGACTTTGAAAGAGACTGCTACAGCAACAGCTTGCCAGAAAGCCCTGCTCGCTGGACCTGCGACGCCAAAGCTCTGTGCTCACACCATCTCTGTGCCTCCCTGGGATCATTTCGTCAACGTTGGGGCTCTCTCTTTGCTTGCCCACCAGCTATCTCGCCTGTTTAAAAATAAATAAATAAACAAAGGAAGTCGGCCAAGCCCCTTCCAGCCCTCAGCTCCCCAAAGGCTTCCTGCTGTAACTACAACACAATCCAACCCCCTCCCACAGTTGTAAAGCATTCCTAAGCTAGTCCTTGTCCACTTCTCCGCTTTTATCTCCACACAAGACCCCAGTCCTAGTGTGACAGGCTGTGTCCTAGCACGGGTCCTACAGCTCCTGGGTGGGACAGATAGCTTTAAGCAACCTCTCTGTGGACTTGCAGGACCAGAGAGCCTTGCTGTCGTATTACATGACTTTCTTAAGCACAAGGAGACATAGCATGAAATGAGAGGCTCTCAGTCGAACACTGTCAGAGTGACTCTGGGAGAGTAACACTGCACTGTTTGCTTGCATACAGAACTGTCCTGAAGTGGAAACTTAAGGGCTTTTTGGAATGTTGGTTGGATGGTGTTTTGGTGGGGCAAACATATGAAGGAATTTTTTGTTAAAGTGGACATAGGTGTGAAAGGCTAAGGCAGGATCGTGAAGGAACCTTTCACTAGACATAGGAGAGAAGATGTTCTGTTAAAGCGAACAAGTGAAAGGTCACGTGATGAAAGATTCTTTTATTAACAAATATATATGTACATATATATGTATATATGTGTATAATATATATATTTTATATATATATATGTATATGTATATATATATATGCCTTATATTGTGTAATTGAGCTGTATTTGTCGGGATGTCATAGAGAGAAACACACCAAAAAACTTTTGGTGGTGTATTATATAGTTTGTTGTTGCTTTTAAGGACTTGGGCTGATTAGATATTTGTGAGGACCAGACCTGTGCTGAGGCAAGACACGTGGAGGACATGTGATGTTTGGTGGGTATAAGTAGGACTCTACAGAGTGACAGAGGCAGAGCTTGGCTTACTGGTACAGCTAGCTGTAAAATGCTTGTGGGTCTCCTGTCGTCACTGGTCTTCACTTCCCTGAGAGAGACACAGCTGAAAACTTCTCCTAGTGTTCCTGCTGGCCCCTCCTGCTGACTTGAGCCCAGGCTGAGGCCTGGCTGTCTCTACTAGGTCATGTCACCATTGTTGCTGACCCAACTTTGCCAAACTAGACTACTGATATATCTATAAGGTGTTTGCAAGTAAATCTAGCTGCCGCTGCCTACTAACCTGTAAACTGAACTGCCGATTTCCAGATAACACAGACAAGAGTTACTCCAAAGAACCTTTCTAAACAACCCCACTTCCACCAGATCCTTTCTTTTCCACTCCCTCAGGTAGGTAGTGGGTTACAAGGAAGGTTAAAACGTTTAAAAAGCCATTATTAAAAATAAAATTTAAAAAACTTAAAGTTACACTGTCATGAGTTGGAAAGCACCTTTTTATCTGAGTCAGACATCACTTTAAAGAATTATTTAAGTGTTTTGCCTGCATGTAGCTGTGCAATACATGTATGTGGTGCCTGAAAGGCCAAAAGAGACTGTCACGTCCCCTGAGACTGGCGTTAAAGATGTTATGTTTGTAAACCATCATGTGGGCGCTGGGGATAGAACCCAGGTCCTCTGAAAGAGCAGCCAGTGATTTTTAACTGCTGAGGCTCTTAACTGTAATGCTCCGATATTTTACCAAGGCTACGTTTCTGAAACATGGGATAAACCCGATTCTTATCCCTGCTAACTGAATGTAAAGTAACTACCACGCACAAGCGCTGCACCATCCTAGGACCCTGTTCCGTTGTCTCTGTGTGCTTACATCAGTAAGAAACCTCCCGTTCGCCTCTCTGTACTGTAGAAACACCCTGCTTTGCCCGTTATCTGCCGCTGTGACACTGGCAGACTGAGGAGTTTATAAATGAACTTACTCCTCATGGTTTGGAGGCTGGACAGTCAGGGAGCATGGTGCCATCTGGCAATGCCCTTCCTGCTACAGCTTCACATGGCGGAGGGTAGTGTGCTATATGTCTCAGCATGACAGGTTAGCATCACACAGTGAGAAAGGCAAGCATGCAAACTCAGTTGCTACCTTCTTATAAAACCACCGATGACATCATGGGACTACACATCAATCTATCTACCTCCCAAAGGACTTTCCAACTATCATGGATGTGTGGATTTGGGTATTGTGTGTTCCGTGTATCCTCTTAGGGATGGCCACAGTTGCTAGTGAATTCCTTGGGAAATAACGTCTTGTCCCTCTATATTCCTTGTTGAACCTCCAAACACTAGTGCACTACTTTGTACCCACTAGATACTATTTATTGATAATATATTCCACATGTCCCAAACTTCTCCAAATGTTTCTGTCATGCATTTTCCTGATTTTTGTTACCGCTTCTTTTTTCTACATTTCTTTTCGTTTCAACGCTGACAAAGAAATGAGAAATAAAGACTATTTTTTAAAGGCCATGAATACAGCATCCTGCTCAGTTAGCATTTTGTCTAGGCTCCACCCCACAGTTATCTGGCAACAGCCAGGTGTGCCTGACTCAAAATAAAAGAGGCTGCTTGCTTCCTCTGCTCTTGCCTTCTTGCTCCCACTCAGTCCTCTTGCCTCTTCCCCCTCTCTCTCCACATGCTCATAGCTGGCCTCCACTCTATTCCACCTCTCTCTCTCTCTCTCTCTCTCTCTCTCTCTCTCTCTGCCTTTCTCTGTCTCTACTACCCCCTCAACTTCCCTCCCCATGTCCTAAATAAATATTCTATACTATTCCGTTCTATGGCTGGTCCCTCAGGGGGAAGAGATGCCTCAGCATGGGTCTGTGGAGGCAACCCCCTTTCCCCACACTTTACCAATACCTCCATCAAAACATATCCCTTTTCTCTTTATCTTTCTATAAACACAACACTTCTCGTGGGCAAACCCCTTAGGTTCAGTATTGTTCCTTGCTGCGGCTCTGAAGGACTGCATCAGAAAGAACTATGAAGGTCCTTCGACTTATAAAGCACCATATGCCAACACCCACTGGATCTCCAAGACTTCGACACTTCAAAAGATTCTCATACAGATTTTAACGTAACTTGGGAACAGCCCTTTGGACAAGCAGTGTTTCCTATGCAGGTAGTCTGGAAACTTCATCAGCTAAAGGATGACACGTGAGGGCCTGAGAGGAGGCATTAACTAGGTCAACCGAACCAACATAACCTTTCAAAGCTCTGCTCTGAAACTGATAAAGACCACATTCCGTTTCAGCATTCACTGAATGCCTAAACCCATTGGTCTTTAAAGGGTAACTTGTAGCCATTGAAAAATCTTAATAATACCTATTGTCCTGTGGTAGTTACTATGTTTCCAAAGGCGCCATTAGGCATTTGCACATGTATCTAATCTTCCAGTTTACAAATGAAACACATTTATGTAATCCCAGGCAACTATTAAAGGAGGAACACGTGGAAATCAAGCAGGCTGTATGCTGCTTGAGTCTGTGCTCTTTGGCGTCTCTATCTCCCGCTAATTACTCTTTAACACAAGTAGAGCCAGTAAGGAAAAACATCTGTTATGTGAAAACAAAGGAACTTTCTCTTAAATATTCCTTACTTTACAAATAAAACCGCATGGGATTTCCTTGCACAGTGAACTTTGATAGTGCATTTAAGAATGGCACACCACCAACTTCTAAAAGCCAAGTGATCCTAAGGTTCCGTTTAGGGCCGCTTCCTGTGGCATGTACATGGAGTTGGCTCAACATTTACAGATCTCACAGTGACCTCCACGTGGTGCTGAACCTAGAACCACTTCAGTGGGCATCTCCCAGCCAGAATTCTATCCCTCACCCCAATCCTGAATCAGAAGCCCTGGGGTGTAACTTCTAGAATCACCCTTTAAGTTACCAAGGGCTTTCAGTGAGGAAGCTATGGTTCAGAAACTATGGTTACACCAAAACTAGCTTTCTGTGAATGAACGGACTGACGGCTTGGAAAAGTACGCTGTGCTGAAAGACACACAGCTTGTGCACACCACAGTAAGCTACAGAAGCTAAGTCCTTGGGTCTCTTGGTTCCGTTTACACCAATTCAAACTGTGTTTTGTTAAGTTGCGCTTACTGCTTTCCTACATGTGTGCCTGCAACTTAATCCCTCGTGTACAGACGGGGAATAATATAATTCAGTTCCTACTTCTTAGGAGTTTCTGTGAGGGTATTACCAAGATAATACTCACTAGTACTTAATGTACTTAACAAGGTACCTGGAATACCACACTTACTGGCTAGGATATATAACCCACTAAAAAAGGCCTTCCTGTTTAACTGAAGAGGATTTCCTGGGTCACTGCAGTTATAAACCCATGTTTAATTAAGTCGAAGAAGACTTTGAACTCAGGGTTAAGATTTAAATTATTGATACCTACTTTTTTTTTTTTTTTTTTTTTTTTTTGCCAGCCACCACCTAGGTCTGTAAAAAGTCCAGAGAATAATCACTCTGCGGTGACCTAACTTTATAAACTAGACCGATGGTTGCATTGCACTAGAGCCTCATGACAGTGATAATCTACTCTGACAAAAAACGCCCCTTCCTCCTCGACTGGTGTTTCTCAGGCGCTCCGGGGATGGATAACCCCTGATATACAGGAACCTTAGCCATAGTAAATGGCTTCTCAAAGCTTCCCCCGCCATCAGTGAGTCAAGAAGCAGCGTCATCAGGCCCACAGGCAAACAACAGCTGTGCACAGCTGTGCTGGGTGACCGCGTTGGTTACCCGCTCGACCCCATTCACCACTAAAGAAACAGAAAAGTACAGAAGCGCCATCCACGGATCTCCACGGTGCACACAGTGTGGCCTACGAGGAGCTAAGGTTGACCCCGAAACCTCATTCCCGGGAAGCAAGAGTCAAAGGCGACCCCGAGTGACCCAGCAGGCCCTAGCGGCACCAGAAGGTTAACGACCCTCTTGCTCCGTTTTTCCCAGCGGCGAAAAGCCTCCACCAGCTGCCGGAAGTGTGTCACCCCTCCTGTAAGGATGCCGGGAGTTGTAGTTAAATGGTTATATCTCTTGCATAATACTTAAGTTTTATCAAACAAGAAAAAAATACCTTGTGGCTCCGGAGAACGAACACGCTGCTTACTTTCTGCTAAGTCTTAAAAATCCTGGTTTCCCCGCTCCGCAGGACGCGTTCGTGCAGCACGCAGGCGCAGGCTCGGACTACAAATCCCAGCGTGCCTTTGCAGCGCTCCCGCCGCGCCCGGCTGTCGTCGTTGGTGTGGGCCGCGTGAATGGAGCTCCGAGCTTGAGGCAGCGCCTGGCACGGCCCGCGCAGCGCCTACCTGTGCCCCGAGCGTGAGTGCGGGCAGCTGCCGTGCGCGTGCGCACTCGCCTTCGCGCGCGGGCAAGCGCCCAACCGTTGGCGCGCTAAGCGGGCTACCGTACAAGGCGGCCCCCGGGCGCCCTGCCGGCCGATCGTTGCGGGGCGTCTCCCGCCTGGCGCGGGGGCCGCGGGCAGCCGTGGCGGCCGCCGGAGACCGCAAGGGGCGGCGCAGAGGCGGAACGGGCCGGCCGCGAGCCGCGCAGGAAGCGCCAAGCATGCCCCGCGACAACATGGCCTCCCTGATCCAGCGCATCGCTCGCCAGGCGTGTCTCACCTTCCGCGGCGGCTCGACGGGCTCGGAAGGACCGGCACCGGGCTTCCCGGAGAACCTGAGCCAGCTCAAGAGCCTGCTGACCCAGGTGCGCGCCGAGGACCTCAACATCGCGCCGCGCAAGGCGCTGCCGCAGCCGCTGCCGCGCAACCTCCCGCCGGTCACCTACATGCACATCTACGAGACCGAGGGCTTCAGCCTGGGCGTGTTCCTGCTCAAGAGCGGCACGTGCATCCCGCTGCACGACCACCCGGGCATGCACGGTATGCTCAAGGTGCTGTACGGCAAGGTCCGCATCAGCTGCATGGACAAGCTGGACACGGGACCCGGGCATCATCGGCGACCGCCGCCCGAGCAGCAGTTCGAGCCCCCCCTGCAGCCCATGGAGCGGGAGGCCGTGCGACTGGGCGTGCTGCGCTCCCGGGCCGAGTACACCGAGGCCAGTGGGCCCTGCGTACTCACTCCATACCGGGACAACCTGCACCAGATTGATGCGGTGGACGGGCCAGCTGCCTTCCTGGACATTCTAGCTCCACCCTACGACCCGGAGGACGGCCGGGACTGCCACTATTACCGTGTAGTGGAGCCCATCAGACCCAAGGAGGCTTCCGGCTCTGCCTGCGACTTTCCCCGAGAAGTGTGGCTCTTGGAGACACCACAGGCCGACGACTTCTGGTGCGAGGGAGAACCCTATCCAGGTCCCAAGGTCCTACCTTGAAGCTTCTGCCGCCTGGGAATTGTGGGCCAAAGATGTACCCTGCCCTGCTCAAGAAAGGCCTGGCCGCCCTCTGCCTACCATAAAGGGCTCTTCTCTCTCTGCACCCTCGCCTGGACGATGGATTTACTGGAGTGACCAGCGCCACATCTTGGGCAACCTTGGGGAGCACGGCCCACTGGAGTACAGACACCATCGGGCACGGTTACGGGGGCGGGTGGGCGGGAGGCTAGGTTGATTCCTGGTATTGCCACCAAGGCTTTGATTTAAGGGAACCGGGCAGGGACCCTAAAGCGCTTCCATCCTAAAGCCATAACGAAAACATTTTTGTTGCTCATTCTCTACAAAATACACTAAGTGGTTTTGAATCCCTCTTTCCTTTGATGACTTAAGATTTGTTTTCTCTCCTGACCACAGGACCTTTTGCTCCCTAATAGTTTAATTTATTACTGATTGTGCATGACCTTGAATTGTTTTCTGGTTTTTGTTTTGTTTTTTTATTGATTTGATTTTAAAAAAAAAAAGATACATACTACTGAGCTTCTAAAGTGAGGAGTTCTGAAAAGACATTTTTCTAGTGCTAGGGTTTACCCTCATAACTATGCGTGATGAGGACAATTTCTTTCCTCCCCTAGCTTGGTAGCCACTTGTGGTGTACTCAGGTAACCTTTAGTAAGAAGCTCACATATGTGAATTCTCGGTCAGGTCCTTAGAACTCACTCCCCCTCGAGTCTCAAGATCTGTCATTTAAACAGATTTGTTTGTTGCTGTTGGGGATTTGCCCTTAAAGCAAAGACTATATTACCCTCAACTGACTTTTTTCATGTTGTACTTCAGAGATGATACAATAATTATGTGTTTTCTAAACAGACGGTTCAGAGGAGCTGAATCTGCTATGCTTCCAAATAACTGAATGTAAAGGCCCTGGCCACCTGTTGAATTCCATACTCGTATTTACTTCTTCCAGCCTCTTCTATGAAAGAAGGGAAAGATACTCTGGCTGTTTGTTGGCATTCTCCAAGGAGCCTGCAGAGGAGCTGTGCTTCCAGCTGTCTTGCTGGAGATAGTGTCCCAGCGTTCCCTTAAACAAGAGCCAAGGCTGTGCTAACGGCCTTTTCCTGCAGGAAGAGGTAGATGGCTTGTGGTGCCCTGGGAGAGGCTCTGGATGTGGACTGATTGCTAAGCAGGCAAGAAGCACTGTGCTCAGCCCTCGGTACCACATAACCCAAGTGTAGTACACACCTATAGCTCCAGCATGTAGGAAGTACAGACAGGAGGGTCAGAAGTCGAGATCAGACTTGGCTACATAGTGAATTTGAGCAGAACCTTGGATGCATGAGACACCGTCATATAGATGTGTGTGTATATTTATATGTATAGATATGTCTGTATACACACACGTGTATATGCAGTGGATACATGGACTAGATGATTGGGAATTTAGCCAGTTAGGACACCAAGATTGGAGAATAAACCCTATGCCAACCCTGGCGGCAAACCTAGAGAGTTGCTGCGACATTATGGCTGGCCGAGGCTCAGCACCTTTTCCATGTTTACAGACGTGTTGACACTATCGACTCTGGCCATGGACCACCACTTTTCCCTGTTTACTATGTATAGGGTTCCTTTTTTTAATCACAGGCCTTTTCATAAAGACAAACTGTAGAAATCAAATTGTGCCCAGCTGTCTTCTAAGCCCTCTTGATGGCTCCTGTGGCAATAGAATATAATAATATCGGCAATAAATGGAGATTTACTATCACGGGTGGCAAGTGTGTGTTGGCCTGGTAGGGGAACTGCTTTTGACTCCACATATCCAGGTTACATATCCAGACTGGTCCCAGTGCAGTCGTTAAAGTGGTACGAGACAGCAAATTATTGATGGCTTGGCCTGTGGCTCTGTTTCATTTTAATAAAAAACGAAAACAGGCCAGTGGAAACCTGCTTTCAACCTGACACAGGATCAACACCCAAGCACTCCCACCAAGGCTGCTAGCGTTCAGAGTTCTTTCCGATCGTGGTCTTTTTTAAAATACATTCGGATCCTCGTGAAGCAGCTCTTTGAACCACTCGTTTGAAAATCTAGATGGGAAGTGATGGTTTTAAATTTGACTCTTTTCATTAATAGTAATGAGTGTGGTTTTCAGCCACGTACACACTTTGGATTGCTGCAAAGGTTGATTCATTTACAATGATTGTCATGGGTCGTGTGTACTTGACAGCATACTCTGGGGGTACTTTAATGGAGCCTGTAGAAACCTAGCCAGGAATCACACTAGTAATAAAAATTATTATGAAGGCCTTCATTGCAAAAAAAAAAAAAAAAAGGAGGGGATGTGCTTAAGGTTTGTTACAAGCAGTTTGGGAGGGAAAAAAAAACTAAGGTGCTTTTCAAAAGAGTAATGAAATTGTTCTGAGCTAAAACAGCAATACTGTGTTCCTCATTAGTTCAATAAACAGTGAAACTGTCACGTCACTAATACACTAATTAAATTTACGGTGAAAACAGTGTAATATGTTCTAATGAGAAAGAATAGACTCATTACTAAGATAAAATGTGCGGAAAAATCCTTGCACGTCTATGCATAAACTATTAGCTATAATATAACTTCTGTTGTGTTTCCCTGTAGGTCTACAATGTAGATTGTGGTTTAGAAACTGGGATAAAAGCTACCTTCTCCTTTTCTTGGGAAAGACCAATGAGCACAATGGTGTTAGTCACTTAACTTTTCTGACAAATAATAAATGCAATAACTAGCTCCTGGGTGAGAAGCTGTCTGTCTGTCTGTCTAAATACTCTGAAGCTTTTCAACTTGGTAGTTCTATCAGTGATATGTCGATATAAGATTTTCATACCTTCCTACTCCTCTGTGAATGGACGAGTTCACTACCACATGCTGCTGATGACATTAAAAAGCCTGCCTTTTAGGTGTTTCCTATGTCAATAAGAGTGAGTTTTTACCATGACTAGAATCCCACTGTCAAAATGTACACCTTTCCTCCCCACCCCCGCCCCCGCCCCCGCCCCCGCCCCCGCCTCCTCCCCCTTGCATTGTCTTGTAGGTTTCCTGAACTTGACATATGGGGAGAACCTGCCTGCTCCAATGGCAAATGAGTCAACTGCTTCAGCTCTCCCGCCCGGCAGAGAAACGGTGTCCCCCCACTTCTCCCCCACTTCAGAGCTCTGCCAATATCCTGACCGAATTTACTCCCATACCGGCAGGCCTGAATTCAGAGCTTAGGGTTACATAAAACCCAGATTGGTCCATTGCACTGAGGTTTCTTCTGTCAAAGGAGATCATTTCTTAACGATACTCAGTCTTTTCAGTGCAGGGGTATTTATGTTTCTGAGTAAAATCTGTGTACTTAATGGGAAATAAAGGCATGTTTAAAATTACGTAGACATAATGTTGCTTATTGCAAAGTGGAGAAGGGAAACATTACCATGACAATTATTTTGGTTATCGTTGGAAGCTCGCAGTGTATTCCACAAGGTTGTATGGTACCAAAAGCCAGAGACCAAGAAGTGGTATAAACTTGTTTTCTTGAGAGTGGCCTTTGAAGCAAACCGATTGAAAATACAGCTGAGATTACTTAATGTCTCATTACACTAGTTTACTGTAACAGAAAAGGCTGCTTTTGTATTTAACCTAAAGTAAATAACAAGAAAACAAAGTCAACTTTTATCCTAAAAGGAAAAAAAAAAAATCTTAAGGCTTAAGTATTCTCGTTGTCTTGTTGTCTTGTCTTACTAATTTGATGGTTACCATTTGCAGTGGCAGCATTTTAGGCGTCTGTGCCTACCTGCCTCCACACACGCGCACACACACTCAAGTGTTAACAACAGTTGAAACACTTCTTTAAAATAATTTGCCTTGATCGCATTACACAATTAGGATACGGAAATTAAATAACCTGACTTGAGAAAGTTATTTAGGTTTTACCAGCTGTTTGTTATACAAATCAAACCATCTTAGGCATGAATCTTTAAGGAATCACTCTGCAGAAAACCTACCTGAAACATTCTGCGGGGGTGGGGGTGGGGGTGGGGCGGGGGAGATTAAAAGAACCAAATTTACCTTTCTGGGATGATTCCTCAGATTTTTAAAATATCGTGAGAATTGGCCTGGATGCTTTTAAGCCGAGAAAGTGGGTTAAAGATAACTGACTGACCTGGTATGTAAGTATCTGGGCATAAAAACCGAAAGGGTGGCCCTGAGCATGCAGGTGTATTAAATCTTGTAGCTTGTGGAGGTTTGCTACCGAACCAGCCTGGAACTGATTACATAACCAGTGTGTATAGCGTGGAGAGTTCTTTTTGTCTCGTTCTTTAAGTGGTGGTTAGTCTTTTAAAATCCTGGCTTGGGTGATCTTGATTGAAGGTGATCCAAACTTTAAAATTTTAAAGATGGCTAAAAAGTGTACAAAGTTTAGGTGTGCAAGATCTTTAAATAATGAACGTTTTACGGGAGAGAGGTATTTATTTCAAAGTGACCACAACATGCCATCTCTTTATAGTTGCCAGTGGTGGATAAATAACAGTAATACTCTTGATAGTTGCAAACCTGAGTCCAGTGGGGAATTCTAAGGAAAACATCCCACACTAAAGGTTTTGAAATCTCCATTTAGGGGTCCTGGAAAGAAGTTTCTACATCCTCGAAAGGGGGATAAAGGAAGGAGATTGGGGAGAGGAGTGGTACTAGTTGCCTCCTTGATTACTAGCCATCAGCCAGGGGGACTTTACAGGGACCAGAAGCAAGGGAAGGCTTTTTGTGGGGTGGAGCAGTGGCTACACCAGCAGATTACATTGCATAAGAAACAGTGGACATTGTAAGTATTTAGGTCCCGATTTTTAGAGAAGATGCTAACAAATACAATGTTTGCTTTGTAAGGTTATTTTGTGTTTAAAAGAAAATCACAAAAAGCTCCCAGTCAAGAAACCTTAAGAGAGGCAACTTACCTAGTAACTTTGGATTGCCTTGGAGTTTTACAGCCTAATGTTCACCTGTCTTAAGCTATTTTGAGACTCATTTCTAGATCTGACAAATGATCCCTCCAAACACGAGCAACCATCTGAGACGCCAGGACCGGAGAGAAATGAGTCCTGGGGTAATTCCTGAAGCCGTCTCATTAATGATGGCATCAGCAGTGTCTTGAGCAGTTTTGATCAGAAGGGATGATAGCTCTTTGGAAATGTTTTCTGTGGTCCTAAGATTAATCCTGGAACCCCAAAATGTCATTTCTAATTTGACCATGCCACCACACTGCACACAGAGCCACAACTCAGAGCTCCAGGCTGTGGTCAGAGCTCTGAAAGCAACTCTCTCGGGGTTGTCATCTCTGAGTAGGCATTTGTTTGTAAGGACTTATTTTCTGGAGACCTCTCAGGAGCAGGGAGAAGCTATAGGCTGTTACAGGGGACAGAACCATGAGTCAGAAGGCCTCCTCACTAACTTAATGGGGGAAGTCCCTGAAGACTAGCTAGCTATGGCTTGTGAATGGAGACTAAAGGAAGGATTGTTGTCCACAGGCCAGCAAGGGAACATGGAGGTCCTGTGCTAAGCCCCCAGTGCAAGTGGTCTTTTGTCCACAATTCTCAGATGACAATAGCTATTTTTAGCTCCACCCGGGAATTACTTCGTAAATGATTTCTGCAACAGAAATATTGTTGAGAAGTATTTATTTACACCATAGTCATAAGCCATCCATTATCTGAACTCGTTAGTGGTTTTATGTTAGAATAGATTGTTTATCTCTCCACAACTATAAAGAGCTAATAACCAAACAAATCAGCTGCAGTGACATTGAGTACATCCTCATCTGAAATTTGACTACAAAGGTAACACTTTTAAGTCACAAAACAGAGCATACAAAAATATACTTTCTAAAAAAAAAAATTCCAAATATTAATAGGCAGAAATATACAGCCATACTTAAACCCAGGGAGTGATTTTTTTTTTTTTATAGTAAGGCATCCTGTACACATGCAGACCCTGTAACACTGCCCATATCACACAAGGCACAGAGGACGCTTGCAACACCACTGCATGCACCCTATGTACATCCCGCTTTAAATAAGTTAGTTAACCTCTGACTCATTTCAAGAGATCATAAATGCTTTACATTTTTTCCCCCCGAAGGTTCAGAACTCGGAGAACAGTGCACATCAAAAAAATACACAAAATCTGAATGGATCTACACTGAAAAAATAATCTTTGTTCCTCAACAAAAAGGAGCCAATATTGCTTTGTCCTTCCCGACATTGCATTTCCGTTCTCTTGTGTTTTTAGGACATATTGCTTAAGGGTTGAGATGGCTAGAGAAACTTCCATTCGCTGTTCTAGGGCCACAGAGTGCCACAGCCAGGACCAGATTCTGCTCACTGTACAACTCCCCCCACCCACCAACCCCCAAGTCAGTCCCAAGCTATTAAAGTGCCACATCGGTTTTGCTTTAATTTAGTCTTTTTCCGCTGTCCTTGCTCAAAGGAATCAGCGACTCCCAACCTATCGTAGAAAAAGTCTCACAACTGGCATCCAGGGCCAAAGAAAAGGGCTAGCAGACCATAGTCAGACATCTCTCAGTCAGGGTCAGAGCGCAGCCCTGCAGGCCAGGGGCCTTCACCCAAGCCCTCTTCTGGCTCCCCATTTCTTGGAATGATAGTCAACTCCCCTAAAATGGCCTAGGTTTTCGGAAGGCCATCTGTGAGAAGGTGGGACAGATCTGGGCTCTATCAAGGTCTTTTGCCCAGGATCACAGGGAGGAACAGGGAAGGGCAGTAGTGTTTGCAGCTCTAGTGGACGAGGCCTCTGGGGCCTGGAGAAACTGGTGTGTCAGCCAGAGCTTCATCTCACGGTGTTCTGGTCCGAGAGGTGCAGGAAGCCAGTGGTCCTCCAAGGGCGCTGTTACCGCACAGGCTGCCCCCGGCCTGCGAGCCCCCAGGCCCAGAGGCTGAAGACTGGGCTGATGCAGATGAAGAAGGGGCACTGCTCTTCCGCTCCTTCTGTCGAAGGTGGATCTTGGTGTGGCGCTTCCTTTCGTCACTCCTGGCAAACTTGCGGCCACAATAGTCACAGGCAAAGGGCTTCTCCCCGGTGTGGGTTCGGATGTGAGTAGTGAGGTGGTCACTTCGGCTGAAGTTTCGCATGCAGATCCGACACTGGAAGGGCTTGTGGCCCGTGTGGATTCGGATGTGCCTGGTCAGCTCATCAGAACGGGAGAACCTCCTGTCACAACCTTCTGCTGGGCAGGGGTAGGGCCTTTCGTGCACTGGCGTCTTGCTGGGCCTGTTGGGGTACTTTCGAGGTCGCAGGATGGGTCGCAATGGCAGGTGGTGCGGATTATAGGGGGTAGCAGTCACTGCTGCAGACCCACTGCCAGGCAGCCGAGGTCCCTCACCGCCTCCACTTGCCCCTGGTCCCGTGACGCCAGCACTGGGACCCCCCAGAGTAAAATTACGGATGGTAGAGAGTGGTGTGAGCGGAGGGGGGACCCGCAAGGAGTCCAGAGGGCAGGGAAACGGCTTTCGATCCGGGCCACCGGCACCATGTGGATCTCTCTGGCACGGAGATGGAAAAAATCCAGGATAGTCTGGGATCATAGGAATGAGACCTGGGTCCATAGCTGGCTTCGGGGATGGGTAGGAAGGAGGTGGCTGGTAGGCCAGAGAGGAGGTGGAAGTGGTGGGTGGCGGCGATAAGAACGCTGAAGGATCCTGGTAGATATCTCCTGTACAGCCCGAATAAGGAGGAGGAGGTGGTGGCGGAGAATAGAGGTGGTCCAGTTCAGGCTGAGTCTGGGACATGGTACACACACCCAGGGGTCCCGTGGCCAGTGGGTTGGGGGAGGCGGAGGTGACGCTGGACGAAGCTGTGGTTGAAGCTGGAGGGGTGACCCCTTGCAAGATGCCCGCACTCACAATATTGATGATGCCTTCTGGGTAGCAGCTGGCACCAGGGTACTGGGGGTCAATGGAGAATTTGCCCATGTAAGTGAAGGTCTGGTTTCTAGGCGCAGAGATGGGAGCAAAGCTACTCGGATATGGGAGATCCAAGGGTCTCTTCTCTCCGGTCATGTCAATGTTGATCATGCCATCTGGGGAGGGAAAAATCAGGAAAGAAGCGGGACAATGAGAATACAGGCAAGAACTAATTCACACACACACACACACACACACACGCGCTCACGTGTGCACACACACACACACACACACACACACGGCCATCTCCGTTTTATGATTCCAACACTACAGAGCAACAGGTGGGGAAACTGAGGCCTGGAGAGACAATAAGAAGTTAGCCAGAGTCTGGGACTCCAGAACTTTATCTCCAAGAAGCAGGGCATGCCCCTTCCTGCCTCTATTCCCCAGCCATCTGTGACTCTAGTCCCCAATAAAAACACCCAAGAATAGCAACAATATCAAACAATTTCCCATCTGCCTCGGACTTCTTCTCTCCCACTCCTTTGCCTTGTGGTCGGTCATACCGCTCAGGCAACCGTACAGACACCAGTAAAAAAAAAAAGCCGACCAATCAATCCCAGGCGGTACAGAGAAGGTGCCAGCCGTGGGAGTGGGGAACCCCAGAATGGGTAAGTGGGTGGGTGATGTTCTTGCTGCTAATTCCTGGTGCCATTTTCCCCTCCCTCTCCCGCTGCGCTTCAGCTGAAGACTGCCAGTGGGAACCCGGGCAGGCAGCAGAGGAAGAAGTGTAGGGTTCCCTTCCCTCCCAACATCCTCGGCCAAGCCCGACACCCGCGCATCCCTGCCTCAGCCCAAGACTAGAGGCTGGGCTTCTAGGAAAGCGCGGGGGCTGAGGAAGACGACTTTCCACAGCACCGCCAAGGAACCCGGCGCACACTGGTGCCAGCGCTGGCCTCCCTAGGCATTCTCCTTGCGGCTTCCCGCTGTTATTTGCCCTGCTCCGCCGCCTCGTCTTGCTAACCCCATTCACTTTGGGGCAATGCTCAAGTTGGGTCGTGCCTCCCAGCCGCACCAGAAGCGCAACCGCGCTCGGGGGAGCCTCGTGGAGTGGGCTCTGCCCAGAGAGCGCTGGTTGCGCGCTTCCTAAGCGCCCCCCTGCCGCTTAGCTCTCCAGATGTGCAGCCCTAGCCGAACTTTCCCATCACTTTAATCCTAGCTCAGAAGCGCAGAGTCCAGGCTGATGGACCTGCGTGAAGGACAAGGAAGGGGTTATCCTTCAGCCCTGCGCCCAGCCAGAGCTGGGCGCGCCCGGTCCCGCAGGCATGCGGGTTGCTTTTGGTGACCAGGTGCATCTGCCGGCGCGCACGGCCCGGGAGCCCTAGTCTGTTCTTTCCCGTCCCCCTGCACCCACTTCCAGTCTTCAGAGCCAGTGTGGTCAGCGCCGTCCACCTCAAGTCCCCAGTCTCCACTCCAAGTCCCCCCACACCCACCGCTCCACACCCACAAGCTCCGAAGAGGACACGCGGCTTACCTCCAGCCACTCCGTTCATCTGGTCAAAGGGGCCTCCCAGTTCACCATTGGGGAAGATGGTCACCGACGAGGCGGCGAGGTCTTCCACCGGGTAGAGGCTGTCAGGCAGCTGGTGCATAAAACCACTGAGAGTTACTGGGATTTTGTCTACGGCCTTGGCGGTCATCATCTGCTCCTCGCACAACCTGGAGACCCAACTCCCTCGCTACCTGGAGTGCCAGAGAAGCCGTTTTTTTTTTCTTTTTTGGAGAGGGGTTGGACTGAGCCTGGGATGGTATCTCCTTTTGCCCTCCACACTTAGAAAAGACCACCACCACCACACATACACACACACCAAAAAAAAAAAAAATTAACAGAAATAAAACTAGCAACCAAGTTGCTGGCTTCTTAAGAAAAAAAAAAATGACTATGCGCCACTGACTCTCTCCTGCCTGTGATCCGGCTGTTGGGGAGCCAGGAGTTGCTGGTGTAGTGTTATATTATAACAGTCAGTGTGTCCCCTCGCCCAGCTATTAATCAATCGCTGCTCTCTCAGACGGAAAGTGTTAGGCTCCGAGTATATATGGGCAGGTCTTTAAAACCCGTGACGTCGCTGCCCATATATGGACTGAGGAACAGGGCTGGGCCTGGCAGCTTTTGCCGTCACATGGCCAATTTGCATACGGGCTTGGCAGCGCGGGCTCCGCCGAGCTCGCCCGGAACGATTCGCAGCCGGTGGACAAGCGCCCGGGTCTGGGACTCTCGGTCCCTGCCTGCAGCGGGGACTCCGGACTGCAGAGTTGAGCTATAGGAGGGCGCGATCGCCGATCCTGGTGCGGCTGCCGTGGGTGAACCCACGGGGCGGCGATGGTAGCTCTGTCTCTTGGGGCGGGGAGGAATTCCGGTTCTCCGAGACTTTCCAAAAAAGGAGAAGATCCGGTAGTGGCGGCTCCGCCTCCCCGGCCCTTGTTTGGGAGCCGTTCCGGAAAATTAAAGTTCGGAAAGAAACCGAGCGCTGCCGAGACGCTACAGTCAAACCCCTCCTTCACTTTCTTGGCAGCTCAAAACCGCAAGCAGAAGAAAAAAAAAAATAAAAAAGAGAGAGACCGAGAAAAAAAAAAGAGAGAGAGAGAAAAAAAAATTACCCGCACTCACGGAAGCTGACTGCCTTTTTCTGAATTACACGGTGGAAAGTGGTGTCTGGTGATAAGAGTAAATGCGGTCTTGCTTTTTTGGAAAGTCTGTGCTATTTATACAGGAGTGAAAACGGAACAGGTCTGAGCTGTTTGTTTGTTTAAGTATTTTAGGTAACTTGAAGGTGAGGGGTTAGGGTAGAGGATGGAGCCGATGTACTGCGGGAGCACGGAGAGAGATCCTCGGCCGGAGGCGCCCCCTCCCTCTGCCCGCGCTCTCCCCGCCCCCTCCCCTCCAGCTGCTGCACAGAGCGGGCGCCCTTCCCGGCGTGTCTGGGCGGTCCGTTGCGTGGGGGGCGACCAGATGGAGGCTTGGACACTCACCCTGCCCGATGAGCGCGCGCGCGTACACACACACACACACACACACACACACACGCTCCACTTCCGCTACACACTCTCCCTCCTCCGCTGCCCTCTTACAAACCCACTCAACACACCTTACGCTAAGCAACCACACACCTCCCTCTTGACAGCGCGCGCGTGTGAGCCCGCCTGCCAGGCGACAGACAGACAGGATACCCTAGGAAAACACTGTCCTCACCTTCACAACCCTCCAACCTCCCCCCACCACCACACACACACACACACACAAACACATCTCTATACGTATACTTTCCGGGGGTGCAGCCTACCACCCGCTCCTAAGGTCTACCCCAGGAATAGTCCCCCCTCCCCACCGTCTCCCTTGCTTAGAGCTTGCTTGGCTCTGAGTGACAACAAATGGCACAGTTTCGGGTCGCCGTGGTCCCCACACGTGTTTTTCTCGGCAAATAAATAAACAAACAAACAAACAAGCCCTTCCAGGAGAAATCTTCCTGTTAAATGGCCAAATACTTTTCAGAGACCTAAAACTGCTGGCCCTCCGGACCCTCGGCTCCCACCTCCCCACGCGCCCAGCTCGCATCCGATGCGCTCCGGCCGCGGCAGTGTACCCAAGCCCCGAGGCTCCGGGACCTGCGTAGCCTAAGATCGCAGACGCGAGCTAGGAAACTGCCCTGCCCTTCTGAGCTCCAAAATCCTGCAGAGAAGGGATCCAGCCAGGGCCAGGCTGTTCTTTTTCTTGACCCACGCTACCGGGAGCAGCAAGGATCCCCGGCGGGCAGGAGCCACGGCGCCACGCCGTGGAGGGAGCGCGGCGCTGCAGGCGCTCTCCGCCCATCACCTGCTGTGCCCGCGGCCCCAGCGCGCTGGCTCCTGCCCGCTTGGAATACAGTGGTCAGGGGAGTCCCAGGGCCACCAGGAGCCAGCTTGTCGCCGCTCTCCGAGCAGCGCTGTTCTCCCCGTGCCAGCCACGGAAGTGATTCTCCCGGGGATGGTCCTCGCCATGACTTCAAACGTCCAAAAGCATTATCTAGGAAAGTTTCTCGATCGCGCTGTGCGCGGTCTCCTTTCCAATTGGGGATCAAATTCAAAAGGGACAGGAGAGAAGTCTCAGCGAGGGTGGAACCTCTGTGGGTGTCCCACCCTCTGAAAAACCCCGCAAAGCCCTGTTTCGAAGGGAGAGAGGGGAGAAAAAAATGAAGAAGTAGCCGCGCTCTTACCACGTGCGCCAGCCCGCTCCTCCTGCGCTCCGGCCAGTCCCGCGGCCCCCGCGCTGACCACAGGCAAGACGACGCCTCGGAGGGGAGCCCGACTCTCATCTCCAGCCTGGGTCGGGAAGAAGGGGGGGGTCGGGTTATGCAAATAGAGGTCCTGCGCGGTGGGGCTCAGGTTACGGTCCCCCCACCAGCTCCAGAGGTGAAGCACCCACCCGCGCGGGAGGCGCGGGCCCTGGCGACTGCTGGCTCGTCGCTGCCGTCGGGTGCACGTGGGCGGGAGGATTGCAGCAGCCGCCCCTCTCCCCCGCGCCGTCGCCAACCCCGCAGGCTGCCTCCTCGCGCCACCCCGAGGGGGAGCTCCCGGGCGGCAAAGAGAGCGGGGAGCAGGGAAGCCAGCCCAGGGCAGGACGCCCGATGCCGGTAGAACTGGAGCGCGGGAAGCTGGCGGATTGCCGCTGCCAACCTTCGCGCAGGAGGACAGTGGGGGTAAGAGAAGGGATTCGGCGCCATCAAGGAGTCTAGAAAGGGGGAGCGGGGGACCCTGTGGAAGCCGAGCCTTCCAAGAACTCTCACCAACCCTTAAGAGCTTCCCGGGACCCAGCGGTGGCTGAGCATGGGGGAGGGGAGGCAGGTGCTAGTAGAAGCTAGCTGCCCAAGGCCTCTCAGGCCAGGCTCTGGAGGATGCCCCGGGCCAATCCCTCTCGCAGTCCTTCCAGAACATCCGAGGGGAACCAGTCTGTGATAACCTTACCTTTACTCCCTCCCCAAACACACATTCTTCCTCCCCCTCCCACTTTTTAAAAAAAGTACAAACCTTTAAATATGGGCAGCGTAGATAATGGAACAAAAATCAAGAGCACATATTTCAAGCCAGCCACAGCGAGCGTAGACAAATGAGTTCAGGAAAGCTAAAAGAACTTGCCTCAAGTCTCACAGCTGGCGATTGGTGGTCCAGTTCAAACCTGCTACCCGGGTCTTCAGAATCCAAGTCCCTTGCACTGGTCACTGTGTGGGGTGCTCAGACCTCGGTCGGCAGTTTAGTGTTGAAAGCTTGGCTCAACCCATTAGGGAAGAACGCCGTCTTCATCAATTTCATCTTGCTTTGGCATTTCAGTGGAGAGTAAAGCTGAGGTGTGTGTGGTGGCGGGGCGGGTGGCTAAAAGCAAGAGAGAAGGGGGCTGTTACGGATGGACCCCAGAAGTGAGACAGAGAATTTAAACGTAGGGACTCTGCAGACCTGTGCCATGGAAGGAATGACCAAGCTGGCACACAACCAGCATATTAATGCTGCTGTCTTAAGAGAACCCAACCCCACAGTATCCTTCCTGGAGGCAAGGAGGGGTAAGAGGAAGGCAGGAGTATGAGTCTGTTCTAGGGAGAGGAAGAACCCTGATATGTGGGAATGGAATACAAGGGTGAAACCGGGGTCCCTACTTTGAAGCATTTGAACTTTTAGTGTTTAGATACAAATACAATAAACAAATGACTGAGAGAGAGAGAGAGAGAGAGAGAGAGAGAGAGAGAGAGAGAGAAAAGAGTTGGTAAATTGCCGCTTAAATAAGACATTCCACAACATATCAAGTCAAGAGTAACTTGCTGCCAGACTCATTTGTTTTGTCCAGAGAAGGTCAAAGGAACTCAGGGAGGTTCCTCAGATGCAGGCTTGCTCCTGCAATGGAGCTGAGGTAGCAATTGTGGACAATTGGGGGATGGCTGGTAGGTCCTAAGGAATGCCCTGTCCGGGTTGTAGACTTTCTTCCGGTCTTGTAGCTCTCCTTCACAGTGTGTTGACAGGATAACGTCTACTCAAGAGACACGTCAAATAATTTACCACATGCGTTTCGATGTGTCAAGAAACATGTTTGGATAACTTCACGGCCTCTCTTCTGTGATGTCATTTTCCTCCCACCTGTGACTGCTGGTGGAGGGTAGGAGATGGAGCCATGTTAGAATTCCCCTTAACTATAGACGCAACTGAGGACCAGATCTCCAATTCAGACAGCACAGAGCATGTGGCCTTTGAAAACCAGACAAATGCCAACTGGTAAATAGGTCCCCACACCCAGTATCTCAGGACAAACCTGAGAACCTATGGGTTTTAGCTTAGCTCACACTGCGTCTGACAGAGCTGTGAAGTCAAAGCTAACATGTCTCATTGGCATAAATAATATAGACTGGAGAAAACCCTCAGGACCAAATTTTGGAGATGTATCCGTGCTGGTTCTAGCAGTGGATGGTCAGAGTCTTAAAGCTATTTCTTGAAGATCAACTGTGATTCCAGCACTGTGCTAAACCCTGAAGGGATATGACCATGCCTAGAGCCAGGTCCAGCTCCCAGTCCCATGGAGCTTGGCCTGCACGTCATGCAAAGGCATCGTCACAATGACGGTGATGTGCTGTCAACAAAACAAAGGATCCAGTGAGGTTTCATGGCTGAGGACCTCACCTATCACAGATCTGAAGGACATGCAAGGATTGGGGGGTAAGATCTGTGGAAAGAATGTTTTAGGGAGAACACAGGTGTAGGGAGGGTCCCCAAGTGAGAGAAAGCTAAGTACGTTTGTGAAGAGAAAGTCCAGTGTGGGTAGAGATTTCTGGGTCATCTTACATGCCTGGCATTGGGACCAAGGGTAGCCAACACCGACAGCTGTCTTGTGAGTACTCTACGAGGCTTTAATCCCCACAGCAGTGCTCTTTCTCTTTCATTATTTCTTTCTGGAAAATAACGATGGTGCTACAGTTTTTTGTTTGTTTGTTTGATTTGGTTTTTGGTTTTTCAAGACAGGGTTTCTCTGTGTAGCCCTGGCTGTCCTGGAACTCACTCTGTAGACCAGGCTGGGCTTAAACTCAGAAATCCACCTGCTTCTGCCTCCCAAGTGCCGGGATTAAAGGTGTGCGCCACCACCGCCCAGCTAGTTTGTGCTTTTTTGTTGTTGTTGTTTGGTTTTTTGTTTTTCTTTTTTTTGTTGGTTGGTTTTTTTTTTTTTTTTTAGTTTTTTTTCCTCTTGCCACTCAGCTTTTGCAGATGAGTAAGAACTTGCCAACAAGGTTTCATTTAGGAGAACGTACAGAAACACTTACTGACCGTCAGAGTTGTTTCTGCGACAGGTGGAATGAAATACATTCATTCCTCGGTGGCCAATAAGGAAATGACAGGGTGAGCTTTGTCCCATATAAGATGAAAGCGTGTGTCAGTGCAGCAGAGGGACATCGTGTCAGATCTACAGATCACTTTACTAGTCTTGGTTTTAAAAAAAACAAACAAACAGGTAAATGGATATAACCATTTGCACGACTGTTTAAGATAGGGACACTTCAACCCAGGCCCCAACTTAACAAATGACAGTTGTTCAGTCTGGTCATAAAAGCTCAAAACCAAACCCTCCTTTCCAGACCATCTTATTTTGAGCTTATGTATTCAGTGTATTGTGTGTTATCACATGAGAAATAAGGGCCATCACAACTCAAGAACCCACTCATGTCTTATTTCACTGGCTTGTTTATATTGCCAGGTTATGGGAAGTAATTCTTTCCCTTTTCCAACTAATGTCTGATTCACGAAACTTTTGGTTTTATGTTTACAAAAGGATCAGGCAAAGCATCTATCTCAAAGCATTTAAGTACAGACATTGTTGTGTTTCAGCTGAATAATCTCACCAAGGATGTCACCATTTGTTAGACTGAAGATGGTAGGTTCTGATCTTCTAATCATATCCCAATGTTGCTACTCCCTGGCTGCGTGTACGTCAACACATTCATAGCTGCTCTGCCCTGGTTTCCTTCATCTGGAAAGTGAATGGAATGACCATCAAGTTATTGCAATGATTAAATCGGCGATAGGAAGCTGCCAGCACACTATTGCTGCATATTAAATATGCAATAATTGTTACTTATTAAATGACTTGTCATTGCTTAATGCTATGCGCCAGGCACAGCTTTATCATTCTGGGTTCGTCACTGTGTCCCTCATCACCAACTTGAAAGAACACGGCTAATCTTTTCTGTTTCATACATGTGGGGGAGAAGGCTTAGGGAGGGTATATGACTTTCCCAAGTCACCGGAGCACGATACAGAACCAGAATATGAACCGTGGTTATTGGCCTTAGAGCTGTGTGTTTGAGCTCCTGCGATGCCACAACTCACATCAAATAAAAGCAGAAGAACGGCTTTTCTTCACATAATTGAGGAAGAGAGGATTCATGGTACTTCTCCCAAATTCTGAGTTTCTGCTTCCAAGAATAATGAATTCACCATTACTGAGAAAGAAGATTGTGAGGAAGAAAGGGAACCCTGGAGGTAGGAGTTTTTATAATACACTTTAAAACAGATCATATCTTTTGAAAAACATCATCTGAGCTCAGAAAGCCCAGTTACACATTAAAAGTGATCTAATTCACATACACTCCCCCCCCACACACACACCCCAGGATCAAAATAATGAACAACTGCTTCTTCAAACAAAAGGTTGGGACTATCAGAGTGATTGGAAATTTAGGGGGGGGTGTGTGGTAACACCTGTGAGCCCCACATTCGGGAAGCTGAGGCAGGAGTATGGCAAGTTTTGTGCCTAGGATGTAGAATGAATTTAAATCCACCATAAGGGGCATTTTTTTTTTTTGGCCTTAGTATGCCCTCTGACCAAAACTTGTCTTGTGTGATCTGTTCGTATTTTCTATTACTAGCGTTTTCTTAAACTATGTCAGTCAACTTAGTTCAGAGGTATAATTGCTCTCTGTGTTCCAGCCAGCAGAGTTCTGGATGGGAACACAGTGTCTTCCGGGTAGTGAGAGAACCTCATAGATAACTCCTAATTAGTTCTGCTGGTCTTCCTGCATGCTATGTCAAACAGTTTCCCTTGGAGATACCATACTACCAAGCAAGGACCTCCAGGAGCCTCCTTTAAGGAGAATTTACATAGCCCCCTTTGCATGAAGCAAAAGCCACTCATCTCTGAAGCACCACCCTCTGCAGTCACTGTAGAGACCACTGAATGCAATAGCCACCAGCAGAGAACAGCTAAGGGCAGATCTGCCTGAAGCCCTAGCTAGGCCATTGCTTTCTTCCTGGTTCTTCTCCCTACCTGCTACAGGCAAGGAACCCGAAGAACGCAAAGGACACAGGGAAAAGAATCCAGAGACATATTCCCAGTTTCTTCTGTCACTTGTTAATGGCATACTTTGGAGTTGATAGTTGCTTCTGAGACAGACCACTTGTGCTTTCTGCCATCATACCAGACTAACCTTCCATGGGAGACAGGCTTTCCACTCCCATATCTAGTGATGGTTTTTAAACATGTTCCACAAAGATAAGGAGGTGTGACATTCCCTCCAGCCTGCCGTAACACTGAATGACAGCCCATGTGGCCACCAGCTTTAGAAAGAGTTTGAACCTTCGCTTATTTGAAGAACAGTATTGGGGACACAGAATCGTGGTGTGGAAAGGCAATGCAAAAAACCCCTGGCACTCGGTGCAGAACTGGATAAAGGGGAAACAGGAGGTTAGAAACTGCACCCATTGGCTACTTGTCTGTAACACAGATGCTCACAGTATAATAATGCTCACTGATAATAATGGTTTGAATGTATTGAGGACCCAAGAGGACTAAGCATTCCACTGCTGGTGGCACCTGATTCCCTTTGTTTTGTTCATCACTTTATGAAGCAGGTATCATTAGTCTTTTTACTTTAAAGGTACAGAAACCAAGTCACCAAAGCCCGATTCCATGTTCTAATTCAATGGATGTCATCGAGCTATGAACCCAAGTACTCCAACTCCAGGGTTACCCAGACTCACCCTACCTAGCTTGTGTAGTGAGATGTGCCACCTCCCTTCTCAGAGCCTCTGTTTTCTCATCTTTAAGATGGACACTGGTCTATCTGACTCTACTTCCTTTGGCTAGAGCATTGTGGGAGATCTCTGGTGGCTGTCTCCCAGGGTGGTTGCTAAGCTGTAAAGGGTGAATGTAGATTAGGGTAGGGAAGGAGGCCCAGTTGAAGCTAGAACAGAGACAAGGCATCTTTGAATTGGACTTGTTTGCCTGCTGTCAAATCCCAAGGCTCCTTCCAAGTGGTGTCTTTCCCCCTTTCTTACATTAGGGGGTGGTCCAGATCTGAATACTCCTTTTCATAGCATGGAGGGGGGTTCCCTGGAGAACTGAGGCCTTTGGAAACAGTTCCAGTCTCTCCTGCTTCTCTTGATTCCGAAAACAGGCTAGACACACAGTCACACTCCCAGCAACTGACAAAAAAATGTGTGTCTCTGCTCTGCGAGTTCACTGGGCTCATCCCTGAGTCACAGGACAGTTTTAGTCAATGGTCTTGTAAGCGCTCAGGCTGTGTTTACCCCTGGGACCTGGTGACGTTCAGCCCAGAGTTTGCTTTTTATAAACAGGGTTTCTTTTTTTTTTCAGGCAACAGCCATGGGAGCTTTGAAAGGAATTTTGTTTTTTTTCAATTTAGATCCCTTTCTCTGATTGCATCTCATGAAAGAACACTGAAGACATACCACAAGTGGCTGATTTGGCCCCACGTCTGTTAGCTCAGAAACACTAGAGACGAGTAAGGCCTTCACAGAGGACTGTCCCCTATCACACAGGCATTTCATTACCCTGTGCTTGCAAATAATGACAAATTGACCTATCCACAGGAAGTTCACTCACGTGTACACAAGAGACAGCGTGTATATGTGTGTCGTGTGTCAGTGTGTGCATGAGTTTGAGTGTGTGTGTTATGTGTGCACATGCATATGTGTGTATGTATGTACGTGGATGTGTGAGTGCGTGTTTGTATATGTTTAAACATGCATGTATGTGTGCATTGGTGTGTGTGTGTGTGTGTGTGTGTGTGTGTGTGTACACACACATGTGTGCTCAGGAAAAAGCTTCACAGCAATATTTAAGCCTTAGTACACTTGACTCATTCTCTCCAAGGTCCTTGTGAAGGGGCTGAGGATAAGTAGACAGGTGAGCCAAAGCCAATGAGTGCATGAACACAGGCTTGTAACACTTCCAAATACTCAGACGAACCTACCGTGTCCCTTAATCTCTTCCATGGCTATTTATCAAGCACCTTCTGTATTCAGATAACACAATACACTAAGTGCTGGCTAGTGTCAGTGAGCAAAACTCTCTGGAAGTTCTCGTGGGTTTGTTTTAGGAACCAAAAAAGGGAAGCCTCGAGTTTGTAGCGTCTTCCCCTTGGCTTCAGCCCGAATCCCATTTCAACCACCCACACTTGGGTAGGTATCTCTCCTAAGGCCATCAGAGGAAGAATACCAGACTTGCTTTGATAACTCATTCCGGTGTCTGCTCTCACACGGCATTCCTCTGAGATAGACTACACCCCCCTTTTCATTATGAATTTTATTTTGTTTTCTCCTTGGGCTACTTGAAAGGACTTAGTCACAGTGTTGCAAGAACCAGTCACTGAGTGGACTCTTGCCCTTGGCCTTTTCTGATCCCTGTAGACAAAATTCTCAGTTCTCAGAGTCAGTCTCAGGCTTTGGGCCTTTGGGTCCATTTCCTACCTAAAGCAACATCATGATGCACGTCCCGATTGCCCAGGCTTCCCCTCCATTGGAGAGCCTAATTAGTACGTTTTTGATGTTCCTCCAACCTTTCCAAATCCCCTTCTCCAACTTGATGGCTGTTTAGATGCACAGTTTACCCTCTTGATACTGACAAGCCATGTTCACTTTCCCTCTGCCCAGAGAAGTCAAGTGAACCTCAGAGAGCTCAGGTGACTTACCCAGGGCCACACAGCTAGAGAAGGATCAGAGGCTGCATTTTCCACCATGCCTCTGGAGGCCGCTGAACTTGAGTTTCAGTCTGAGAAATGGGTGTTCGAGTACTGGTTGGGAACTAGTTGGAAACTGGTTGGGAAAGCTCAGACATGTGATGGCTTGTGCAATGTCTGAGAACTGGGATGACGAATGGCCAGATATCATTAAGGTCATCTCTGGATGTGTCTCCATAACTGTGACTGACCCCATTTGTACTCTAGTGTCCTGTTAGGCACAGTGGCTAAGAACTAGTACCGTAAAGATGTTGAGCTGCCACCAGCCAGACAGATCTTCACCTCATAGGTTCTGGGAGGCGATTCTGGGTGCCATGATTCTTTAGTTCCATCCTCCGAGTCGTCACTTGTCCCAATTTTACGAGGCTGGCACTGGTTCAGTCATTGCCACCCTCTTGGTTATCAGCCTGTGGTGCAATCGTTCCTAAGAGATTGTTATCTGTGTGGGGTGGCTTAAGTGTGGCTGGGTCTCAACTGGGGTGACCAGCCTGACCAGGGGGATGGGACAAGCTGAGCAGCTTTCTAACAGACAGCCTTAATGGTTTTGCTTTTTCCACACCCAGTTACCCTGTGCCACGGTGTGCTCGGAGAAGGCCACAGTATCTATCATTTGCATTTCTGGCTACAACTGACCCCACACTATCTTGTTTGTGTACGGTGTAACCTACCAATCCCCAAGGCTGCTCCAGAGGGCTATTCTCAGAACCTAAGGCTGCTCCTTCTGCCTAGAGCAGTGGTTCTCAACCTATGGGTAGTGACTCCCTTTGCGGGTCAAACAACCCTTTCACAGGGACGGCTTGAGACCATCAGAAAACACCAGTACTTACATTGTGATTTATAACAGTAGCAAAGTTACAGTTAAGAGGCAGCAATGAAGGTAATTTTATCGTTGGGGGTGGAGTCACCACATGAGGAATTGTACTAAAGGGTTGTAGCAATAGGAAGGTTGAGGACCGCTGGCCTAGACTTTACCTTTTGGTCATCCTGTGTCCAGGTGTGGTTCAGGTGTGTGAGCCTTTTCTTCTCAGCCTTCCTTAATTGTCCCAACCACCATGGCCACCATCAGGTTTCAAGTCCTCACTGAGGGGACGTGCTTAGTGGTTTTCCCCATGAGGAGAAAGACGTCCATTGTCCTGGCCATCACTGGGTCCCCATTGCTGGCAGGGAACAAAGCCAGAGTTCATTGAAGGGAAGGATGAGGGAGCAGTAATCAGCCAGGTTTGGGATCTACGGCCTCATTTTGGTACCATTGGCTCTCAGAGTCCCAGAGTCCTCATGTGCGTTCCAAGGTACCAGTCTATGTCACATCTCAGCCCCTGTACAACACTGGCAGTCTCTTCTTATCTGACCCTGGATCTGTGGGGAGTGCAAGGACTGAGGTGTCAACCATCACCCACAGTTGATGGCCCAAGGGAGGCCTCACCACAGGAGATAAAGGCCTATGGAAGAGGCTTCTCTCCAACAGAGGACTCAAGCCAGGTTTTCTCCCAGGAAGAGATTGGATGATCCTGGGAGGAATTTTCCTTGAAATCCTTTCGATTAACTCCTGTTTGTTGGCTCGCTCATGCCAAGGCATTTCCACACAAAGGAGGCAAACCCACGTGCAGATATTAATAGGGTGGCGCTTAGGAGGAGGAGGAGAGAACTAACTGTAGCCACATGGATTCCTTTTCACTTGGATAAAGAAAGGTGGCTTATCTTTTCTCAGTCTCCAGACCAGTCCCCACCCCACCCCACCCCATCCCACCCCCGGGAAGAGTTCCATAACACCTCTAAAGGGTGCTCTGCTTCAGGTAACACAGAGAACAGCAGAATAGAAATAGTTAATGAGAGACGGAAGAAGTTGTTTTGTTCCCAACTAATTAGGGTTCAGAACTGTAAAGCAACATGCATTATTTCATGGGTGGCGGTTAGGGCTACACGTTGTTTTTGAATGAATACTGCTAAATTTCAGTTAAGTAAACACCATTATTATCAACATTCGGCTTTGACTATGCTAATGGCACTCCTGTTGGTCCACTTTAATTTCAGCGATGTATTTTAATTCGCACTATAGAAAGGAAACTATAATTTATATAATTTTTAGAAAGTCAAGAATAGGTTGGCTTAATTACAGCCTGGTTATTTAAAATGCCCGCACACATACAAACCAACACACGGTGTAAAAGGAAAACGGGCTTGCAAAGACGTTAAGTCAAGCATTTTATCCAAAAGTATCTAAATTGTCAGGAGTCTCTCTGGTCACTGACAGTTACACTACTGTCTTTTAGACACAGGGAAAGGAGCAATACTGGCAAAAATCATCCAGCGGAGACCTACGTAGGGCATTGAGGCTGGTGTGAGAGTTTACAAGGAATAAAAGATGAGCTAGAACCCTTGACTCTTTGAAACCAGGATCTTAGTACACAGGCAGGCAAGTGTACAAACATGGAGAAAGCACACAAGATAGGACAGGTACCGTTGGACATGTTTGAAACACCACTACAGGCTTGAGGAGGAGAGGGGTCCCTCAGGGTTGTGGAACACGTCACATGAGGGTCATTTATTGTCCCTGCCCTTCATAAATGGTGCATTTGTCTATACACTGGAATGCCAGTGAGAGACAATCCCTAGACATCCTAGTCGATGCATCAACTGATTGATGGATATTTATTCACAGGGAACACAAGCCAAACGTATGTTATAGCACCCATTGGGTAGCATTAGTCAACTCTGGGACTTTACTTGGGAGACTGATAGAGTCCAGTTCCTGAAGATGCAGATCCGAAAATGTGAGTTCTTTGTTTGTTTATCATTCTTTTAAGTATCTGAGCAAAGACCGTCAGGCTCAGCCACGGGAATGAGAAAACAAGATTTGCATACACCACCCAAAAGTGAAGGCACCCCGTATTTAGCAGATAATAAGCATTCGTTTCCCTGAAGAATACTTTGAGAGTAACTTTGCAGACACGAAAAGGTAGCGCTGTGACTCCATGGGGAGGAGGAAATTGTGTTCTCAGTCACATTTGTCTGGTTCATCTAGTCAGTGGATAGGGAGTCAGAGTTCGGCCTTGAAAGCTTCACAGCACTGGGCGCAGAGAGAATGAAGAGATGGCTCAGGAGTCAGGAGTGCAGGGTGATCTTCCAGAGAACCCCAGGTCCAGTTCCCAGCACCCATATACCCACTTATGATGTCTCTTGTAACCCCTGTTCCAGAGGATCTGATTTTCTCTTCTGGGGTCTGCAGGCACCAGACATGCGCTTTGTGTAAAAGCATCTATTCAGACAAAACACCCATACACACAAATAAATAAACAAATAAAATATTTATTTTTCTTTTTTTATTGGATATTTTATTTATTTATACTTCGAATGTTATCCCCTTTCCCAGTTTCCCCTCTGCAAGCCCCCTATCCCATCTCTCTTTACTCTGCTTCTATGAGGGTGCTCCCCCACCCACCTACCCACTCCTGCCTCCACTGCCTTAGCATTGTTTTACACTGGGGCATCAAGCCTTCATAGGACCAAGGGTCTCCCCTCCCACTGATGCCAGATAAGGCCCCTTTAGCGCCTTCAGTCCTTCTCCTAACTCCGCCATTGGGGTCCCCATGCTTAGTCTGATGGTTGGCTTCGAGCATCCACATCTGTATTGGTCAGGATCTGACAGAGACTCTCAGGAGACAGCTGTATCAGGCTCCTGTCAGCAAGCACTTCTTGGCATCCTCAGTAGTGTCTGGGTTTGGTGTCTGTGTGTGGGATGGACCTCCAGGTTGGGTAGTCTCTGGATGGCCTTTCCCTCAGTCTCTCCTCCACTCTTTGTCCCTGTATTTCCTTTAGACAGGATCTAACCTCTAGATATGGTAATAAAATATTTGAACGAAAAGTTTACACAACTGGATGTAGAAAGAACCCTCCACATCTCGTACTGTAGCAGGTCCCCAAAAGATAGGCTTTCCTTAGCCAACTAGCAGGCCTGGTCACTGGTCCCTCCAGAGTTATTACTCCTGTCAAATGGGCAGCTGTGGTTTGCTCCCGTGGACCAGTCAGGTCCTCTCAGGATTGCTGTCATTGATGAGTCAGAGAGGGAAGCTACCTCCTTTAGTTTCTGCCTCATTTCATACCTCCACAGAGCTCCTGCAGCGAGTGGGACTCCAGAGTACATTTGGACTGCAGTGGTTGAACTTGGGAAGCCAGAAAAAACCCAGGTCACAACAGGGCAGCCCTTTGATTTAGGAGGCCGGAGACATCAGTAAATTGAGGTACCTGGTTCTCACTAACATCACACTCTACTCTGCTCTCTGTATGGACCATGACTCAGCTAGATGCCCAGATGAGATGCAACAGAATGACAGGGACTTCCAGAGAAGAAAGGACACGTGTCAGTACTCCAGGCTCGGTCTCCATTCGGAATAAATTTCAGAATAGGAGATAGATTATTTAGCTTTCAGGTAATTGAAAAAAAACAAGAATGGACATTGTATTGGTTCTGTTCCAGTGATTTTAATTAACTTTCATAAATCTCCAGCCATAACCACCACCTATCATTCTATTAGAGACAAAATAGGACAGATATAGATACAACTATATGTTAATTGGTATAATTACCCAGTTAATATTTTAAGCTTGCCTTTCTGTACTTCTGTCTTCTTATGCTTTGAGCTCCTTGTGAAGTTTTTTTTTTTTTTTTTAGAACTTTCTCTTCATCTCCCACAGAGTTATTTTTTCACTCTGGGTTTGCTAGTTATTAGTCAGAGATGATAATAATAATTTTTTTCTTAAAGTGCAGGCTGCAGCTGAGAATTTCCAAACTGCAGTGACTCACGTCTGGAGTAGTCATTTATCCCCAAACCCAGAGTCAGAATGCTATGCCCGGAAGGGGCTCAGGGCTTCCCACTTTTAACAGACCAGTGGCATGTTGACCCTCTCACCACGTGGAATGGCTTTCCTAGGCCAATCAGAGGGAGCTGTTGTGGACCCCACAAAATAGGTCTCAGAGGATGTCTCCAGTAATCATGTCCCTTAGACCAGTAGCATCCACGTTCACCCAATTTCAGCATCACTGGACATGTGTTGTCCAGGGTATGCTCCGTTACTACAGAGCAACAGGTATTAGTGAGTTCACAGTACAGCCCTTAGTGAGACCCAACCTTGTCAGTGTTCTACCTGGCTTGGGGATTAGCCTCTCCAGCTTGAATCATTATTTTATTTTGCATTCTTCTTCGTTTGTGTGTTACTAAATAAAGGGGACGGAGAGATAGCTCAGTGGCTAAAGCGCTTGCCTTGTGAGCATAAGGAGCCGAGTTCAAACCTCCAGTACCCATTTAAAAGGCAGAATGAGCACCTGGATATTGTAGTCTAGCTCTGGTGTGGCAGAGGCAGGCGGATGCCTGGGGGCTTGTTAGCTAGTTGTTCTAGCCACTTGGTGAGCCTCAGGTTCAGTACAAGACTCTGTCTCAGAGAATAGGGTGGAGAGAGACTGAGGAAGGTCTCCAACATAGACCTGTGACCCACACACACACAAACACAAACACACACATGAGAGAGAGAGAGAAAGAGAGAGAGAGAGAATAAATCTAAGTATTTTAAAAGGAAACAATATTGATAATGGAAAAATTGAAACCTGTTTCATTTGCATAATAAAAATGAAACCAGTCAAATTGATGGTATTTTAGAGATTTTAGTCAACACGGTAAGCATCTGCTTAGAGAGTCTGTATAGGGACCAACCCGCTGCTTACCTGGTATTAAAGCAGGCTGGCTCTTCACTGCCAACATACATAGCACATATGATGGACAAAACCCAAACAGTAGAACAGTTGCTGACCAGTGGTCTGAAGCTCTGGCTTAAAGGTAAATAAAACCCAACCCAGCCTCAAGGCCAAGGCCTCAACAAAGCCATCAGCTGATGGCATGGGCCAGTTTGTGTGTGACATAGCACATCATTTGATGGCATGGGCCACTTGGTGTATGAGATAGCCCATCATCTGATGGCATGGGCCACTTGGTGTAT
>JANHMN010000019.1:35977490-35992490 GCA_030674055.1 Rhabdomys pumilio
CAAGAGTTTAGACCAACTCGGGGGTACATGGTAAGGAAGTTCTCCAACTTCTTGAGCTGCCTGTAGGCTATGCAGTATGCATCAGCTTAGTGAGTGGTCATCCATGCTGAAATGGGATTTGGTCATATAGTCATCTTTGAGTCATTTCTGCTCCTGTAAATAACAGCTCAACCATTGTTACCAAATTAGACTTTGGTGAGTGTATTTTGGTTGGTAGTGGTTTTTCTATCTGGGGTAAGTACATTTGTGTGTTGCATCTTGCCAAGAAAAGTCTTGTCACATAACATATTGAGACTGGAACAGATGCAGGACAAGGATGAGAGGGAGGGATTACATAGTCCTGGCTGTGAGTAACAAGACTATCAAGACTAATTCATTCTAAACTAAATCTCCTGTAACATAACAGCACTTCCTCCATAACCATTAAAAACTTTAACACCCCTGCTTCATAGCTACTCCAATTGAAATAACTTCCCTTCTATATGCAAATATATATTGCCACACAACTATATGTCACTAAACTTCCTGTAGGAAAACAGGAAACAGCACCAGACAAGTCTACAGCTTGGCTTTCTTAGTCACCTAGTGCATTGGTGCACTCAGTTGTGTTCATCAAAGCTGGCAAATTTTCAATGGAAGCTGAGTAGATGTCTCAATGGGTAGAAAGTGGCAAGTTTGACCACCTGCATTTGATCCCCAACTGTTATGTAGCAGTTTCCTTTGAGACTGAAACATTCTTTCCTGCAGGGAAACTCTTCATATCAGAAGGTAAACAACTCAAAATAGCTTCAGGAAGTTCCTGAAACTGACCAGATTCACTAAGCTTTGCCTTCCCAAGAGTTAAATAGTGAAGATACTGAGAATCACTCTCAGATAACACAAGTTGCCTGGGAGAAGCTGAAACCAGCCTAACTGACTGGAAGAGGTTTGTATCAACTGAGTCATTTGGAAAAGACACTCTCCCACCTGTCAAGTTGTCTGTTGCTATGTGTTCCAGGTTTCCAGCTTTTGTGCTGGGGTAAGCTTTGGTGATGTAGCTGTGTTGGAATAATTTCTGTTCTGTGAGTAAGCCCTCACCCATACTACTGTAAATAACCCCATTAAAACTGGCTTACCAAGGTGGACTTCAGTAGCACGTGTACTTTGACCTGTAGTGGGTTCTGTATCTGGGGTAAGTAGACATGTGTGTTGTATCTCCCCAGGGAAAGTTTTGTCAAACAATAAGTGCCTCCTTGCTGGGGTTTTGTGTAATCAAGATTTAGCATAGTATGTAATTCTTACAAAACTATACTAAGGTTTGATGTTATGTGGAGAGCTTTTGGGGCTGCTTGACAGAAATCTGACATTGGTCAAGGACAAGGAAATGGGCTTTAGGCAAGAATGGAGAACCTGTTGACTGAGGTGGCTTGGTCACTGTTATTACAGTTTGTAATGGTTGGTGTCTGCTTGACAAGATCTAGAATCACCTAGGAAATAGGTCTCTGGGAATGCCTGTGAGGGGTTATGGGAGGACGTCATATGGGAAGACCAGTGATGACTATGAGCGGAACTATTCCCTACTCAGGGCATCCAGGAATGGAAAATGAGAAGAACAGAGCACAAGCAAGTGTTCATTGCTTTCTGTTTCTTGACTAGATACAATATAACCAGCAGTCTCAGGCTCTTATGATTTTGGCTTTCAAAGTGAGACAATGGAATATACCTTGACTTTATTCTGAGTCAAAACAAACCCTTTTTCCTTTAGGTTGCTTTTGGTAAGGTATTGCTTCACAGCCACAGGAAAAGAACAAGCACCATAACTGTCCTTTTTCCTGCTATGCTTAACCTTGGACAAAAGTGACATCTGTTGAATTGTCACACTCTAATGTTTGTTCCTCTCAGGACATTTGCAAGGAGGGTGTTATTGTCAGCACATGACTTGTAATTGGAAGTTAATCAGAAAAAAATTATAATTTGGAATGGTGAACAGTATAGGAGGATGACATTTTGAAACATTACAGCCTGACCAAGGAAATACAAGATTTCTGATGTGGCTAGTGGGCAGGGTGAAGGGCCAAGAGCTTGAAAATAGAAGTTAAAGATGAGTTGAGGAAATATTACAGTCTTTTTGTTCATCTTAAAAGAAGATGAGTTCACCCTGTATATGAATGTCCTTCAAGTTCTTTAAGTAAGGCCTCTCAACACTTAAAATATTTGTAAGCCATGTCACCAAAATAAATTATATTACTTAGTTATAAAAGGGAGCCATGGTGTAGAGTAGATTTACCTTAGTGTTTTTATTAATGATAGTTACATGGATCCATTCATCAAACAGTCTTCATATTTGGAACACAGGTAATTGTTAAATGACCAGGCGGCTATATTAAGGAGGTAACGTTTAGCTCTTCTTTTCAAACTGTGAACAATTTTGGATGTTGACTTCAATATATTTCTAGATGTTAATTTGAATCCAGTTCACTATTGAGTGACCATGATCAACACAAGTCGCAATAATGAATAACAGCCAGGTTCTCCTAACCTCAAACTATTTATATTAGATATTTCTATCAAAAAATATATAATAAATATTTATCATAATGATACCCTTTTTTGCTACAAATTCATTGAAGTCTTCAGTTGCCTTTAAACAAACAAGGCAAAAGGTAAGCAATAGTAATAACAAAAAGTGTTTATTCAATACCCTGTGCCAGGCAGCCCAGGCAGCCCACACAGTCAGTTCTTCAGCTTCCCAACAGTCCAGTTTATTGCTCTTGTTGACTTCACCAACAGGAAGCCAGACAGGTGTCCACATAGCCTGTAAGAGGGAATTTGGGAAACCAAAACCAGAGCTAGTAAGTACACTATTGTAACCACACTGACAAGAACGGTTTTAAAAATAGAAGGAATCTAGGTTTTCATCATGGAGAAATACATGCCCACCAGAAGCATTTTTTAAAAGACACATTTCATTATATATAAAATGTTCATAAATCTGCCAAAGGCCTAAATATGAGAACTGATTCCACTGAATAATTACTCTACTGGGGGTTTGATCCTGATTGAGTTTTTAACTAAATTATCTCAGTCATCAACCTAACTCTGAGCTAAGTCCTTTTCTCATCTACACTTTAAAGATGAGAGAAAAGGAAATCCAGAAGCTGTTTTGTTCAACAGTACAGAGACTGAACAAATGGAATTGGCCTGACTCATCAGTAATGCTCATTCATATATATATATATATATATATATATATACACATACATACATACATATACATATATATACACACACATATATACATACACACACATACATATATATACATATATACACATATGTGTGTATGTATGTATATATGTGTGTATGTATATATAAATATATATATGAATGTGTGTATATATGAATATGTGTATATGCAGGTATATATATCCATATGTGTGTGTATATGTGTGTGTGTGTGTGTGTGTGTGTGTGTGTGTATTATACAGCTTCCTCTTTACCAGTCTGCCACTTTGAGTGCAAAATACAAGCATCTATTTATTTATTCACAAAGTATTTATGGAGCACTTAATATTATATGATCCAGGTATAATGAAGCAATGGGGATACAGCAGTGAGCAGACAAGTAAACTTCTCCTGTTATATTCTAGTGAGAAGTGAAGGCACCCCACCACTCATTACAGTAAAACTTAATGAGCCCGAAGTCAGGAGACGTTCCACGGCGCCTTGGGAACCAGAAGTCTCATTAATTCCCAACGTGGCAAATCACTTCTAAATCCTATTACGTGTGTGTGTGTGTGTGTGTGTGTGTGTGTGTGTGTGTGTGTGTGTGTCAGATCATCCAACACATTCTCTTGAGGGAGGCAGGCACTAGTCATCTCATATCTACTGGTACCATCACTTGCCACAGTGCTCTAGACTGGTTCCGCATCTGCTAAAAGGTAGCTAGCCATGGTGCACAGAGATTGCTAGAGCCCTGGTATTCTAAGTGCGAGCAAGGCAGAAAGAGGACAGGTGTGAGCTCTCCTGACCAGATGGCTTGGGATGGGGAGGGGGGAGGGACAGTCCACCAAAAGCCACCTGGGATAACTGGGTGAGTTTCATCTCGACCAGCAGCTGATGGTACTAGTTCTTTTTATACTGTTTCATTCATTTTTTTAGAGACAGGTCTCTATGTGGCTCTGGATGACCCTGAACTCATAATCTTCTTGCCTTTCTGTCCCCTAGGTGTGTGCTGCTATAACTGGCTATTTATGCATAAAATCACGACCATTTTTAAGCGCACTTCTTGGGACCCCCACAGCATTGGAGGTATGGTAGCTCTGGTCACTCCCTGAATCTCCCTCTCAATTTTGTCTGCTGTAAACAACCATTGTCAGCCGCCCACTCCCTCTGTCTCCCTGTTCTGCCAAGCTCATGGGCGCAGGCTATCACATACTAAATAAAACCGTTGAAACCATGAGCTAGCTCTCTCCAGTTGTTCCATTAAGTACTTTATCCACAAGGATGCAAATACAGACGGTCGCTGTTTAAAGTTCGTGTGCATGTATCTGACTTCCGTCAACTGCAAGACGTGAATAACACTATTATGTGCATACACGTGAATTTTGTTTACTCATTTGCTTGTTGATTGCCACACGATTGCCCCTACCTTTTGCCTATGGTGAATCCTGTTGTTACAGATGTATCTAGATATTTCTTTGAGTCCCTGCTTTGAATTATATTCCCAGATGCTAGACTTGGGGATGATATCATAAATGGATGTTTAAGTTTTTAGGAACTACTGTACTGTTTCCCATGCCAAGAGTTATATGAGTGTTCTAATTCATATGAAACTAACACTTGCTATTTTGATTTTCTGATAATAGTCATCCCAACGGGCATGCGCAATGTGTCCTTTTGGTTTTGAGTTTTCTTTGCCCAGTGACTAGTGCCGTGACCCTTCCCATTTGCTTATTGGAGGTCTCTATGTCCTCTCTGGAGTTTGCTTATTTTAAAATTTAAGTTCTTATGATTTAAATGAATGCCACAACTAATATGCACATACAGAACTTTTATGTTCATTATGCAAGTGATTTGCTATATAAAGTATTGGACAGATGCCAAAATGGTATAAAATTCTAACACGGACAAATTGTACACTGAAATTTTAACCTAGCAATAAGTGAGTGTTGAATAAACAAGACTCAAATTATAATTCTCTGAAGGACTTACCGTTGTGGCCAGTGCCAGCACAGGACCCATAAAGAACCACAGTCCACACACATTTCTATTTAAAAACAGCAATAATTAGTTTCAAATTTCCAGTGGGTCAGATACAGGATGGCTGGTAGATTCTGTGAAATAAATCTAAAGGCCGCTAGCCAACCGCACCCTTAGCACAAGGTCACATTCCAGAAGGAAGCATAGCTCTTTGGCTAGAAGGCTAATTGCTAGATTGCAAGACCAAATAATCAATTGAGTTCAGGAAACACACACATATCACTATAGAGGACGATAGTCACAGATGGTTGCTAATACCCAGGATCGGGGAGATCACTCTGGATAAGAAAGCTCCATCCCTTGTCATATGAAGTAGAAAAGAAAGGTATATTACACTTATGGGTGACAAATTCTAGGGAGCTTTTGATAGGTATTTTCAAGCAGCCTGAAAGATCGGTGTGGGAAAAGAGAAACAGGCACGGCTTTTGAACTAGTTAATGAATGAGGTTGTCCAGCAGAGAGATCTCAAGAACAAGAGATGAGCTAACCACGCTGCTAATCATGTAAGTCGTTGGTTCAGTGAGATGAGCTGTCTCTGACAAGCTTCTGGAAAGTGTGGTATGAAATCTTACAAGGCTACGATGAAGAAAAAGCATACTCTAGGGATCTCCTAAGCACCAACAGAAAGCAAAGAAACGTCTCAGCCCACGAGTAGCGCGATCCCATCGCCTCAGAAACCATGACTGATCTATCTACTTATTCTGATAACTCTTGGGAAAGGATACCCAGGGCAGCTGGATCCAAAGATGAAAAAAGCTCTGCGGAAGGCTGGAGGGAAGTTACTAACACAAAGAAAAACAAATGACACCAAAAATAAGCACCGCCTCTGCCTCTCCCAGCCTTGCTGCCCCTACCTCACCCCCTCCTTCCTGTCCAAAAAGCAACTGTCTAGTGATCTATATCCTAAAATAAGGGTGACCTAATCAATCTCCAGAGCTGATTCCAATCAGTTGGTATGGGCTGGGTAGGGAGAGGGATTGAGATATTGTATCTAGGCTCAACAGGAAGGCGCAGGGATCGATTAGTTCTGTCTGCTCTGAGCTCACCGGAAGTGTAGAACAGGATAGTCCCGAATGCTAGAACGTTCTAATCCCTAAGGAGAAGTTATTTGAAAAAAGAAAATGGAGTCTGAGAAGAGGGTCCTGCTTTATAGCAACAGTGGAGGTTTAACGTTCTGTGGCATTTTGATGGAGGCCACATCTGAAAGTACGGAAGCTGCTGCACCCCTATTCTAGGGGTGGCCTCCTATTCTGTGCCCAAAAGTCTCAAAGCTGCAGGAAAATATTGGGCTGACTTCTGCTGCATCTAATGTTTGACTTCAGGCCCAAGAACAAAGATAACGTGCACATACCTTCCTCCCATCCTTCCCCCAAGACCTGAATCAAGGGAATGAAATGGAGAAGTGGCTCCCCAAAGCCTCCACACACTTTCCTCTTATCTTTGACCCGTGACTACTGGTCTCTAATCCAGTGAAACCTGTGAGTGTTCCTGTCACTGCTGGACCAGACGCAGGCCCTCTGGTCCCTTTACCAGGTAACTGTGCCCACTCCCCTGAGGCTCCCGCCCACTTCTCATTGGCCTGACCCGAGTATGATGGTGATGTCAGCGGCTTCTGGCTCCCTGCCTGCAGCCCACGCTTTCCTCCACAACAAAAATGCTTCAATTCTTCTACCCCTATGGCTTTCAAGTTGCCCGTCCCCAGCCTGCCACAAAGGGCTCTGTTCTCCTTTCCCTGTCTCAGCAGAGACTCAAGGCTGCCCCGGGGCAAAGGCTGGGGTTGATGGGAGTAGGTGGGCGAGGATAGAATGGTTCCTGGACTCTCACATACCCTTCTCCAGGAGGGCGTATTGAGGAAACCAAGGCCCAGAGAAGAAAAGGGACTGGAGGAGACATAGAGCCAATGGCAGGGGTGCAGATGGGACCTTGTTTTCTGTAGCTTGGTTCCGCCTATTAGCATCTATGTGACTGCACAGCCTGGGACTGCTAAATTTGGTTATTTATACCTTTTTTTTTTTTAAGTACCTCTCCTTATCATTTTTTTTCTTTTTTCTCTCATAATTATGTCTGGCTCCCTATCTCCCTGTCTCTGTCTATGTCTGTCTCTCTGCCTCTCTCTTTCTCTCTCTCTCTTTCTCTCTCTCTCTCTTTCTCTCTCTCTCTGTGTGTGTGTGTGTGTGTGTGTGTGTGTGTGTGTGTGTGTGTGTGTCTGTCTGTCTGTCTCTATGTTCCCTCCTCCCATCTGTCTTCCTGGAGAAGGAACAGCTGTTGGCCCACACAAACTTGGTTTCCTCCTTAGACTGTAAGAGGGACCCTGACTGAGAGGGTGGGTCAGAGAATCCCCTCTGACTTAGCTGGGTCACATTCCTCTGCTCTCAGAACAATCCAGGAAATCTATGGATCCCTGTCCCCCTCTTCCCCTCCCCCTCCACACCCTCTCCCCCTATTGGACTCTTTCTCTGGGAGTGCAGCCAAGGGGGATGGAGAGGGAGGGTGGAAGTCACCTGGGAAGGGAGCACTCACTCTGGATGCTGATGTTATCTGATGAGGCAGGTCACTGTGTTCTGCCTCAAATGCTCACCGGGAGACAGGAGTAGGAGTTCGGGTTTTGCAACCAGATACCTGTATAATGCGTAATAATAAGGAACACGGGTGATATGGCCTTTTATTATTACTTTTCTAATCACAGGCTTCACTTGTGAAATGGGGGGGGTGGGAATGAGTCAGGCGTGTCTTTCTGTGGGGTCCTCAGCATGTCACCTTTGGTGGGCTCACGGCTTAGATGAGGGTAGGGGGCTTGTTGGGAGTTGACAGTTGATCATCAAATCCATAGTGTTGTTCTCCTGGAAAGAATCCCGAATAATGAAAGAAGAGTCAGGGCTTGCGGCTCCCAACACATCCTCAAAATGTTCGGTATAATCCAAAGAAAACTTCGTGCTCCCCAAGTCCAGATCCTCTCACATCTGGAATGAAAGACTTGAACCCAACCCTGATGAATGGGTCTCACATAGTAATATCCCATGCCTTTCCAGAGCTCCCTAGACTGTGTTTCAAGATGTTTCCATGCAGAAAAAAAAAATAATGTCTGTGACATAAGGATGGGGGAAACTTCCAGGAAAACCTGCCTGTCAGTTTTATTTGTTTAAGCATGTTGAAGTTCCGGTTACGATTTAGTTTCTAGAACACAAGGTCGGCAACATTAAAATAGATAATCCTATCCCTTACACAATGGTCTCCAGTCTGAGAAGTAAGATTGTCTTCAGAATGAAGGGCAGCCCTAACTGGTTCTTGAAGGCAGGTCAGCCCTGTAGCATTTACTGTACCTGAACTGAAGATACCCACCAAAACAGATAGATCCAGGGCTGGAGAGATAGGTGAGCAATTAAGAGATAGGTAAGCAATTAACGCCCCATGGCCTGAATTCAACATCTGAAACCAGTATGATGGGAGGAGAGACCCAACTCCTGCAAGCTGTCCTTCAACATCCATGCATAATCACCATCAGGCACACAGACATGCACAGATACACATGCACAAGTGTGTGCATGCACACACAAATAAATTTGGACAAGAAGTTGGTCTCATCAGACAAATGATCTGTATCACAGAGAAGGCCTAAAAAAGTACACTGCTGGTTACCAAAGATTTGCCAGTCACTTCTGCTCCTGCTCTCATGATCTTGTGATTATCTGTGCCTGAATTCCTATGGTTTATTGGTCAGATATTCTTTTTATACCAGGGATAGCTCAGAAATAGCGCATCTTCCCCTTTGTCCAACTCTGCAGCAGACATCACTAGTCAACTGTTGTTTTCCACCAAAACTAAACACGACCTATTTCTCAACATGCTGGACAGCCCTGAACAATCAATAAGCAAGCTTGTGGAGTGAAACCTGCCTTTCATCCGTGCATCTAAACATCTGAATCACATAAGTAACTCCTTTTGTTTAGATGGCTGAGTCACCAAGCAACCTTCTGATTAGAACATAGTTTCCCATGGATGTTACAGAAACCAGATGGACTTTTCCAGAAGACAGGATTACCTAGTCCTCATGGTACAGGCATTCCTCACTATACACAGGTCTCATAAATCTGGCGATTGCAAATCATTCCGCTTTTATGTAACAGATTAAACATTCTGAGAACTAAGTCTAAGGACCACATTCAGAACCCTGGCAGGTCCACTGAGACAAAGTTCCTAAGGAGAGAGCCCTTGAGGTCACCAGCATTCTCCAGATAAGTTACTCATCTTCCCTTTGTAGCTTGACAACACACATCTTTCATTAATTCCAGTCTCTAAGAAGAGTCCTAAGGTGCCTCACACAAGAGGTTCTGTGACTTAAGAGGTATCTGCTACTTACAGTACGAGAACAGCAGGCCACTTGTTCAGGGTTTCCTGATAATATTATCCAGCAAGCTAAATGGGAAAAGGAAAAAAAAGCTAAGAAGGTAGAAGCCTCAAAACAAGACCCCCCCGCCCCCACAATCAGGCAGTTCTCAACCCCTTCCCCCTGCCCAGGACTTCAGATAACCACCACCAGGGCATCTCATTGTGGAATTTTCTCTCCACTTCCTGGTTTCTATAAGCATTTAGATGAAGGAAGGAACCATGGGCCCTTCAGCCATAGTATCTTCACTCTGCTTTGCAAAGTAAGGTAGAACCTTGCCTCGCACTAGGGCCACAGCTGACATGACCAGCCTTGTGAATGGACTTGTAAACCTTGCTCCTAATAGGCTTCCATGAAAAAAGCACACAGTAGTTCTCATATCCGGAGTCTAACTCAGACCCGTATCCTTCATAGAACAAGTCTACATTGTTAGTTTTTTTCAGTGAAAGTCAGCTCTAAAGCTAATGACCTTACCTTGGGGAGAGGCCTCGGTCCTCTCAAGGTGTCAACTTCTGTACTCAAAGGACAGGGTTACTCCAGCTGTCCTGGGTTGAATCTACATGTCCAAGTCCTCAGGGTGGTTGTTCAAGATGTAGCCTGGTTTGGAAAGAGAAGTGCCTGAAGGAAATAGAACCACGAGAGGGGTTCTGACCCCCTCAGAATTGATATCCATTTGTCTTAGTTAGGGTGTTACTGCTGTGAGCAAACACCATGACTAAGGTAACTCTCACAAGGACAACGTTTAACTGGGGCTGGCTTACAGGTTCAGAGGTTCAGTCCATTATCATCAAGGTGGGAGCATGGCAGCATCCAGGCAGGCATGGTGCAAGTTGAGCTGAGAGTTCTACCTCTGAAGGCTGATAGCAGAAGACTGGCTTCCAGGCAGCTAGAGTGAGGGTCTTAAAGCCCATGCATGCACACACACACACCTACTCCAACAAGGCCACACCTCCAATAGTGCCACTCCCTGGGCAAAGCATATACAAAACATCACACCATCTTAGAAGAGGAAATTTTGTCACCTAGACTCTAAGAATGCATGGACACAGAGAAAGACTAGCTAAGCACATTCTCAGACAGTGGTCATCTGTATGCCGAGGAGAAAGGCCCAGGGGAAATCATTACAGCCAACACTTTGATCTTGGATTCTTCTGACCTCCAGACTGATGGGAAAGCCAGTTTCCATTGTTTAAACCATCCCAGCCATGCTGTTTTGATGTGCTGCTTTTCTCTGTTCCTTGTTAAAATGGATTTGACTAACCTCAGAAATTTTAGTTGCCATGCATCTCCAGTTAGGCCTGCAGAGTATCCTCACTAGATTTTCTTTGGATTAAGAGACAGTGAATTAAGAACCTTATATCTGGGGGATTAGAGGGATGGCTCAATGTGGGTAAGAACACTTGTTCTACCATGGAGAATTGGCTTTAGAGGCCCAGTACCCACATAAAAGACTAGAGTGGACATGTGAGTCTGTAATCCTACCACAGGGGAGCTAGAGATAGTTGTGTCCAAAGGCCTTGCTCATCAGTTGCTCTAGCCAGATCACTGAGAGAGCCTGCCTCAAAAACTATGGTGGAAAATAATAGTGGCAGACACCAGTATTGACATCTTGCTCCAAACACACATGCTCACATGTGTATATGCACGCACACTGTGGTGGTTTAAATACCCTTGGCCCAGGAATTGTCACCATCGGGAAGTGTGACCTGTTGGAGGAGGTGTGGACTTGTTGGAGGAAGTGTATCACTGTGGGGGTGGGTTTTAAGACCCTCCTCCTTGTTGTCTGAGGACAGTCTGCTCTTGGCTTTCTTTGGATGAAGATAGAGAATTCTCTGATCCCCCAGCACCATGCCTCCCTGGACTCTGCCATTCTCCCTCCTTGATGATAACAGACTGAAACTCTAAACCTGTAAGCCAGCCCCAATTGAATGTTTTCCTTTTTAAGAGTTGCCTTGCCCTAATTAACACACACACACACACACACACACACACACACACACCATGCACATATACATGCTAACCTAAATGCCACACAGAACTGTCACATCTTTATGCAAAACTCTGCAGCAGCTCCAAGTCCCTCAGAGTACAGGCTAACACAGGTCTTGTGATCTTCCCACTGACTTCCAGTGAACCCCCAATGCTCCCTCTGCTCCAGCTCCACTCACATCTTAACCCTCCTTAGTCCCCAAGCAAGACCTAAGTAGCTTCACACTTGCTGTGTCCTTTCTCTTGAATGTTGTTCTCCCAGAATCTGCTTGGCTAATTGCAGCAGCCTCTTTCAAGTGTTTGCTGAGACACCACCATCTCAGTTTGGCCCATCCTGAATACCCATGTCTATTTTCCTGTATTAGCCAGTTTCTTATCACTGTGAAAAAAAAGAACTCAAGAACACAACTTAAGAGGAAGAAAGGCTTATTTTTAGCTTATCACTTTAGAGCATCCAGTTTTTGGGGTGCTGAGTTCATTACTGTAGGTCCCATACTAACACAGAGATCATAGCAGAAAGCTCTGGTAGAGTTGATTACCTCACCTCGTGATTGGGGTGGTGCAGGGTCCAGGGAAAGGTAACCCCCCCAAAGCACCACCATTGACTATTTTCCTGATGTTCAGGTCCGCCCTACCTCTTAATATTCTGTTCAGCTGTAAACTCATTCATGCACCAATCCCTTAGTCAAGTCAGCAGCCACATCGTTCAGTCTCAGTAGAACCGCCAGCTGGAACACGTCTTCAACACACAATGCTTTTGGGAGACACTTCCAGATGAAAACCATAACGTGTCCTAACTTCTACCCCTTCCTGACGGACACAACCTCGCCATGCCTGCATGCCTCTCTCTCCACAGAACTTGCCATCCTTTACGGCTGAGGTTTATTTAATTGTTGTTAAGTGCCTCTCCCGCCTCCGTATAGTGTGCAAGCCCCGGAAAACCAAAAATATTACAGATATACCCCCAAGTATGTATAACAATGCCTATCACAAAATAGGTACTTAATAAATATTTGTTAGTGAATGGCGTCTTGTATGAACTTTTGTTTTTATGTTTTCCACAATTAGGTTAAACTGAACAAGCTTGAGTTTTCCAGCTGCCATTAAAAGTCCTATAAGATGTCTCAAGTGCTGGACTTTGTTTGGTGTTGAAATGTAGATGAGACAGTTGACTTCTAGGTTGGTCAGGTTGAAGATGGCCACACCAATGTTCTACCAGATCACCTTTTTCAAAGGCCCCTAGTGGACAGAGTGTGCAAATGCACACATGCATCTTTGTCATCTGCTGTTAACTCCCTTTCCCTCAAATCATCCAAAAGCACCAACCAGCTTAGTCAGATCAGGGAAAAGTTTAGCTGGATACATCATTAATTTTGTGTGTGTGTGTGTGTGTGTATATGTGTGTGTGTCCAGACATACCATCATATATAAATATATATGTGTGTGTGTGTGGTTATGTATGTATGTATGTATGTATCCAGACATACCACCATTTATATATATACATATATATAGGTATGTGTGTATATATATGTGTATATGTATATATATAAATACATAATACATGTGTATTTATGTATACACATACATATATGTATATACATGTACATACATATATACATACATATATATAATATACACACATATATGTGTAGACATGTATATTTGCGTGTATAATGTATGAGTTCACTATATTCTGCAAAGAATCATATGTAGGTCTGTGTATATACATATGAATGGGTTTGCTAAATTCTTCAAAGAATCAGAAATGTTGGTCAGAAGTATGAGCAGGGTGACCTTAGCCATCAGAAAGAAAACCAAAGGTTTTAGAGCATTTTGAGATCTTGGAAGACAGCATGAATCAATAATTTTTAACACCTAAGAAAGGACATCAGTGACCATCAACTAGTTGGGGATAGTCTTCTAGCTGTAAAAAAAATGTTCTAATTTTCCTGGCTGTTCAACTACCAAATTCATCTTGTGGCTTCTGAATCTCTCGGACCAGATCATTATCCCCAAACAGAGTCAGTCTCCAGAAGGTTCTGTCTCCAGATTGCTCCTTAGACCCCAAGGAAGACTCAGTTGAGAATGTAGCCATTCTGCTATGACTTTACCCCTGGGGAATCATAGACGAAATTCTCTGGAAACACTGTAACCACCTCTTGCAGGTGTCAGTGATTCCTCTCCACCCCTCACCCTGAGTCCCCAGTATCTCCTAGTGAGCAGGTCTAGATAGACACTCAAAGTGAAACTGGAGGGACCAGGAATGGGGTAGGGGCTTCCAGAAAACGAGTCCCCTCTGCAGATCTTTGCCACCACATTTATTCTTGCCAGTGGACAGAGATGCTCACATACTATCTCTGTCATCTGTCAATCATCTTCACAATAGGCATACGCAGTACCCAAGCTTTCAGCAAACGGAACATGGCTTCTTCCTCTCTTCAGTTTCTTCCTCCTCCTACAGAAGTCTATATTCTAGTCAGAGAGATGTAAAAAAATAAAAAATGGGTCTCTGTCTTCTGGGGGCTCCCCCTCCAGCAGATAGGAATGAATCTACAGTGGGTGACAAATGTCGGCAAGAGAAAGGAGCACAGTGTCTGAAAAGCTCGGAGGAGGACAAGGACTGTACTCAAGGAAGGGGCATCTGAAATCTTCCCCCAAGGAGCCCCATGTGAATTCTGTTGAAAATTAAAGTTTGCTGAGGAGAAAAGAAGTTAAAGTCTCTTGGGAGCTAAGATGGTGATGGGTCCCTGGATAGAGCATTTGCCTTGCAAATATGAAGCCCTGAATCTCAGATCCCAGAACTCACAGAGAGCCGAGTGCAGTAGTGCGTGTCTATAATACGGTTGATCCTGTGGGAAAATGGGAAGCTGAGACCAGAGGAAACCTGGAAGCTCATGGGCCAGCTAACCTTCTATACACAGTTCAAATGACAGTTATGTCTCAAAAGAGGTGGGCTGCAAGGACCAGCACCTAAGGTTATCTCCCTTTAACACACACGCTGTAGCATATGGGTGCATGCAAGGACACACAATGCAGGCACAGACACATAACCAAAGCCCCTTGATTTAACTGGCTTACGCAGACGCTGCTGGAGAGGAGTTTTCCATAGGATGTGTCCATGCTGCATTCAGATAACTAGTTAATGAGGGGTAAAGTCAGCCAAAAAGACTAGTTGACTTTGGGAAACCAGAAAGGGAAAGTACTGGACTGATTTCTTTCACACACGTGGACAAGTAGAGCCAAGTGGACCGGTAAAGTGCTCTGGATAAGCCAGTCATATTCAGAATGATTGGCCCTCCTGACTATGACGTCAAGCAGCAGGCTCCGCCCCGTCCCCGCCCCCCCAGCACGCTTCTATTCTACACAGGACACACCTACCTCCT
>JANHMN010000019.1:35997490-36006180 GCA_030674055.1 Rhabdomys pumilio
CCTGGACCCAGAATACAGGTGGTTGTAAACCAACACATGAGTGCTGAGAACTGAACCCAGGTCTTCTTCAAGAGCAGCAAAATGCTCCTAATTTCCAAACTATTTCTCCATCCCTGAAAAACATTTATTTTTTTTAATAAGGATATTTTTAATTCTAAATGTGTTCTTTTTGCATCAATACAGAAATGTCTCCCAAACTCCCAGTATCTTAGGAGATGACAACAAGGAAGACCAAGTCAGTGATGCTGATTTTAAATTAAGAAATCTAAGAAAGCCAGATGTGGTGGTGCACACCTTTGATCACTATACTTGAGAAGTAGAGGCAGGCAGATCTCTGTGAGTCTGAGGCCAACTTGGTTTGCATAGGGAGTTCTAGGCCAGTCATGGTAGTGAGGCCTTATCTCAAAAATATAAAATAAAAGAAGAAGGAAGTTAGGGGGCAAAGGTCATGGATGTTCACTTGATAGAGGTTACTTAACATACACAAGCAAAACACTGGGTTCCTTCTACATAGCCAAATAAACTAGACAGCATGATACTTGCCTTGTAACTCAAGAGGTACAGATGGAGACAAGAAAACCAAGATTTTAAAGTCATTTAGGGCCATTGAGTGAGTACAAGATTCAGGCCATTCTGGAATATAAGATGTCTTAGTCAAGGTTTCTATTCCTGCACAAACATCATAACCAAGAAGCAAGTTGGGGAGGAAAAGGTTTATTCAGCTTACACTTCTACATTGCTGTTCATAACTAAAGGAAGTCAGGGCTGGAACTCAAGCAGGTCAGGAAGCAGGAGCTGATGCAGAGGCCATGGAGGGATGTTACTTACTGGCTTGCTTCCCCTGGCTTGCTCAGCTTGCTTTCTTATAGAACCCAGGACTAGCTGCCCAGGGAAGGCTCCACCCACAATGGGCCCTCCCACCCTTGATCACTAATTGAGAAAATGCCTTAGAGCTGGATCTCATGGAGGCATTTCCTCAAGGGAGGCTTCTTTCTCTGCGATAACTCCAGCTTGTGTCAAGTTGACACACAAAACCAGTCAGTACATAAGACAATGTCTTTTGAAAAAAAAGTCTATGAAACAATGTAAAAAAAACGTTGTAAGCTAAGTGTGTATTGAACTGTCCATGAGCACCATAGAATATGGAACAGGGACAGAGAATTGAGGAAAGAAAGACAATGTTAGGAGATTGATGGAGAAAGAAGAGACCGAGGTCCTATGAACACCAGGGTAGGTGTTTGTCTCAGTCTAATTCTGAAACACACCACAGAAAGACTTTTCAGTAGGCAGTTGACTATCATAGTCCATGAAGCAGATCTCATAGCACTTATAAAGTGACAAGTGTCCCCATCTTCTCAGAAGGTGTCCCCAATATTAAAAAATAGCTGTACTTAATCTGTGTGGAGTGACCTGTTTACAGGTGAGCCATCATAAAAGATAACAGTGGCTCCTTCTACTCTTGCCTGCAGTATAAAATAGTCCAATGAGCACTTCACATTTTATAATTTTTAATTTTATTTTGGGTGCATTGGTGTTCTGCCTGCATGTCTATGTGAGGGTGTCAGATCCCACGAATCTGAAACTGCAGATCAGTATGAGCTACCATGAGGATGCTGGGAATTGAACCAGGGTCCTCTGGGTGGAGTAGCCAGTGGTCCTAACCACTGAGCCATCTCTCTAGCTCCCGCCACCCCACTTCACATTCTTAAGCCATTTTATTCCAGCTTCAAAGTGATCACCAAGGTCGGAAGCCAGCCAGAAAGACAGAAGCTATTTAATGAGGTTTCCAAGAAAAATATTCAAATTGTGAGTGCACAAGTAGAATTTTGTTTCTTATTTCGATGCTGAGCGAGATAAGCTAGCCGAGTTTGCTCCTTTTACACCGTCGACTTGGAAACAGGCATTATCATTCAGATCTGGAGTTTCCATGACTGAATGATAAAATAGTTCAGAAAAGAGGCACTTGCTGTATATAACACCACAGGACCCAATCCTGGTTTCGGGTCTTTGCAGGAGCTGGGTGTCATGGCCTTTGAATTTAAATTTCCATCAGCACAAAGCAAAAACAGAAGAAGAAGAAGAAAAAACAAAAACAGAAACAGAAGATGAGAACAAGATTTTTTTTTCCTGAAACCTACTGTAGGACCACAAAAATATTTGGTAAGTATCAGCCAAAACCTGTACATCTCACTGATACGAAAATGTCCATTAACCACAGTCTTCAAAAGGCACCCTCTATATTGGTAAGCTATTTTAACCAAATTCCTGAGCTGCCTGCCATAAAAAGCAGCCTGAACTTGATGTCCTGCCAGATGTGACAAGTGACCAGTTTGATGGGCATCCTTTCTCTGTTCCGAGGTTTGCAAACGATTAATATCTCAGCTGACAGTATGAAATTCTGCTGCTTTTGACTTTCTTGTTTTCTTTTTCTTTCTTTTTTTTTTCCCTCTTTAGAAATTGATGACTAATTCCATCAAAGCACTTGTGGGGACCAATTCTAACAGTCTGCTCATATCTACTCTGTGAGTGACACATCTGGAGATTTTCCACTGCTTGGAAGCTGCCTCTCGCCACCGTTGACAGTGTTCTTCTGTGTGTCTCCTATGAAGAGGTTTCCTTCCAATGGTTGGGTGAACAGGGTTGACAGCATTTCATGAGAACTATGGCATCGGATATTCACACTTACTTGTGAAACAAGCTACTGTGTATTTCAATTGCCCCCATGCACTTAGGAAGATGGAAGCTTCTAGTCTGAGTTGTTTCTAGTCTTAAGCAAACGGCTTCCGAAAAAATTTTTCCAAAAAAAATTTTTGCAGGATGCTCTTGCTAGCCGAAGGGGGGAAAAAGTGGGTTTTTTTTTCTTCTGACTGTGCGCAAAAGTTAGAAACACTTTTCACTTTCATTTCAAACTATGAGAGCCAAAAGAGTGTCAGAGTCATAGTCACTCTTACTGAGATTTCTATCTGCATCTTCGGGGTTACTCTTTATGTGAGTCAGAACAGAACCCATCACTGATACTGGATTCCGGTGGAAAGGCATAAGTTAAAGTAGCCAGGGGCCATAGAGATTTGACCATTAAAGTTCTTGCTAGATAAACATGGTTACCCGAGTTCAAAGCCAGCACCTATGTTTAAAAAGCTGGGGTCAATAGTGGTGGAACATGACTTTAATCCCTATACTCGAAAGATGGAGACAGATGTATCTCTGTGAGTTTAAGGCCAACCTGCTTTACACATGGAGTTCCAGGACAGGCAGGACTACATAGAGGGACCCTGCCTCAAACAAAGATAACAACAAACAAAACGTTGGACCTGGGGCTGAAGAGATGAGTCTTCGTTTTAGAGCACGGACCTCTCTTACACAGGACTTGGGTTCCATTTTTGCACCACTCTGGCAGCTTACAACTACCGGTAACTCTAGTTCCATGGGCTCTGATGCTCTCTCCTGGCTCCTGCAGTAACCAGGATCACATGTGGTGCACATGGATACATGTAAGCAGAACACTCATAAAGTAAGCAAATATTTTTAAAAATTCAAAACAGGACATCACAGTCATGTGTACTTGTAGGGTCAGTGTTGGGGAGGCAGGGATAGGTTAGAACCTGGGTCTTGGTAGGTAACCAGTCTAACTGACATGGGAAGCTCCTGATTTAGCCGGAGACCCTGTCTCATAGCACAAGGTGCAACTGGCAAGATGGCTGATCAGGAAAAGGAACTTATTACCAAGCCTGAGGACCTGAGTTGGATCCCCAAGACACACGATGGAAGGAAAGAAACAGTCTCCCAAGTTATCTTTCGACTACCCTGTAGCATGAGTGCACCCACACGATTTCACATACAAGTAAACACATATAATAAACAATTTCAATAAAGAAAAAGTCGAGGAAGATACCTGTTGTTGACCTCTGACTTTTGCACGCATGCCTTCACACGTTTGAGTATATCTGCACAGACACTCGAAGAACAGCTAAACTCTTTCAGAGTGGCTGTTCTTTTAGTCTTGTGCAGGGATCTCTTTTTAGTAAACACCATGTCCCGAAGATCTAGTTAAACTGGATTTTACCAGCCCAGTGGGCAGGGAGAATGTATTTCCAACTTTAAACAAAACCCTGTACACCGAAGTGTTTCTGTCCCTAGCGTGTCAGGATTGCAGCCTTCCTTTAACAGTGTGGTCACCCTGCTCTGAGCTCCCCATGACTGACAGGCAAATGTCAGCAGGTGCAGTTACAGAAACCCTAAAATACCTCTGGTTCAGCGACCTTGGGACCTTTAAACTCTGTAGGTACTAAGAGTCAAACTAAGTCTCAAAGTGTCAAGAATGGATATTTGAGAAAAGATTATTGAACCAGCTGAGTTTTGTTTTGTTTTGTTTTGTTTTGTTTTGTTTTGTTTTTTCAGGAAAAAAAGCAAGGGAAACCAGTTGCTATTGGGATAGTTACTAATTAAAAAAACCTGAGAAGGCAGATGCTGCGCTAAATAGTTGTGTACAGGTTACTTGTGAGATGGACTGAGTCATTGGGAGAAAGTCCTCTGAGGCTTATAGACACAGCAGTTACTAATTAATTTTAGAACAAGTCGAGACTTAAGGGAGTTTCTGTAGATAAACATAAAGAGTTCACATGGACTCTGCTCCCTCTGACTGACTCTGGCGAGAGCATGGGGTTGTTAGTTGATGAGCCAGTGCCAAGACAGTTTTATAAGATCCATATTTTAGATTAGGCTTCCTTCCATGTGCGGTTCTGTTGATTTGTATCACAGATTCTCTCTCTCTCTCTCTCTCTCTCTCTCTCTCTCTCTCTCTCTCATTCTTTCTTTATAAACCAGATTGTATTGTACCTGTTATTTTGCGACAAGGTCTCATCTAGCCCTGGTTGACTTTGAACCCACCAGGTAGCTGAAGATGGCCTTGAATTCCTGATCCTCCTGCCTCGACCTTCCAAATCCTGGGATTAGATTTAAAAAAAAAAAACTTTATATTTTTCATTTCATCTTACTTTTTTTATATACAGAACAAAGACTTCTAGGTAGACATCATAAGTTTAAAATAGTTTGAGTGGAAATAATTTCTCAGTTTCTAGTTTGGGATCAGAGTTGGCCAAAAGGAAAACCTGGGCAGTTCTAGAAAAATGGGACTCCAGGTCAAGACCTGTCCCAACTTCTGAGTCTTCAAACACTCACACAATCGGGTCCAATGTGGCCCCTGAGAGCCATGTGCAGTTAAAGGTAGCACAGCCCAACATGAAATCATAAACTTCCTTAAATCATGTGGTCCCGTGTGTTAAGTCCTGTGTGTTAGGTCCTGTATGTCATTAGCAATTAAAAAATAGAAAATTTCACACACAGAAATATGCCCAGCTGCCTCTCTCTTGGTACTATGCCTGTCCCACCATGATGGACTGTATCACTTTGAACTGTGAGCCAATAAACTCTTGCTTCCTTCCTTCCTTTCTTTCCTCCCTCCCTTCCTTCCTCCCTTCTTTCCTCCCTCCCTCCCACCCTCCCTTCCTTCTTCCCTCCCTTTCTTCCCTCAGTTACTTTGTCAGGATATTTTTGTCACAGCAGTGTATAAAGTGACTGACACAACCTACCATGTTTGACCTCGGAGGACCTTAGCCCAGTGAGGAGAATCTTAGCGCAGGGCATTTTAATGGTGTGCCCTGTCTGTGAGTTCGGGTTTTTAGCTTGAGAGTCTTTTTTTTGTTGAAAGTTCTTACAAGTTACTGAAAGGAGGGGTCAAACCTTCTCTTGGCCTATCAGATGTAGTACAAAACGGGAGAAAAGTAGAAGCTGCTGTATGCCCTCCTTTCTCATCTTAGCCTCTTCCACCCTCAAAGAAGTGTATGTCCCATACCCACCTGGATCCACTTTGGTCAAATCCAGAAGGACTATCAACCTCTATCCTTCCCCCACAGCAAAATTCAAAGCCTCAAAATGTTGTGGGGACAAGTCTGAGCTCAAAAGTCAGACCCACAAGGGGGCACACACTTGTACTTTACAGAATCTAGACCTCCTGAGGGGGAAGGTGAGTTGCCAAGGAGACAAGGGAGGATGTCAGAAGCACTTAGAAGATAGAATTCAGAGTTGTCAGATCTTGGACCAGATTTTCATCTCTGTGCCTTTTGTTGGTCTCTGCATTTCCCCGGGGTGTCTAGTATCTCAGATATTTGGGTTAGGGTTTGTCCAACAAAATACGGAATGGGCAGACTTCCCTCTCGTATCTCACCTCCTTATAATTTCACCACCTCCCCCACCTCTTTATCTCCGGTTCTTGGTCTTTCCCTGGGCTGTCTTGAGCATCCTCCTTCTAGGCTACTGGGATGACTCAAGGCTGACCTCCTGACATTTTGAATCTGACATTTACTCTTCCTTCGAAGTGATGACTCATGACTACCTCCATGACGGCCTCCATGACTACCTCTGCTTTCAGATTTTTTTTTTCTTTCAAGCCCTGTGTTTCTCTGGGCGAATGGAAAGAGCAGAAGGACAAGCCTTTTTATTTCTAGCTCTGACACTGAATGAGTCTCGTAATCTCCCTGTATGAAAAGGGACTGGATGACCAAATTTGGTTCATGGGTGAGCTCTCTCTCTCTCTCTCTCTCTCTCTCTCTCTCTCTCTCTCTCTCTCTCTCTTACCTTTTAGGAATGTTGAAAGTCCTGGGGAATCTTGTAGAAGACAAAACCCTTTCAATAGTATTTAACTATAGCGTTTCTCAAAATCTTTTAGACTAAGGAGCTTCACCTTTGCCCTGACACTCAACATATAACTGTCTGTTGATACTGTGCAGAACTGGGAAAATAAGCAATCAAGATATTTTATGGAGTGCTAGAGACTCTCAGAACTTATGCTCTCAAACACATTTGTACTAAGGGACAGGGCAGGGGTTCCTCATTAACAAGCTAGCAACCCCTTTGTCAGCTTGTCTTGTTGATTCTATTTTATGGACTTGGTACTTATCAGCAATTAATGAGACTAAGTCATAGCCCCCTCCTTTCTTATGTATGGGACTCCAGGGTGATGTGGGGGAGGGGGAGGGAATCAGTTGCAGCTTCTTGTCTTTTATTAACAACAAGTGGTTGTATTTCTTCTTGGCCAGTCACCACGCGGTTCCTGAATAGTGGCTCCATCTTTTAAATCAAAGATTGATCTTTTGATCAACAAGTTTATTGGCTCCACCACGGGGCAAGGCCTACTCTCCCTGCGCCCCTCCCCCACCCTGCATCTTTCTGCTTTTCCAAGGGCTCCGATGACCAGCTAGAATCTCAAGCCATTGTCCAGTTCAAAGAAATACAAAAAAAGGGAGCCCTCTCTGCCTGGATGGGAAATAACCACGAGGAAATGGAATAAGCTTTTCCACAAATGAAAGTAAATCTTAGACAAACAGGAGCAGAGAATTTAAAGCTGTTCTTCGAGACATGCGCAGGTTCCACATGGTCAGGGGGCTGTCGGGCTGCCATGGAGATGGAATTTAAGTATAGAACTCAAGAGCTTCAGCCTGTGTGAGCGTCTTCCTCCTAGGGCCCCATCTTGCAGCTTGGTGTAAGAAAGCAACCAAGGAGGCTATAAACTAAACGCAGTCTGTGATGCAAGCACTCAGCGAGCACGGGTCCATTTTTAGAGTCATTTAGAAGAACTTATTTTTATTTTAGAATCTATACATGTTGAGTAATTTGTGCTATGAATCAGCCTTTGAGAGGACTGCTAGGAAGACCCAGGCCTCCTGCCAGCCTTCATCGCGCAGGTGGGAGGGGAAGCTCCATCACAGAACGGATCCCACTAAAGGGAAAAGTGCTCCAGACTTCTCAGCAGGAAACCCTTCCTCTGTGAGGGGAGCGAGGCGAGAGCGAGTGGCGCGGGTTTTTTACTCTTTGTGGAAGCAAGCCGCGCCCAAAAGTCAATCAGCTAACCCATTCTCTAATCCTCCACTCTAGGACCACTCCGTAGGATTCAGAAATTGTCTCCAGAAGATTCTGACTGAGAAGGAACGCTGTAGGATGCACCTATCCATCAGATGTTTTCCTGTCCCTTGTGGTACCCCTCCTGCTGCAGCATCCTAGTTCCATTCCTTACTACCGTTCAAATATTCCTGCCGCAAGTCCAACTCAGCATCCCCTTCCCACACTGGAATAGCCTTCCATCAATATACCCGTGGCTTTTTTCTTTCACAAATGTCTTTCAGAGAAGCTGTTCTTGCCGTCCTGTTTCAACAGCAACTTCCTCACCTGACAATCTTCTCCTCCATCTCAGTCTTTTCTCTATAATTCTGTTGTCCATAGCTTCTGTGTATCTGTTTTCACTCTGGAGCATCTTCTGCCTCTGGTATGTTAGTCCAAAGTGGGATAGAATATATATGGATATACAGATATAGATAGATAGATAGATAGATAGATAGATAGATAGATAGATAGATAGATAGAGAAATCTGCTATAATGTTGATAGTTACCTATGCCCATTGAGCATGTAATAGGTCTTCTTTGAGGGAGGAGGTCAGGAGGAAGGGAAGGAGTCTTGAACGGATGAATGGGATGGAACAGATGGGTGGAGTGGGATAGGATAAATAAATAAATGATCAGAAGGATGGATAGCCTAGCTACCTACGGTCTTCCAGAGATTAGGGATCTGAGACAAGAAGCTCAGATCAAGAAAGTTCACTGGAGACCTTAGTGAACGTCTAGGGAGTTAATCTGAAAC
>JANHMN010000019.1:36006580-36035725 GCA_030674055.1 Rhabdomys pumilio
CCTCTCCTCTCCTCTCCTCTCCTCTCCTCTCCTCTCCTCTCCTCTCCCCATACTCAGAAAGCCTCACTGTCCTCAAGAGGACCAGTTGTCACTCAGAGTTGAGTGAGCCAGAAAAACCCTAGCCAGAATGGAAAACAAATATTGCCCAACTTCCTCCAAGATGAATTTTAAAGAGGAAACCATTGGGGTGAGAAGAACAGACCTGATTTACCAGTTAAGGCTGTTGTCCTGAGCACATGCACATTCTTTATCTTCCCCATGCCCTGTGGCACACACCTGGATAACTTCTTCAGAGTCTCGTATTGTGGGCAAGCAATTTGTAAAACAAGAGATGTGAGTGTAAGGACAGGGAGGGAGGAAGAGAGAGGAAGGGAGGGGCAAGAGGGAGGGAGGGAGTAAGAGGGAAGGAGGAAGGGATGGAGAGAGATTGAGGAGGAAGTGATTTGGCTTCATCTTGAATGGATACTGGGAAAGGATGTAAGCAAGAAGACATTCACGATGCTGCCATGGTGTTTTCGAGAGGCATCGTTCTGACTGTTGTTCTGAGATCTTCTGGCTGTTCTGAACACACCCGTTTCCCATCCATACAGATGTCCACTTCCCACCAGTTCATTGGCCTTTTCCCCTGGGAGCTCTTAGAACAGTGGTCCTTAGCCTTCCCAAAGCTGAGACCCTTTAACACAGCTCCTCATGCTGTGGTGACACCCAGCCCCCCAACCATAAAATTAATTATATTGCTACTTCATAACTGAAATTTTGCTACTGTTGTAAATCAGAATATAAATAGCTGATATTTCTGATAGTCGTTGGCAACCCCTGTGAAAGGGTCCTGCGACACGCCCTCCCCAGAGGAGTCACAACCCACAGGTTGAGAACCACTGTCTCTGAGGAAGAACTATGCACCCTATCTATATCTTTGGTACTAGGCTAAGTATTTAACATGTAGTAGATAGATGCAGGACCTTGGCATTGACAATAGTCGCATAAAGTTAGGTTTCCCAAAGTGGACATTAATCTGTCACCTTTGTGCTTTTTGCTCTAGGTGAGTCTTTGGCCGACTACACAAGTATTCTTGCTGTTTTCCTTCGAGACCATTCTATGCAATAAGATCACAAAGATGGAAACAGCTCAAGTTTTTCCTAGTGCTTATGAAAACAACAGTCTTCATCCAGCTTCTAGGTTCCTCTTGGAATAGTTGGTTATACTTTATTCTCAAAACTGCCCCCATGAAAGTACATGGATTCTGTAATGTAGGTCTTCGGGGGGTTGGGGAAGGGTTTCCTGTACTCTGACCCGTAGTGTCTTCCTAGAGTAGAGTATATACCCTGATGCCTAAATGTTTCTGTGTATCAACTATCTAGTTGGTGGAGGACTCACTGTTATCTGAGAAAAGGGGAGATGATTTTATCGCCATCCGGAATATCACACTAAGGTGGGTTGTAGATGGGGAATGTGTTTTGGTTATGTTGGTGAGTTGGTGGTAGATCTCCTCAATCCCTAATTTGCCTCCCTTCTTCGTGCACCCATGCCCGCCATGGCTGCCCCAGATCTGGGTAGTCAGCCCGGAAAATGACTCATAGAACTCTGTGGAAAGATAAATGAAGTGAGCAAGCAATCAGTCACAAAGTGAAAATATCAATATATTTATTCAGTAAGGATACAGGAAAAGACATTGCCTAGCAAATGCTGATCGAAATTAAGTAGGTGTTTTAACTCTTTAAAATAAGAGTAATTAATAAGAACAGTTAATAAGACAGCAATGTCTATTAAGGGTCAGGTTGCACTGAAACTGGTAAGTTCATTCTTTGATGTGGCCATGTGAAAGACAGTGACTATGAACTGTCAAGTATTTTTTTTTTCCAAATTTCGCACACTTCAGCAAAACAAATTAAGGTTCATAAATGCAGCATGACTTCCATCCAGTCAGTGGTAAGTCTGCCTCCAGAGATCCAATCCATGGAAATACAACCCAAGGCCTAGCAAATATTCCATGCCTCAAGATGTTTGCTACGGTCATACTTACAAGTCACAAAAAAAAACCCAGGGACCGATGAGGACATTTGGGGAACACAGTTCATGAATGTCATCTCCAGGGGAGAATTCCCAGATCTGGGGCTGATCCTGGAGATGAAGACACAGGAAGAGAGACTTATTAGGACCTGAAGAAACGTATCATCCATTTCTAGCATGACCAGAATAATTCCCCATTCCATAGGAAGAAGCTGTATGGCATAGCAAAACATTTTAGGTAGAGCAGGGCATAAATCTCGGTAATTATGGTGATGATGTAAAGCTTTGTGCATGCATGAATAAGAAGATTGATTCTCAAGGAAGCGCCTCACTCTGACATGATAATACAGCTTCATGGCGGAGAGCATGAACTCTTAAGTATCAGATCGCCACAACTGCAATTCCACTGTGCCGTGAACCTCCGACCTTAAGGCGAGTTTCTTTCTTTCTTTGAGACTCTCTTTTCCTCATCTGTAAAATGCACCAGTTGTCTCATCATGCTGCTGTGAGGTTTACAGAGAAGTTTATGCAAAACAGTCGGCACAGGGCTGGCACACAGTGGTGCTGACTCCGTCATTACTCATCCTGCCCAGATCTGTCAATCATTGACTGTGTGCAATCACCTCATGGGAAGGGGAAGTCATGGGAGAGACTCATCTCTTTAGTTCTCTGTAGCAGGAACACCAGGTCTTTGTGTGGAGGGTAGTCTATAGTCCTGCTTGGCTAGCCAGGCTAACATTTCTCATCCAGCTATCCTCAGCACCTACTAATCACTTTCCCTAGTGTTTCTTCCCCTATCCATCCCAAACTAAGTATTTGGTCATGCCATACAACCTAGTTTCAGCAGCAGCATCAGAGCCCACAACTTAGAAGATCAAGTCTAACGTCTTTAAAGGATTTTCAAAATCTAGCCTCACACCCATAAGATGAATGTGTGGATAACAGTGGTTGCTGACAACCCTGCCAACCTGAGTGGCTTCTGGTACCTACCTTACATCCAGGAAGCAGAAGAGCAACAACTGTAAGTTGTCCTCTGACCTCCACATGTGCAATGGCATGTGCTCACCTACACTCGTACTCACATACACAAATAGATGAATATAATAAAAATTTGTGCCAAAGTGTGTAGGCTGGACTTGCCGTACAGTGTCGTCATTAAAGGCCATTGTCCATTTTTTGCTTTCTCTGTTGCCAATGCTCTCCCATCTCAGACCCCAACAGAACAGTCTGTCAAAACCCCTAGCTTCCATCAAGCATAGCACAAAGCTACTTTCTAATTCTAGCCTCCTCTTCAGTGGTGACTTGTGGATTCTGCCTCAAAGGATGGTGGTTGAGAAGCCTGGAATCTGGGAACCCAAATATATACTAAACATTCCTTCCAGCTACACGTCCGGTAGGTCTCTACTCCATTCCGATGGATGCTTCCATGAAAACGGTAGGATAGACATCATTTTCCTGCTTCTTTGGGAAAAGGTAATCTCCACACCTTTACCAGTCTACTACTGGCATAATAGCAGACCCATAGAAGACACAGATGTCTATGAGGACTATTCAGTAATTCATTCATAAACCCCCATCCTAGCGATCCCACCCTGCCAAGCTGATCTGCATTCATCTGTTGAGAGTGACTCTGGCCTGACCCTTGTTCTTCTGAATGACTTCCAAGCCTATGTAAACCCTACATGCTTTTTTCACAAAGACAGAACTGGGATGCTTGGGAGAAAGAAACAGAAGGGTCCCAACAGGTTCTATGTGGAACAATATGTAGACTTGATCTGAGAAGGATGGAGAGCCTTGGAGAGCCCCATTGCAGAGAGGTAAATAGGTCCAGATCTGGAAGACTCACTGTGAGTTCTTGGTGTAAAGGCTGGAATAAAAGCACACTTGGAAACCAACATGTTGAAGTTGCAATTTCAACCCCACTAGCACATCTTGTAACCTCCATGTGTTTCAGTTTCCTCCTCTGTAATGTGAGGATAGTAACTGCATCTAATTCAGTGAATTATTATGAAGAGCAAATGAATTAATGCACACAGTCTTTGCAGCAATGTCTGGTGCGCAGTAACTAGAGAGTAAGTGGTACCCTTACATTACAACACGCAATCAGCGTGCACTGTGGTTTACAATTTTTTGACCCACACTGGTGTACTTCATAGAAATCTTTATCCTTTCATGTTAACCCTAACCTCAGGAACTTGACCTATAACCCATCAGGCTAGGGTCAATATTATTAAGGTAATCTGAGACAAATTCCAACATTTCATAAAACCAGGTTAGGTGTAATCCCAGCACTCAGGAGGTGAAGGCAGGGGAACAGAACTTCAAGGCTATCCTTAGATACACAGCAAATTCAAGGCCACCCTGGGCTAGAAGGATTCATCTGGGGTGGGGGTTCAGGGGATAGGGAGGAAAAAGAGGGAGGGAGGAAGAAAAAGAAAATAGAACCATCCATTGGAGGTAAGTTTAAGACCAGAAACCTATGGCCAGAAGATGGAGAAATGGCTCAGTTAGCAAAGCACTTGCCCCCAAAGCATGAGGACCTGAATTTAGTATGTAAAAACTGTCTGTGGCATGCCTGCATGTAACTCCAGTAGTGTGGAGCCAGAGAGGCAAGTATATACCTTTGGGACCATGAAAGGATAGCTTGGTTCCTGGTTGGGCACAAGCCTCGAACCCCAGACCCTAATGGGACAATGGCAGGTGTTTGGCCATGTCCTCAGACCCCAGGCTCCTGACACACCATTGATCTGCGCTGTTCAGTCACAGAGGGCAACGCCCCTGCCAGCCCCTCTACAGGTAGAGGGCGTGATTACAGGTCTCAGGGCCAAGAGAGAGAGAGAGAGAGAGAGAGAGAGAGAGAGAGAGAGAGAGAGAGAGAGAGATTGAGATTTTCATATTAATGAGATATCTAAAGGCCAGAGGGCACATAACCAATTAAGAATTCCTTCTTAGACCCTCCTCCCTTCTCCCTCACTATTTAGCTCAAGTTTACCCTGAGTTTTTTTGGGAAGGTGCATCCAGATCCATCTACCATCTGCCATGAAAATAAACCCTTTTGGAACCATGGACTTTCTCCTGTCTTTGGGGCCTGTAGTAGGAAACCGTGAAGAAGGCCTTTAATGAGCCATTGTAACTGCAGATGCCACGCCCAATCTCCGGCCTGAGGACCTTTCCAGGTTCCCGCCACGGAGGCCACCAAGTCAGCCAAGCCAGTACAGTAACAAAGAGTCTCTTTTCCACCGGGCACTGTCGGGGCTTCCCTCCCCGCTCATTCCTTTCGGCTGCAGGCCAGCCCACACGCCCCCAATGGCATCTGGGAGCCCAAGGACAGACCACCAGCTTCCGGGTCAGCGGTTGGCTGGGAGACCCCCATCCAAGAGCCTTTCCCCCCACGGAGCTTCAGACTGAGATTCTTTCACGCCCAGGTGTGAGCCCCCCCAGTGTCCGCCCGGCGCATGTAGGAAACGCAGTCAAAAATCCCACACACTTCTGCTGCCCAGAGCCATGGTCCTAGCTGACTGGGGTGGCAGACCCACGGAAAGCACAATCTCCCAACAGGAACCCACACCCATGACCACGGGCAAGCTATCATCCCCGCATATACCTAGGTTCAGAGTTCAACATTTTTTGTTGCTTGCTTGATACAGGGAATCACTATGTAGCCAAGGCTTACCTCCTATTTCTATTAGCCCAGGCTGGCTACTTCCACACCCAGCTAAATTGCCTCTTTGAACTCTTACTCACCCCACTATTACTACCATCTTGTAAAGCAGAAACTAAGCAATGACACTATGAGATATGACAGAGCAAACTGTCCCCCGTTCTGAGGCAACCGCAGAACTCCAGAGCTCTTACCACTTGGCCCTCCTTGCTGCAACTAGTGAGGCTTTCAAGTCTGCCAAATCCTAAGAAACTCTTCATAGCCTAGGGGTGAGTACCAAATACTATTTGAAGAACAGTCTCCAGCTGCAGCTCTATGGCCCCCAAACTTCATGAACTAGAAGCCTCTTGTGGCCTCTGACTGAGGTTCTCACTGTAATACCAAGGAATATAACCTTAATGAAAATTGCTTACACAGTTGGTAGAGTTCAGAGCAGAGCGACTGGTGCTCTTATTGGAAGAGGCAAAGAGATGTCGATCAGACACCTGGGAGAAGGCAAGAACGCCCTATGATGGAGATGTCAGTGTAAGCCAACGAGTGCTGAAGATGGCTGACAACTTCCAGAAGTGAGCAGCAGGCCAGGGAGGAAGGTGTGGTCCTGTTCACATCGCTGTAACAAAATACCTAACAAAGCAACTGAAGGGAGGGCAACCTTATGTTGGCTTACAGTTTTAAGAGACACAGTCCGTTATGTTGGGGAAGGAACAACAGCAGGTATGTCAGGTGACTGGTCACGTCACACCAACTCAGGAGACAGGAATGCTAGCATTCAGCTTTCTTCCCCCTTTACAGTTGGAGAACTGGGTTCTGGGATTTCTCTCTTCAGTGAAAACTCTCTAGCGACATTGCCACAGGCACCCCAGATGGGTGTCTTTTAGGTGATTCTAAATTCTGACAAGTTGACAAAGTTGACCATGGAGGAGGAAATCTGTCCTACATATTGCAGGTTGAGCACAGCTCGAGTGGCACCTTGGTTTCCAAGTTCAGCCTTCTGGAAACAGAGAGACATTGGAAGAGACATTGCGCCTAGTTTTGCAGTGCCCTGTTGTGCCAGGGTGGAGTGATACTCTGGATGAGTGGCTCCCCCTTCTCAGTGGAGAAGAGGAGGGGAAGACGGGTGCTGTGGGGAGATTGTGAGGAGGAGGTCTGGGATGTAAAGTGAATAAATAAACAAATTAGTGAAAAAAATTAAGTTAAATGCTAAGCCACTCTGTCTTGTCAAGCCACCCATTTTATCCTCTTCTGCTTGAGCAGCCAATAAAGACAAAGGCTTCCTGGAAGATGAAATGGACAATAACCTGTAAAAAAGATGGGTTTTTCCCTTTCTTCTGTGAGTTTTTCCACCTCTTGTGGTGATTGCTGTGATATGTGACCATGGTTAGGATGATACCACACCGGATGGTGTCGGCTCCATCTCATGAGCCGCTCTTCCCTGCTATGGGTCTGACTTCTAACACCACTCAGAGACTGGCTCCTCAGCCTTCATGGGCCCCCTCCAGCTCTGTAACCTACCCAGGCTTTGTGAATGAGGAAGGGTGCTCTCAGTAAGCTGGGCCAGCACAGCCAGTTTCCAGCCCACTTTGTCAGTGACAGCATTTTGAAAGCTTGGGAATCTGCTAGTTTTTTTTTTTTTTTCAATCCACGTGCTAAGCCCAAATGGGCTTCTGCATCCTGCCTTGTCAGCCTGCAAGGAAGGAGTAAATGAATCATCTTCTGAGTCAAAAAAAAAAAAAATTAGTAAGGTTTGACGGCTTGTGCCAGCACCGTTGCCACCACGGGTTCTAAACTTCCAACAATAGCATCTTGGTGACTCCACATATACGTGGCAGGCGTGCTTTCTAGTCCTTGTCCCCTGTTTCCCTAGATGCACTGCTAGATGGCTGAATTTCTTGTCCAGTTTGTACGTGGTCATTTCATGTCTTAAAACAAACCAACAATAACAAAAACCCTACAGGATACCTATATACAATAAGAATAGTATAAGCCAATAGCCAATAGGCAAGTAGTCTGTGCCATTAAGTGAATTAAGGGGTTATCTGTCTTGGATATGAAAGTTCAGAGAGGATGTGAGGGATAGCATAGGGGCATGGGGTGTAGCTGAGGAAGAGGCTGCTAGCTCAGGTGTGTTCCTTTTCTTTAGCAATGCTGAAGACCTGTTCACTTCTCAGCCTCTATGTGAGAGTCTGTGATTTGTTTTTACAAGATCACGTTTTACTTACATGGATTCTAACGCCATGGATTCTAGTCCCGTTTCCACGAACCTCATCCTAACACAGAACCTTCTGGAAGACTGAATCCCTTGAAGGATCTGGTGATGTAACGGGCAGGCAGATGATGAACAAAACTTCCAGGGAGCACACTTGTAAGGAGTTCCAGTACTTTCGATGCTGAGGCAAGAGTTTCGTGAGTTTGGTCTGGGTTATCTATCTAGCTTGAGTCTATCCTGGGCTACATAGGTCTTTCTTAAAACCCTGGTCTTTTAAAAAAAAAAATTCCATCCCTTTTTTCCCCTAAAACATATTCTTACAAAATTGGCCTTCTGTGTCACATTAGAAGGCCTATCTGACCACGAGCTGGAGTTTTTTGAATATTCAGCTTGTATCTTACATAATGTCCTCTCTCCCCCACCACACCTGCTTGCTTTGAGCGAATTTATTAAGCGGATCCCTTTCGTGAATAAAGACGAGGCTCCCACATCCACGCAGCAAGCAAACGCCTGCCTTCCCATCTGCTCACTATTCTGTGCCGACCGCAGGGGTATTTACTTCCAGAATATCTGAGGAAGCTGTGAACAAACAGAAGACAGTTTCGGAGGAACCGCTCGGAGCCGCATCACGTGGAAAAACAACCCAAACCCCAAGAAACGCATCTGTGGCATCTGTGGGAGAACCCTGTTCCCAGGTCGCTTTGCGCACACTTGGCAGCCACGAGCCCTATGTTTGTTGCAGTTCATCTGAGGCTTCCCATTCTGAGATGAGGCTGGTGTTTGTGAAATCGCTCCTCTCCTCCGAGAAACACTTTCCTGTCACTACACAACCTAGATTTCGTGTCAGGTTTCAAAACACAGTATACTTTCAGAGTTTAAAAGTTATCAATGGAGACATAAAGGTGTAAGTCACTCCAGGACAAAGAAGATGGTGAAAGCATGTGTGTAGCCAGAGTTCAAGGTCAAGGCCCAGGCCTGAGGGAGGGAGGATGGGTGGGACTACTAATCTTTGATGGATGGATCAAGCTGGGCGTGGTGTCATCCATCTGTAATCTCTCTGGGACAAAGGATCACTGTGAGTTCTAGATCAGCCTTGGCTGCATAGGAAGACCACCCCTGCCACCCATCTCAGTGAAGAGAGACAGAACCAGAAAGACACACCAACAGACAGACAGAGACAGACAGACAGACAGACATCACAATAAAGGATGGAGCTTGAAAAGAAAAGATAAGCCTTGGCTACAGAGCAAGACTCCTGGCTTGATGAGAAAAAGTGCCAGAGAGACACAGAGACAGACAGACAGACAGACAGACAGACAGCACAATAAAGAATGGAGTTTATAAAGAAAAGATGAGCTTTGGCTACATAGCAAGACCCCTGTCTCAATGAGAAAGAGTACCAGGGAGACACACAGAGACAGTGAGACAGACAGACAGACAAACGGGAATGCAATAAAGAGGATTTTGAAAAGGTAAGATGAAGAAGAAGTGAGAGCATCCTTTGAAAACCCAGAAGAGCATGGAAAGCAAAATGGATGTTGAAATATAATATTAGTACTGGCCAAAACTTCTAGTGGGAGACTGTGTTAGGAATTAAGGTGCTCCTGGGAAAGAGAGTGCAAGCCAGACACTGAAAGGTTTGGAGTAAGCAAGAATGAAGGAGTATTGTTACAAGAGTGAGTGTGTGTGTGTGTGTGTGTGTGTGTGTGTGTGTGTGTGTGCCTTGGCCACTGTTTCTTCTTCCCTCCCCTTGAGACACTCTCTTCCTTCCTAACTTTCCGATTTGCTCTAGTCACCTCAAGTCTCAGCTTAGGCATCCACCCTCTGAGAGAACTATGCTTGTTGTCCTTTGGCTGGAAACAGTGAGGAGAGGAGAGTGTCTTTATGGTGGTAAATCTCTGTTGTCAACTTAACAGACATCCTGCCCACTGTGAGTGGCACCATTCCTTTGGCTAGGGCCAACCCTGTGAAAAGGAGAAAGTAAGCTGAGCAGAAGCATTCATCACCACCTGCTTTCTGACTGTGTATGGAGTACAGGCAGCACCTCAGAGTTTCTGCCTCTGTGACATCCCTGAACCATGAGCCAAATTAACCCTTAGGATGCTCTTGTCAGAGTCCTTTATAAATGCAACCAGAAGAAAGGCTAAACTAGCTGAGTGTTGCAGGGTGTATTGGGATAGTGACTCCCTAGCAGCTAAGGTTCTTAAGGTTCTCTCTCTCTCTCTCTCTCTCTCTCTCTCTCTCTCTCTCTCTCTCTCCCCTCCCCCTCCCCTCCTTCTCCCTCTCCTCCCCTCATGTTCTTTCTAGGCTGGGAGCCCACAAGACTTTCACTCCCTGGAGGCCCACTACCCAGTTGCTACAGCCAAATTCATTCTGGTTCTATAAGATGTGAGCTTGCCAAAACGGTCATTGAAGGCAATAGAAAGTGGAAGATGTCTGTCATTGCAAAAGTCACACAGCAGAATACTCAGTAAACCAGGACACACACACACACACACACACACACCCCAACTCAACACATTTAAATTTTTTGTTTTATTTTTATTGCTGTGTGTGTGTGTGTGTGTGTGTGTGCGCGCGCGCAGCTGTCTATGGGTATGTGCATATGTATGCAGCTGCCCCCAAAGGCCAGGAAAAGACTTACAAGTCAGTCACAAAGGGACCAGAACTTATCTGATGCCACTAACATGAGAGAGAGGCTTAGAGTGACAGGCAACCTGCTAGAAATCGAAAGCAGAACAGATATTATCGGGGATGGGTGGGGGGACAAGAGTCTTGGGGAGTTACTGTTTCATTTCTTGTTTTCTGTGAGGGAGAAAGGGGTTTGGAAATAGTTTAATGGTTCCCTGCTACGAAAACTCTTAGTGTCATTGAACTGCACACATACAAAGATTACAATGGCAAACTTCAGTCATGTACATTTTATATGTGTTCATGTTTTGTTTTTAGAAAGGTCCTTACTGCTAAAAGACACAGGTCACTCCAGCCCTCCAGCTCAGCATGTGTGACATGCACATGGCCAAGGGGATGAATACACTATTATATAAAATAAAAATGGATCAAAGAACTCTGCCGCTGGAAGATATTGGAGAGAGGGAGAAACTGGAGACAAGGTCACCAGATGAAAGGCCAGGCTGGTGGTCCCAGAACAGCTTGAATGGGGACATGGCAGAAAGAAGGGGAGGACACAACATGGACAGGGGGTGGAAAGAGAGACTTGGTAAGCAAGTTTGCCACAGGCAGAGGAGTGAAGCCACAGGCCAGGGCCACCTTAGGGCTCCTATAGGCTCTAAGCAACTCGACTTCAGGAGCCTTCCTACACACACACACACACACACACACACACACACACACACACACCGAGAGAGAGAGAGAGAGAGAGAGAGAGAGAGAGAGAGAGAGAGAGGCTTTTAGTGAATACCACTGCCCTTTGGGGTCCCCAGGGGTGTCTCTTCTGTAATATTAACCTGGGAGGTAAGTGGTGGTCCTTGTCCGATGCTGCCCTGGGTCAGGGTGGAGTTCTGACGTCACTAAGAGCCTAGCTTCAATCCTGTTTGCCTCTGAGGACCTAGGCACTACTAAAGCAATCCAGAACTAGTTCCAAAGGCCTCATGGGAACAAACAAGAAGGGGTGGGAACATCAAAGCAGTTATGTCAGCTGCCAGATATGGGGTATGCCCCACCATGCCTACCCACTGCTCCACGGGACTCTCTCTCTCGGGTGCAGAAAAGCAATTCTTACTGCTGCCCTCTTAGGGAAGAAAACAGGCCCCTTTCTAGACACCAAATGGACTGGACCTTGGCACCCTGACAGCTGTTGCCTCTGAATTTATACATTTACACACACACAGCATCCTTTGGAAACCCAGTTTGGCCAATTGGTTATACATACAGCTGTTGCAACTTGGATGCATTAATGCATGGATTGATGGTTTATCTCACACAGGGCCTGTGCTAAGGGAAATGGGGTATTAAAAAACATGAAATTCTCCATTCTGCCTCTCAGGATTGTGAAGGTCTTGTGACATATGTGCCTGGTTCTCTCTAAAGCATTGTCTGAACAAGAAAAAAAAATTGGAAATGGCTTAGGTATCCATCTCAAGAAAAAAAAGCCAATAAAATCGAGTACACTTACCCAGAGGAGATGATTGGAATTTAACAGCACTAACTGGGGCTTCTGGATGCCTCTCCCTAATAGATCACAAGTATGTACTGAGCAAAGAAACCAAAGCATAGATTGATATATATATATATACATATATATATATGTATATATATATATATGAATGAAATAACATTCATGCCAATATATACATATACAATATATACATATATACATACATGCATACATACACACACACACACACACATATACAGAAACTATGCTGTATGGGCTGGCAGGATGGCTCAGTGGATATAGCCACCTGTTGCTAAATCTGGTTACCTCTGTTTAGTCCCCAGAGACCACAAGGTAGAAGTTGTCTAGAAGTTGTCTTCTGATTTCCACGCACGTACTGTGGCATTCATGTACACACACACACACACACACACACACACACACACACACGGTAAATACATAAGCAAATGAATGCATGTAGTAAATAATTATTAAAAGCAGTGCTTATCAGCATGTAAAGGTGTGTTTTGTGCATGTGTGTCTGTACATGTTACCATGTACGCAGATGTACATGTGTGAACGCACATATAGGTAAGGATCCAGGTGTCTAGAGGCCACTGGACAACCTTTGAGTGCTCTGCCACAGGTTCTGGCCACCTTGTTTTTTGAGACAGTTTCATTGGCCTAAATTCCACCATTTGACTGGTCTGTCGAACCCATGAGCTCCAGAGATCTGTTTGTCTCTGTATATCCTGCACTTGGATTCCAGACACGTGCTACCAGACTTGGCCTTTTACATGGTACTGGGAGAAGATTCTGTTATGCAAAGTAAACTTTAGGGGGTGATAAGGTTAGGGAAATGAGGGAAAGGCATTAGATGTGCTTAGATGTGACCCTGGAACCAAATAGACACGTGATCAGAGACTTGGGAAGAATGGCTGAGAATCCCCAGACTTAGTCTACTGGACCAGGGATTCCCAGGGCTACCATGCCTTGCTTCTAAGGGTCCTAATTCATACACAGTGCCCAACTATCTAATAGTTACTCGGTGAACACTTGCCAGAGGTAGTTTGGATGGATGAATGAATGGAGGAATGAATGAATAAATGAATGATGTCATGCAAAGCTCAAAGAATAAAAAGCTTAGAGGGCTAGTGTTGAGCTGGGTTAAGAGTCAGTTGGAAAGTGCTCACCTAGAACTCAGGAGGACTCAGATTTATTCCCCAGAACTGCAAAATAATAAACAAACAAACAAACAAATAATAAATTCATGTTATTTGGATGGCTGCCCCTCAGCTTTGATGCATGTTTCTCTCCTCGCGTCCTCCTGCCAGGGGTCCCCCAATGTGTGTGTCTCACTCATCCGTTGCCCCATTAGTCTCCTCTCTATGTTCCCATCTCTAAACCCCAGGGTCTCTTTTTCAGTCTGAAAATAGAGTAAGGCTAGCTTTCTACAGAGCCATTTCCCTAACCCAAGAGGGAAGACTCAATTCTGAGTCAAAGTTGAGAATGAAGCCAGTGGACATTCCAGACGCTGAAAGCATGGCATCTTACAAATCCTTGTGTCCTGTGTGTCTTGCAAAGGGAGCCACCGACTCGGCAGAGACCTCAAATGCCTGTCGCAGCGGCCACATCGTTCACCGTAATGGTACAAATCAGAATAAATCTCATCTCCATTTGTAAGACAATCTTCAGCAGAAGAGAATTGCCTGTTTGATTAGGAAGATCCATCAGGTGTCTGGAACAGGAAAATCCTTTTCTTTTGAGCTCCAGAACCTGGATAGTCATAACGAGTCTGATTTAATGAGACCATATTCTGCAATATTAATTACAAGCCCATTGAAGTAAACACACAGAAAACCGGAGCTAGCCAGACTCTTTCCCCAAGACACAAACAGTCCAGAAGTCACACACTAGGGGTCTCTAGCTAGTGGATGGATTGGGTGCTCATAGAATCAGTCTGCAAACCAAGGTTGCCTCTTGGCACACAGTGGGCCTACTTTTGTACCCCAAGGTTACCTCTAGGCACACAGTGGGCCTACTTTTATTCCCCAAGGTTACCTCTTGGCACACAGTGGGCCTGCTTCTGTATCTCCAAGTTACCTCTTGGCACACAATGGGCCTGCTTCTGTACTATAAGGTTGGCTCTTAGAACAGAGCGCTCCTTCACATGTGTCTGGCAGGCCTCATCTGTCCCAACTAGCTGCCACCCTAGGAAAGGAAGAGCAAGGAATGAAGAAACCTCAGATGAAGCAGAGAGGCATAACCCCACCCCTGCATTGGGTCTCCCTTTATGGAATGGGGCAGCTTTGTATAGCATATACACTAGGCAACCATTGCCAGCCCAGCTTAGTGCCTCATCACAAAGGGTTGTCTGGTGCTAGCGGTCATTGGTAGCTTACTATTTATTTGCCAGATGTCTTAGGGATGTGAGTTCACTTGTTTAACACAGAATGCCTTCTTCGAGGGGTGTGTACCCTATGGTCCATGGATCTTGGGTGGTCTAGAATATATTTCATACTGCGCTGTCAAGTAAAAGAAACATATGTACGCTCCTGTAATCCCTGCCCTTCAAATTGAACATCCCTGGACTGAATGTATGGCCTAGGACAATTCTTCCTCCAATGTGTCCCAGAGAAGCTCAAAGGTTGAACACTCCTGGAAGGAAGCACAGAGATGGCCAGTCTGCCACATCACTATTTAGGTGGGACCAGAGCCTAGCCTAAGCTGGATTGTGAGCCGGGATACTCGGACACTTGGCTGTCAGTCACTGTTCAGGTGACAGGCCACCCGATCACTCAGTAAGCGTTGGACAAGCTGCTCCTGGGGCAGAGACAAATGAAACAGCACTGTACAGACAAGTGACGAAGTTCCCACGGAAACTAAGAGAAGGTTCCACTCTTCACAGGGTGGGCATCCTAGTTTGGATCTGAAGTATCTCTCGTGTCCCAAGTGGCACATGTTAAATGACCTCTCCAGTCAGTCATTGAGAGGTGCCTGGCCCAATCGGTGGGTTAGTCCTCTGATGGGCTCATTCTTTGATGGCAATACTGGGAGAGAATAGAGACTTTCGAGGGTGGGACCACATTAGAGCAAGTATGTCACAGGGAAATGTGTCTTTGTGGATTACAGCTTCTTATGTGCATGTTTTATGAGTGTGTGGTCTGCATGTACACATACACACCATGTGTGTGCCTAGTACCTGTGAAGGTCAGAAGGGACATCAGAGCCTTTGGAAATGGAATTATAGGAGGTGTGAGCCACCATGTGGATGCTGGGAATAGAACCTGGGTCCAATAAAAGCAATTCCTCTTAATGTTAGGCCTTTTCTCCAGCCATGGAGAGCCTGTATCTTGTATCAGATCTCTCTGTCTCTCTCTGTCTGTCTCTGTCTCTCTGTCTCTGTCTCTGTCTCTTTTCCTCTCTCTCTCTCTCTGTCCCCACTCCCATCCCTTCCTTCTGGCCACCATGAGGGGAGCACCTGCATCTGTATGAGGGAAGCACCTGAATCTGCTATATGATCCAGCCACCATGTTTTAATCTCTCCTCAGACCCAGCCCGATGAATCCAGCTAACCCTGGACTATAAACCCTAATAAACCCATGAGCTAGACTAAATCTCACCTCCCTGTAAGTTGCCTTGTCCATGTGATTTGTCAAGGCTACAAGAATTTCTGACTAACACAGTCGGCAAGAGATGCTAGAAGCATCGAAGTTTAACAGAAGTCTGAAAGAGAAGGAGGAGTCAGGCAAGAGATGGGAGCTCGAAGGAGGAGAGGATTCGTGAGATCCCTTCTGGGTCAGGTCAGGATGGTTGCACACGGGAGCATGTGACTGTCCCAAGAATCCTTCAAGGAAGGGAGAGATGGGATTCTAAATAAGGAGAAACGCATGTATGTGTCCAGTACATATTCTTTTTGTTGTTTGTTTTTAGAGACATTGTTTCTCTGTGTAGCCCTGGCTGTCTTGGAACTCACTCTGTAGACCAGGCTGGCACCTAACACTTGTGTGCTCCCTGACTCTCCTCCCAAAAATTAATAGATTGATAAGATCCAAGCAAAAGTTAGGGTTTAACTCATAGTGATAGACCAAGTTTCATTCTTTGGCTTTTATGAAAACTCGGGAAAGGTGAGGGCTACACAGGGACTTCCCGTCTTAGCTTTGCAACTTTTCTATTAATGTAAAATTGGTCCCAAATATAAATTTTATTCACAGAGAATCAAGTTTATGAAAATAGACTCTTGCTTGCTTAAAAATAAAGTCTATGAACAAAACAGTGCCCAGGCCATCAGTGCACAGTCTCGGTTCTAAACAAGAGCCCACATGTACATATTTTCTTGATTCCTAGCTTGAGGCTTTGTGACTAGGGAAACCGGAGCTCCAAGAATCCTAGAGTCCACTTGTCCCAAGACGTCACAAACAGGCAAGGTCTGATTCCCACCCTGTTGGCTTATGGTTTTATCCCAGTATCTCACTTCCTTCTGCCTTTATTTACTTCTGGGACAAAACACCAAGCTCCTCCCCTGGCAGGTGAGCAGTCTGAGGCCAGACTCTGTACGTGACTCACTGTAGCTGAGTGTTCCTCATGCAAAAGGCATTTAATACACAGAACTGTTCTTACTGTTGCATAGACTAAATGGTTGTCAGTCTTTCGCACCTCCCGTGGCCTCCTGGAAACAGCTGCTAATAAGTAAGTTGTTTGTCTCTGGACCTTGGAAGCCTCTCATCTGTAAGACGAGAGGGTCAGATGCCAGTCTTCTTACAGGTGTGTCTGTGGTCTGGAGTTACTAACATCACCAGGAAGGTTGTTAGCAAGGCAGAATCTCAGGTCCTAGCTCATACCTGCTCCATCAGAATCTGTATTTTAACATTGTATGTCATCATGAACGTTCAGAAACCATGGGACTGTTCTCAGGTTTTCATATGCATCAGAATCACCTGTCCTGCAGTAGGATGCAGCATCTCTAGGCCAGTCTGCAGGTCACCTGGAGTAGAACTCTCTGGAAGCAGGAGCTAAATTGCAGCAGCTTTAATGACCTCCCCAGTGCCTCACTTTGAGAAACTCCAAACTTCTGGAACCCTCTGAACATTCCCTCCCACACTGAGGTCTTTGTCCCAGGGCCTAGATGCTTGCCTGAATTCTGGTAAATCCACTCTCAGGGAACGATAGGGGAGGGAGGTGTGATTTATGGCTTCTGTCCATTTTCAGGTGCGAGCCCTCCCTTTGCAGTTCGTGCCAATCAGCAAGCATGATGTCATGTTGGAACAAAGATCTACACACAGTGGGGATGTCTCTAGCACACAGTGAGGATGTCTCTACCAACCTCGGCCCATCAACCACACTAGTCTCTGTGTCGTGTCTTAAGTCTCAATGTTCCAGGCTCACTTTTGCTTTTGTTGTTGTTTTTAAAGATGTATTTATTTCTTATGTGGATTTGTGTTTCACTTGCATGTATGTCTGTGTGAGGGTGCCAGACCCCCTGGAACTGGAGTTACTGACAGTTGTGAGCTGCCATGTGGGTGCTGGGAACTGAACCTGGGACCACTGAAGAGCAGCCAGTGCTCTTAACCACTGAGCCAGCTTTCCAGCCCCTCTGCCTTGGCTCCTATGGCCTGATAGTCATGCTCTTGAGTCTCTACTGAAAGTTGTGGAGAAAGAGGAAGCTCTTAAGAGATTAAGCACCAAGATAGAGTAATCAGGACTGTGGACTTTAGAGAAACCAGCTTTGGAAACTCAAAGCTGATTTTGGGAACTGCATATGCTTGGTCAAACTGCCTAACATCTTTAAGCAATTTACTTTATACGTGCAAGTATATAAATAATATATGTGTGTGTATACATATGTATATACATATATGTACAAGTATAAATAATATGTGTGTATATACTATATTATATAATATATAATATGTGTATATATCATACATTCATATATGTATATTATATAAGTATAGTATTCATCAAATACCAAAAGCAGTAAATACATATATAAATATATCATAGTATATTACATGTATGTGTACTATACATACCACTTGTCAAAGAACTGAAAGTCTGTCTAGGCCTTCATTGGTGATATGAACATATTCTAACTTTACAGTCGGGTGGTAGGTCAATGGGTATTGATTTCTTTCTTTGCTTTACTGAGTTCACTGCTCGTTGACTTTTGTGGTGTTGAGTGTGAACAAGGCCCCGAGTGTGAAAGGCCAGTGTTCAACCATTAGGCTCTACCCCTAATACTTATTTGTCTTTAATTACACCTCTATGGCACAATTAAAGTGGAGACCACAAACCCAAATGAAACTGATTAATAAAATGTGTCATTTCATGGTATTCCCAGTTGACCCCACGCTACATACACCTTGAAAAAGAAGATGGGTCATAGAAACTTGGCTAAGAAGGTAGGTCTCTTAGGATGTCAACTGGACACTTAATTTCACTCAGATGTCTAATTCTCAGACAGTGGATCCCAGCCCTAAAGAGATCTGAAGATATCCCACTCAACCAAGGAGGACCTCAGACATTCTAGCATAAATACCACCATCGTCAGGGGCACAACTGAACTATTCCTATAAATCACTGGACAGGCTTGGAAATGGGATAGAAGACAGTACAATACAGCTCAGAAAAGACCCTGGCAATTTCCCGTTTTCCGTGTGAATGCTTTAACTTAGGGGCTTTCCAACAACTAATAATAAGTTATTCATATTTCTACCTGGAACCTTCTCACTATGGTGACTTTGCTACTTTCCAAGTGATGCCCTGCTGTGTGGTATTGTACTGACAGTGCCGTGACATAGTGGGATCGGAAAATCCACCTAGTGCCATTGGGATCATAGACTCCCCCCTCTCTGTGCTTCCTGTTTATCCTGAACCAGCAGATGGACCTGGGTTTCTGCTGTAGAACAATACTCTGACCCTTCGGTGGGAACAAAGAAACCCACACAATGGAATGGCATCTTGTCTTCTCATGCTTTGTTCTTTGCAAAGCATTACATAGCAAATAACTCTGGGAAATGGTGGTAGGATTTAGTCAGATAAAATGACTGTGACTCTAAGTTCTTCTCAACCTATTGATTCAGCTGAGGAAGATACTGTCATCACCGTAATCACAGGCAGGTAAATTAAGGTGTGGAACAATTAAGGGGTTTACCCAAGGTGATAAAACTTACAAGCAGCAAAGGTGGGTTCCTGACTTTAAAGATTTTGGCTTCAGAATCGATGCTTTAATCACTCTGTGGTCCCGCTGTTAAGACCAAGGGCTGCGCCTTTTCATGTTTCTTCTTTGAGGACACAAAGATACACATTCTGTTCTTTTGAACTTGGACGGTTCTCAGAATCTCCACTTAGAAGCTGTTGTGCCTCAGAGTCTAGGATGGACTCTGGTTTTTTACCTAAAGCTTCAAGTTTATTTTTCTATTGCCTCTTAACAGATGAGCTAGGTTGTAAGACCCAGAACAGGCCAGTGTGGTGGAGGAAATCTCACTTCCCCAGAAACAGGAGCCCAGCCATCCGGTCCCTCTGCCTCTGACCTAGCAAGCCATGCATTCCCCACAGGTGTAGCCCTTTCTTGAACCCTGGCCTCCTCTCTTGTAAGAAGGAAGAGCTGAATGTGGTGGTCCTTCATCTCTAAGGAAGGCTGCGTGGCACTGTTTTTTTCTCGTGTATAGCTGTTGTCGGTGATGGTGAGATAAGGAAGACAGCAAGCAAGTTTCGACTGTGCTCCGAAAGCAGACACCAGACATGTAAATTCACATCCCAGGAATGTGAGAGGAAGCTTGGGGACAGCCCTTCTATTGCAAGGAACACTAATCAATGCAGAAACGGAGGAGAAGCCACCTTTCCATCTGCCTGCGGCAGAACTTGACAATTCTGAGTTCTAATGTCTACTGGTGAAGACTCAGACTCAAGCCCATTGGGTTTATTCTCTGGGTTTAACTCTGCTTTTTATTCATCGTCAGACAAGACTGTAAGAGCTTCTCCATCCTTAGCACAGAAACTATGAATCTATCAGAACTTCTAGAGCCTAAAATCTCCATTTTACAAGAAGCCTGTGAGAGGAATTCAACACACAGCTACCAACACATACAGGAAAGCCTGGACCTAGGTCTTGATGTCTGTATGGTTGGTGTTTTGTTTTGTTTTGACTGTTTGTGAATTATTCCCCAAGCTTTTTACCCAGACAGCTTTATAAATTCAAGAGTTCAGTCCCAATAAAATTGATAAGTAAATTAAGTTGGGGGAGGGAGGCTGTGGACTCGTTAATGACTCAGGAAGTCACAGTGCAGTGGTCACCACAGACTATTCAAAAGAACCCAGTGTTCTGACTTTGATAGGCACTGGATCTCTGACATTGCCACCTAGTTGGATAGAACCAGTCTCCTGCACACCAGGGAACGTGGATCAACTGTCTCAGTTTGTGTCTCTGCAATCATGACATGGGTGGAGCAGCCAGCTTCTTTTCAATGTGTCTGTTCCTTGAGCAATGGCAAAGATTCGGAATATGAGTTAGTTTTGGAAAGAGGCATGGTAGGATCTGATTAATTTCTGAGGGAAATTACTGGTCTCAACCTAAGGTGTACAGGACTTATGTGTCCCCAGGATATCTCTGAATGCTACCCAACATAAAGCTGTGAATTTACCTTGAAATATTATAAGGTTTGTTTTTAGGGGAGGGGTGGTTGTGGTTCTTGTTGCCATTTGACTGTGTAGCTTTCTCTCTCTTTTTTTTTTTTGTTTTGGTTTGGTTTGGTTTGGTTTGGTTTTTTGTTTTGTTTTTCGAGACAGGGTTTCTCTGTGTAGCCCTGACTGTCCTGGAACTCACTCTGTAGACCAGGCTGGCCTCAAACTCAGAAATCCGCCTGCCTCTGCCTCCCAAGTGCTGGGATGAAAGGCACGCGCCACCACTGCACGGCGACTGTGTAGCTCTTAAGTGTGAACTTTGCAGATGACAACTTCAGGTTGCAGTGTCCAAAAGGGCATACACACTTGGAAGAGACGCACCCAAATCTTGGAGGTGATGCCCTCTAAATTTCAGTTTTGATAAACAGAAGATTTACATGGCCGTTGTATCCATCAGCCAATGGGCTATCCTTCTATTAGAGATGTTCAACAATAACTCCCACAATCCCAGTGGGGTTTCTTGGTGCATTATTTTCAACTTCTCAACCCATTTCTCAAACCATATAAACTTGGATCAGTTAAATTGTGGATTGGTTTGTGTGGCTTCTGTTAAATGCTTTCTGTTTTCGCAAGCTCTTCTGAGACCTTGTCTTTATACTGTGGAACACATCAGGGGCCTCTTCTAAGTTATCTGGCTTAAAGTCTCTAAGGATGAGGAGCAGGACCATGATAGATGTCCTATACAAACACTGACGCTGCAGTGACCGCCATCTCCACATGTCTGTGAGACACCTACAACACGGTTAATACGATGGAGGGAATCAAATATCAAAATTTACCTCCTGTTCGTGAATGCCAATGAAAAAAGGCTATGTCAGGCTTATAAGAATACACTGGATGGCGCCATTTTGAAGAGTCTTAATGGTGAGGAATTACACTGCATGCCCCTTTTTGACATTGCAAAACCATTGTTATTTAACTCCTTTTCAATTTCAAAATGTATTGACTTCCCCAAACAATTTCTATACACGGGGGACTTCAAACTTCCAGTCCAGTTTCCCATACAGTTCATGGGGTTTAAAGTGGGATGACATGCTCTTTCCCCACAAATATGGCCAACCACAATGCGCTAGTGGTAGCAAGTGTGTCCTTCTGTTGGGGGTCTAGAAATGGTCACATCCCTGCTGGGAAAGCTCAGTTCTCTCAGGCTTATGAACTCCCCACCCAGCACCCACACAACTTCAGGCTTCTAAAGAACAGCCCTTTGTCTCCACGCCCCGTGAGTGTCAAGGAAGCAAAAGATTTGGCTGCATGGCAATTAATCAAGTGGTCCGCTTCCACCTTTGATCTGGAGGAAAACAGTCAAGATACCACTGGAGAGGAGAAAATGGAGATACTGAGAGAACTGAGGTGGGTGGAGACAGGGACACACTGCCAGAGAGGAGTCAAGATGAGAGAGAGACACACAGCAGTCAGTCTGCCACACATATTTCAAAGAGAGACTAGTACTGGCACTCTTCACTCTCCTCCTCTGTGAAAGCCAGGATACCTTGTGGCACAGGGGCAAGTCCTGGCTGTATTCGAGCCACTGATCATCCAAACTGGTGAAAACTTCTTAAGAATGGTGGTGACAGTCCTCGTGCACCTCGTGCCTAAAGGGGTTCAGAAAGATCCCGACTAGCAAAGCGCTCTCCCGGGAAGCCTACAGGACTTGTACAATGCCTGTAAATGGAAGCTTTCGTTGTGTGAACTGGAAAACAGGAGTTCAGGATGGACTGAAACGGAGGCAGGGTCTGGGATCAAATACAGTAACACGACAGCAAAAATGCTTTAAATTCAGCTCAGGTGATGGGAGAGAGGGGTGGAGAGATGCTGCTATTTCATTTAATTAAACAGAAATAGAGTATTTTTTGTTTCTGCTTTACTTCCTTTTTTGAGTTTAATATAATTACATCATTTCTCCCTTTCTTCCCCCACCAAACCCACCCATATACCCCTTCCTGCTTGCTTCTAAATCCTTGGATTCTCTGGCCTTTTTTTTTATTAATTGTTGTTATGAGCTATATGCATAAGAGAGAGAGAGACAGAAAGAGAGTCTGTGTGTATGTATGTATGTATGTATGTATGCATATGCATATGGTACACATGAATAGCATATGTTATAAGCATGCAGACACTGATATCTGAGCCAAGGAAAAGTGGACATTCTTTATACAGAACCCAAACAGGTCACTCTCGAAAACATATTAAACTGAAAAGGGAGTCCAGGCCTTTATTTCCAGCACTTGAGAGGCAGAGCCAAGTGGATCTCTGTGAGTTCGAGACCAGCCTGATCTACATAGTGAGTTCCAGGCCAACCAGGGCTGCACAGTGAGACCCTGTTTCACAAAACCAAAAACATGTATCCCAAAACCACATAAATCCCAGCTGCTCAGTCTGTATAAAGTTACTCATGTGTATATTTTCAGAGTTGACCATTAGGTATGGAAAGCCAATCAGTGGCCTTTTCCCTGGGAAAGATGAGGGAACTGAAGTATTCTCAAATAGGTGTTTTTCTGGTCTTTGTCTTGTCTTCCTTTCAAAAGAGATGAGAGCTATAATATGTTCCTGTCTTGCATCATAAAAATATGTCAGGGACACACTGAGCTGATGGATATTCAAAACTATGAATATTCTACTCAATAATCAAACGTGCCTCTGTTTCTTGGCCCTTTTGATGACAGCATTTCCTACACAATCCATTTTCATCCAGTTCTTTGATATTTAAAAAAAAATTAATTGGAGATTCCTCTAATTGATTCATAAAGTTTATTTACCCAAAGGAACCTCGGAAAGTCAGGTTAGGAGATAATTTGGTTTTGTTGATTTTTTTTTTCTTTGAACAAGGTTAAGAGTTGGTGTTTACAGGGAAATGATCTAAAGACTCAACAGACTGATCTGTGGTTTTTGTAGCCAACAAGTAACTGACTTTCCTGTACTATATAAACACATATTTCAGCATGCTTACTCCTCACAGTTCTTAGTTTGGCTGGAGTGGAGATCAGGGTACTTCATTATAGTTTTGGATTTGGTTTGTTTTTGTAAGAATCTCACTGACCAGCCTTGACTGGCCTGGAATTCACTCTGTAGACCAGGTTGGTCTCGAACTCATAGACCCACCTGCCTCTGCCTCTCAAGTACTGGAATTAAAGGTGGATGCCCCATGCCAAGCTTGTTACGATGTTTTCAGTGAAGAAACTGACCCTCTTGGGTATTGCACAAAGCATGTCCAGTTTTCCTTGTCGCAGACAGCAGAGTCTACCTGTTACCGTCATAGGTGATTAGGCTCAGTCTCAATCTATCCAACTCAAAGCCTCCAGGAAGCTCTTTGAAAAACCACAGGTCCTGATTCCATGCTTGATTTTGCACTAAGATCTTTCAATGGTTTAAACCAGAAAGCCCTGAAAGAGCAAGTGTTCCCAGCTCCCGGCGCAGCTCCACGCCTGAGGAAACTGCAGAGGGCATGCCATGCTCATTAACACTGCTCCAGTGTGGACATCTTCCTGTAAGGGATCTCCTTGCTTCACTCAGGACGATGGAGACGAAGGCAGTACCACCTCAGCCATTCCACCTTCTCAGAGAATGAATGCTTGCTTGCAAATAGAGATGACACCAATGAGCCCTAACATAGGCCATGTTCTAGAAACCTTTGGAAAGTCCCCAGGGCATCTTGAGAAAACCTTGTCCTCCTGCCAGACCTGATTATGCCTACGTGGGTTCGAGCATGGGAGAAAATCCAGAGTCTTTCCAGTTACCCTAAATAACCTGAGGTGGGGAGAGAAGGGCTTCCAGTTCAGGGGATTCAGGATTTATCCGTTCTCCCTTCGTAATGTACAAGTGAAGTACAGACTTAGCTTCACTGATGGCTTGTATAAACTGAGAAAAAGTGTCATCGCTCTCTGAATAGCTGCCTGTCTGTGCCCTACACTTACTAAAGTGCCAAGGAACAAAGGAACTTGAAAAAAAATCACGAGGACCCACTGTGTCCATTTGACCAGGATGTCACACACAGCACCTAGAAAGAATACTTCCTGTCAGAGGCCCACCCACGGCCTTCACAGCAGACTTGAGTGTGTGCTTGGGGTGGGCGGGGGTGGGGGGATGCTATTGCCCCCGGGAAGCCAGGAACACTCTGCCCTCCACACCCATGAGCCCTTCCTCACAGCATCCTGGCTTGCTGGCTCCAGGCTTTCAAAACTGGGATGGGGGTAGGGACTAATAAGGAGACATAACTCTGTAGCATAATTGCTCCTTCTGGATACCTCATGTGTTTTGTGCCTCAGGGCTATTGTAGTGTGAAAAGGGAAGGCAGAGCAGTTCTACCAAGATGGGAGATGATGAAGGGAGCCATTCAAGAAGCAGAAATGGGGAGGCATAAAAATCTTTACTGTTGATGAATATGATTTGCTCTAGAAACATAACACTACTCCACACACTTGTGCCCTAACAGGCTCTAAGCGCTTGTCTCCTGTGAGGTAACATTCTGCACCTCCTCCCTCCCCAAGCTTCCATCCGAGGAAGGGCAAGTTTTCTTCCCAAGTTGAACAGGTAGGTGGCAAATGAAAATGGCAACTTTTGACCCCCAACAGCTGATCCAGCCTTGGCTTGTTGCCATTCTGTCACTGTCTGAGGGGATCTGCAGGCCTCTGGCCTGGCTGGAGAGGGCCTCATCCTCTAACCCACTCATGACATCATCAGGGAAAGGCCCACGGGGACATCTTCTAACCCAATGGACATCTCCAAAGAAGAGGAAATCACTTCCATGTTAACTTCATAGTTCCACAGTCAGACCTCTGGGTACCCGTGTTCCTTTTCCTTATCCCTCCCAGAGGCAGAGATAGAGACGATGGAGCCTATGTCTCAGGAAGTCAAGCCAATCAACAGTGACCTCCAGAGGTCACAGGTCAAAAGGTCAGAGAGACACTATAGGCTAAGACCTCTCACTTCCTTCAGTAAGGTTTTTAGGCTGCTCGACCTGGGCAGGCTGTAGTGTAGAGATGTTGTTGTCTTTGATGGTTAGGTTTTTTTGTTTTTGTTTTTGTTTTTTGTTTTTTGCTTTTTGTTTTTTGTTTTTTGGCAATTTGACACAGGCTAAGGTCTTCTGGGAAGGGGAGGGGGTGATCATTGGAGGAGCTGCCTCTGTGAGACTGGCCTGTGAGCAGGCTTGTGGTGCAAGTTTTTGATTAGTGATAAATGATGAGGGGCCCAGGCCAATGTGGGTGGTGCCACCTGTAGGCAGGTGGTCCTAGGTGCTATTGGAAAATAGGCTATGCAGCCGGGAGAAGTGAGCCGGTGGGTAGCTCATCCATGGCCTTTGCTTTGGTTCCTGCCTTCAGGTTTCTGCCTTCAGGTTCTCTTAAAAATGGATGGTAAACTGTAATAGGAAATCACCCTCTCCTCTCTACAGTGCTGTTGGTCATGGTGTTTATCACGGTAGCAGAAAGCAAACCGAGATGCTATCCTCAGCCAGGTCTCTCAGGAGATTCTGGTAAATGGAGTACAGAGAGGTAAGGATGAAATAGACCAGAGACCATCGAGTGTGCTGGGTGAAGTCAGTCTCGGATTGGCTGTCCAACGTTTTTATCAGTGACTCAGTCATCTGAAATTCAAAGCCTAGGTCATCTGGATTCCAGGATCCAGCCTAGAACTCGTGAGTGGGATCCAGAAGTATTCTTTTTTTTTATGAAATTGCCCACAACACACTTAAGATCTGGAAAGACCAGAAAGAGTAGGTTCCCTTGAAATCAAAACGAAACAGAAGCAGAACTCAGGCAAAGAAAGATCAACTCCATGGTTCACCGCTCACAGTAAAATCAGAATTACTTCTCAAAGAAAGTAATATGGTTATTTTTTTTCCCCCTCAAGAATGGTAAGAATGAACTGAGGAGGGGGAGTCGGAGAAGCAGAACGGTCTCCAAGACATGTCTATTGGGGAAAAAGAAAACCCAACCCCCCTGGAGAGAAAAGAAGCAGAGTTCAGGACAGTGGGCTATCATGTATGCAAGTCTGCAGAAACAGCAAGGACTCATCACAGACACCAGACTACAGAGAGGTCTACAGGATGAGGTGGCCACCGTAGAGTCTTACTGACATGTTTACCCCTCAAGAGTGACACAAGTCAAGGGTTGAGAATTCAGGAAAGAAGCTGGGAAGAAGGCTCAGAGAGTATGAGGAACTGACTTAGATGCCAAGAACCCATGTAAAAAAAAAAAGCCAGGTGTCAGGTGCTGGAGCCAAGCCAACAAGAGTGTGTACTTCCCTAGAAGAGAAGCCAAGTGCAACTCACCTACGTTGCACAACTCAAAAGTGACTATAACTCCAGCTACAGGGGAATCCAACTCCTCTGGTTTCTATAGACACCTGTGGTCATGCACGCACGCACACACACTCACACACATTATTAAAAATAAACTAAATCTTGAAAAAAAAAACCAGCCAGGTATTGGAAAGGGCCTCATCCCTGTAATCCCACTGATGAGGAAGCAGAGGCAAGAGGATACCAGGGGTTCATTGGCCAGCCTACACTGATCAGCAAGCTTCAGGCTGGTGAGAGATCCTGTCTCAAAACAAGGTGGTTGGGGCCAGAGAGATGGTTCATCAATTAAGTGTACTTACTATTCTTCAAGAGGGCCCAGGTTCAAGTCCCAGCACCCAGGCGGTGGCTCACAATCCTTTATAACTCCAGTCCCAGGAGATTTGATGCCTTCTCCTCATCTTCAAAGGCACTGCATACACAGGTGCACAGATAAACATGCAGGTAAAACACCGTAGATATAAAATATCAACAAAATGGAAAAACTGGACAGTGGCTGAGGCGTGGTACCCAAGATTTATCTCTGGCGTGTATATTCTCTCTCTCTCTCTCTCTCTCTCTCTCTCTCTCTCTCTCTCTTGTACCCATACATAGGAACATGAGGGAGGGCACTCAGAACATGAGGAAGATAGATGAACCCTTTAAATGACTTGAAACGGTGACACCAGGCCTTTCGGAAACAGCACACTTCCGATCATAAATTATAAAACATGTTTATTTTCTTCTTCCATCTCAAAGCCCCCGAAGAGCTGTTTATTCAAAATTGCCATGATGCTTTGAGTACCAGAGAAGAAGCATAACTCTCTAACACTTGAGGACTGAAGGTGGATTTGTTTCCAAAAGACCTTCAGGCTGCAGACCCCAGAGAGACGTAAGGCAGTGGGCATCGCTCCATTTTCTCGAATATTTTCACTGAGATTTTTTTTTTTTTAATGATGAAGATCATTGCTGAATGTTTTTCCTTCTTAATCTCTGAAGTACATATGACATCATTGATTGTGAAACTTCCGGTTTCACCCAATAGCAACAGATCCGGGCAAGTGCCCTAAAACGACAATTTCATTAACCCAGCTGTTGGTCTAAAGCTCACTGTCTGATATTTAAGCTGAAAAAAAAAAATCCCAGATGTGGGCACGTTCACTGTCTATATATTTAGCCACCACCTTGAACTCCCACCCAAGCCCTCCCCATAGCACAAATGAGTGTTCACCATAAATGTAAATATTGCTTAATGTAAGGGCTGCTGGCCACATAGATTGAGGTATGCTGGAAAGGGTTATAAGATCACAGATTTAATCACTAGCATGCCCAGCACTTGAGTCTTCCAAAAACCAAAACAACTTTTGATGGTCCTCTTCCCTCAAAGCATACAGAATGGCTTTATTGATAAGTCATGGGACCTGTCAGTTATAATCATTACCAACGCTGATCCTCTAGAGACATCGCCCAAACTGATATCTTCCACCGTGCAATTCTGAAGTCACTTAAGTATCATCATGAAAATCACCAGTAAAAGAAAAAAAAAATGCCATCCCCAACCCAACATAAATACTATTAATGCAGAGAAGGAGGCAGAATAAATTAGCCTATGAAGGAAGCTAATTTCAGACCCCAATCAAAGTGTCACCCAGTAACACTGCTAAAAAATAAAATAAAATAAGAAGTACCTTACCCAGAAACAGTTGAATTCAGCAGATGGATTTTGACAGGACCTGCATAATTAAAGTTTTCATCGCAGACCTCCTGTTCTGAAACCCGATTTGTCAGCCAATGCTAGAGAATGGTTTTTTTTTTTTTTTTTGGCTCAGGAACAGAAAATCCAAATAGTCCCAGAGAAGCTCCCTGTCTGCCTGGACACCTCAAGACAGTGGCTTTCAAAGAACAGATCTTTCTCTCCCTTAGAGATGGGTCTTGACATTTGTCATTGTCGTGTTAATTGGCTGATTCAGACTCTAGTCACCTTTGAGGAGACTGCTGTAAAACTTTTTCTGAAGAGCAGAGACGTGCTAATAAAAGTTGACCTTGGCAGGTTGAGCCACCAGTAACTTAAAAACCCAAGATCAAAATGTTTTCCAACCTCATTGAGTCCTGACTGCTAAGCAGCCCTCTTCCTGGAACACTTTCTCTCTCTCTCTCTCTCTCTCTCTCTCTCTCTCTCTCTCTCTCTCTCTCTCTCT
>JANHMN010000019.1:36040584-36077190 GCA_030674055.1 Rhabdomys pumilio
GGGGGGGGGGGGGGGAGAGGAGAGGAGAGGAGAGGAGAGGAGGTGGGAATCACAAAGAACACACATCAATTATGGCACCTCATCCCGGGCCTTCCCTAGTTCCGAGGCTTAGAAAGAAGATCTCCTGTTGAAGCTATGCCTGGTCTGCCTCTGAGCCCCATGCTCCCAGAAATAAGATTCAGCCTCAAAATATATTTACAAATTTCTTGCCCATATATCTAGGCTCTTCTCTGGCTAGAATCATAACTTAGGATAACCCACTTATTTGAACCTACATCCTATCACGTGGCTGGATACCTATGTTCAGGTACCATGTGCCTGTCTCCTCACATCTTCCTGGGTTGATCTTACCAAGCCTGGCTCTACCCCAGAATCCTTTCTCCTTCCGGATGTTCCACCTTGTATTTTCTTCCTAAACCGTAGGCCATAGGCTTTTTAGTTGACAGGTGATGCATTCATACAGTACCTAAGATATTCTCTCTACAATCCCCACCCCCATCTCCACAGACATACAGCTGTGAGTGGTAACTTTGTGGATACGTTGAGAGCTGAGGCCTCTGAAAACATCATTACAATCTGTCTAACCTAGAACTGCCAAAGATGCCAGTTTTTCCGCTGTGTATAAGAATTCTTAGAAATAGACAGTACTACACAACCCGCTGGTTTCCTAAGGTTTCCGGGTTCATTGACTCATTCTGTCTCCAACTGAGTTTATTATGCTTCTACTGAAAATAAAGATAATAAAATCCCTTGATTCCTGGACTTTGTAGTTCAGTAGAGGAGAGAGACAGTTGCAAACAACATTTGAAAGACTCAACATCTGACTCTGCCGTGACAGTATAGTGTGAGCTCCGCGAGAGAACCAGGCTTCATTCCATCAGTTTTCATGGGTTTGAAGGGTGGGCAGGAATTCACCAAGCAAAAAGTTGAGGAAAGCATTTTCTAGACAGAGCCAAAGCTATGGGAAGGCTTCTGATGGAGTTTCAAGTGAGACAGTGATCTCAAAGACAGATGTTGTCTCTGGATCCTAAAGAGTAGAGCAGAGAAGAGAACAAGGTGAGCCTTCCCTCTATCAGAGCAAGGGTCCAGAACATGGGAAGAACAGCACCTTTGAGTGACAGATGTCAGCAATAAGATGCCCTTTCTAGTGCCAAAATCATCTTTATGATTGTTGAAATGGCTTACACCAAGAACAAACAGGCTTATAGAGTGAGATATTTGGGAGAAGAGGGTTGGGTTTCTCTTGCTTGCTTTGTATTTTATCTCTCATGGCAGGACATACTGACATGGATTCAACTTCATCCCAGTGGCAAAAAAATAAAAAAAATAAAATAAAATAATTAGTGTAAGGTCAGAGTAACTCCACAGTCAGTTTCTTATAAGGTAAGCACAGTAGGTTCACATGTCTCCTTACTTATGGAAATGAAATTTAAGTTTCCAAGCCCCCTCCTTCTGGAAATAAATCAGATACAAGCAAAAGTGATCCTCAACTGCTGTGTATATGACACACATGTTTGTGTGGGGACATCACTTGTGTGGACTGAATTTTTTCTCTTCTTCTCACTCCTCAGCCATAATCTATATGCCCCAGGCTGATCGATCTCTCTCCTCAGGCAGCCACAACATGGCTTAAGTTCATTTATCCTAATGAAATGTTTCTTTTTCCTGATGTTTATCATAAATGGAAAGAAATGAATGAAGGCAAACATGTTATTTACGATGGTGGCAAAGGCTGATATGTCATCCGGGCACTTAGAAGGCTGCACAGGAGGCTGATGAACCCATGGTATATCAGGGCTGCATCTAAAAAGCTGATACAGCAAAACAAAGTATAAAATTATAAACTAAAAGGTACCCGAACAGATGGATCTCTGTACCTATAGACAATAGTGCTACCCTTATCTGGACCTCATTAGGATTTTTGTTAGAATAAGAATTCCTGTCAGGTTTATAGTCTTCCTTTCTAAAAGCAAGGATGGCAGGACTGAGCAAAGAGTTCTTTGTTCTTACAGCAGACATGCCAGAGTCTAGATTTGAATGGAATCAAATATGAGGTAACGGGCCAGCACTGTAGCTTAGTTGATCTAATGCATGCCTGGCAAGCACAAGGTCCCGGGTTTGGTCCCTAGCACTGCATAAAACCAGATGTGGTGATATACATCTGTGATTACAGACCTGAGTAAATGGAGGCAGGAGAAAGCGAAAGTTAAGGCCAGCTTTGGCTATACAGCTAGTTCAAGGCCACCCTGAATTATATGAGAGTCTAAACAAAACAGCACGATGATGCAGAAGTATATAAACAAGTGTCAGCACCCACTTTTCTTCTGATAACTATTCATTATGGAGCCCAGGACTCAACCCAGGGTCATAGAGAACCTCTCGGCCATAGAAACACCATTCCATGTGGTCTCTAGAGAAGGAGTTACCTGGTACTCTAATGTCATTTGAGGCCATCAGTCCATAGGGAGGTCCTAATCTATAGAGGGGCTATAACCAACTGTGCTCCCAACCTGCTGATGTCATAGAGGACTCTTAATCTCCCTTTTCACATGCATAAGCAGGCAGACACTGCGTGTCCATGAGTTTGTTCCTAGGCAGCCTGGCCTTAGAAGGTGCTCGGTTTGTATTTTAAAGGCTCGGGTCTAAAGGTCAGACAACACAAAGGGATGCCAGCCAGTGGCTGCTTCAGGTAATGGAGCATGGGAAAAGCTTTTGGTACCACAGAGACAAGTCCCATCTCTGTGTGTCCGTGGCATGGTGTGGAAAGAGCCTTCTCTTAGTTTTACTTCTCTGTTTATTTTAGAAAGCCGCCACGGAGATAAGGACCATTCTTCTAGAAATAATATTGCTGTTGGCAGTAGTCTAACGGCAAAAGTGGAGCTTTTTTGCTCCAGAAAGGAGAGTCAGGGAGAGTCAGGTGTCAATTCTCAGAACAACCTCAACAACTACAGGAAAGATCAGAACAGACTTGAGAGGAGAGGTGGGGCTTGAAAGCCCTGGAAATCCCCAGCTGCTGATTCCAGTTTGGAGACTTGGCCAATCCAAAAGTCGGGACAATACTTTTGTAATTCATCGTGACATCTTCCTACAGCTATAGGGGATGTCCTTTTTCCGTCTGTCAATCCACCCAATTTACAAACCTATGGGTAACGTGGGAATAACAGTGATAACTAACTGTGGCTAGAATTGGATTCATTTATCATTATTCTCCAGGAACTGAATACATTGATTCATAAATATTTTTTTTTCCTTTAGGGTTGTGGAGCTGGCTCCGTGGATCAAGTGCTCGATACCTATGCCTGAGAACCCCATCACTCACATAAACCTGACATCTCCCTGGCCACCTGTAACCCCAGCACTGAGGTGGGTGGAGACCAGTGGATTCCAAAAGCTCAGCGACCAGCCAGTGTCACTGAAATGGTGACACCCCCCACCTGAGGCTCAGTGAAACCCTGTCTCAAAATAATAACCTAGGAAACTATAGCTCATACTGTGATACCAACCTCTGGACTCTGTGGGCACATAGGACACACACACACACGCACACACACACACACACCTATGTGCACACTCATGCATATTAACACACATATAAACAAATGAATACACATTTATTCCTTTGATGTCACAACAACCCTATCATTTCAATTTAACAAAGGCAAAAATTATAACTGGTTCGGGAAGGCTTCCTGGGAAGTTAGGAGGCTGTGAGTCTTCAGGTTCCTCAGAAGAAAACAAAACCATTAAACTAAATGTAGCTTTATCTACAGGACCTAGCTTGGCCACTTCTGGGTGTCACCAAAAGGACTAGAAATAAACAGATCTCGGTGATTCTTGAGCAGTGGTTGCTGTCACACTGTCCACAGAGGCTAACTTATGGACATAACCTAGATGTCCAACTATTGGACATCTAGAATGGAAGGAAATATGGTCTACGGGGTCTGAGGAAAAGGCTTGGGTACTAAAGCGCAACTTTGCAATCGTGAGGGCTGCGTCTGAGAGTTGGCACCGGTGGAATACATTCAGTGCTGAATCCACCCCACCTGGCAGAGAGGCATGGATTACGAAGAGGCTCTGTGGCTGTCAGACTATTAGAACAATGGGCTCAAGGAACGCCTCTCAGAAACTCTTCAATCAGGATTGAGACATAACCTTGCAGAGACAATCATGGGTCGATGGTGGGTAGAACCACACCTTGACAGGGAATGTTTGGATCCGTAGCCCTCTCTATATATTTTAACCGTACTTCAGGACCCCTAAAATAAACTAGAGAGGTCACTGGGTCTCTGTCTCCGTTCCTTTTCTGTTTTTTATTATTAACTTGACTCTTTTGGCTTATTGAGGATGGGTGGCCAAAGCTGGTTTCTTGAGGAACAGTGTGTGACTCTGAATTCAGTAAGTATGGTGGCACACACTTACGATCCCAGCACTGGGAAAGGGAAGACAGGTAGATGCCTGGGAATCTCTGGTCAGCCAGAGATTCATATCAGCATAGGCTAACCAAGGAAACCTTAGGTCCCAGTAAGAAATCCTGTCTCCAGAAAACAAGAAGAATGGCTTCTGAGAAATGACACCCAGGGTTAAACTCTGACCTCCAGACCCATGAACATGTGTGCAATCTCCACACATGAACATATTCAAGTGCATACATGAAAAGAAGGAAACTGTGATATACTTAATATATATGATGCAGAAAAAATTACCACATATATATGTATATATACACACATATGTAAATGCGCACACACATGTGTACATATGTGCACACTCATGTACATACATATGTATATGTATATATACATTACCATATATGTATATATGCACACACATGTGTGTATGTGTATATATGTACACATATATATTACCATATGTACATATATGTATATATACATGCATATGTGTGTTTGCACACACATATACATATATAAAAATGTATATGCACACACATATACAAAATTATCTTATATACATATATGTACATATGTATATATGGTATATGTATGTGAGTGTGTATATATATGTATATATATACACATACACATATATATACACACACATATATGTATATATGGTAATTTTTCAACCATTAAAAAAAACAAAGTAATTCTCTTTCAAGGCAAAATGAATACAAATGGAGATGACCCTATTAAGCAAATTAAGTCAGTCTTGGGCAAATACTGTATGCCTTCTCTCATTTGTAGCTCCTAGATTCATACAGACACATAAAATCATGTGTGTATACATGACAGAAAAAAATAAAAGCAAAACCATGTAGGGAACAAAGGAATGAACAGGGCAGAGGAAAAGTGAGAGGTGGTGGGATGTGGGGAGGTTCTCAGCGTACAATCTGGACTTGTATAAAAAATGGCCTTTTGCAACTCAGTATCATGTACACAATATATACAGTGGGGAAAAAAACAAGTGTTTTGTTGACTGGACATCTTGTCAAACTGCCTTCTAAATATTTATGTTTAAACCCATAGATTAGTTCTACTCCCAAAGCTGTTCAGAGACGCTTCTTTTTGCAGTGGGCAGCAGTCAATACAGAGACTCATAACTTGTCAAAGGACTGAGAATAACTGTCTGTGAGGCTCAGCCTTAGATGGGAAATCTATACCAACCTCCCCAAGACTCAGAGACCATCACAAAAGAAGGCACAGAAAGGATGCAAGAGATGGACGAGCGACTGGGAGGAATGTTAGATGCTCTTTTCTGGGCGTGCCAGGGTAGATGTGCTCAAAAACTCACATCAGCTGTAAGAACTGTCTAAGGTTTCTATTGCTGCGATGAAACACAGTGACCAAAAAGTACTATGTGCGGAAAAGGGTTTGTTTGGGTCACACTTCCAAATTGCTGTTCATTTCTGAAGTTCTCAGGACAGAAACTTAAAACAGGGCACGAACTCGGAGGCAGGAGCTGATACAGACACCATGGAAGAGTTCTGCTTACTGGCTTGTTTCACCTGTTTTGCTCAGCTTGCTTTCTTTATAGAACCCAAGACCACCAACCCAGAGATGGCACCATCCACAACGGGCTGGGTCTTCCCCATTGACCACTAATTAAGAAATTAAACCTTACAGCTGGATCTCATGGAGGCATTTCCTCATCTAATGGACTCTAGTTTGTGTCACAAAACAAGCCAGAACAGGCACCAGCACAAGTCCTGCACGAGACCAAGTCAGTGTGTGTGTGTGTGTGTGTGTGTGTGTGTGTGTGTGTGTGTGTGTGTGGTGTTTAGCACAGTACAACCATGTTTAGCACAGTACAACCATGGAGGGCAGAGAACAGCATTTGGGAGCTGATTTACCTCTTCCACCATGCAGGTCCCAGGGATTAAGCTGAATCTGTCAGGTTTGATAAAATTCACCCTTATCCACTAAGCCAAGAAAATTTTAGAGGTCGAAACATAATCTCCAGAAGGTACAACCATGGAGTCAGTTTGAAGATGACTAGAAATGATATTTTCAAGAAAATGTTATATTGATTTTGTATTTCTTCTAATTGAGTCAATTCACTGTGTTGGGGACACAAAAGTATGCTATGGGACCAGGGGAAAGTGTTCAAGAGTTTACGGAGTTCCCATGGAGAGTTTAAAAGTGGCCCACCCCATGGGAGCCTAAGGTACCCTGACCACATGCTTACAGGGCTAGGCATTGAACTGCCTACTACTTAACTTCTTTTAATTTTACGAAGCATGTTATTATTCTCCAGGTAATTCTGGAGAACCGTAGCACTGAGAAGGTCACCAACTTTTCCACATTTATATAGCCATAGGCATCATATCAGGGTCTGACTATAATCATCTCCAGTATTTAAAAAAAAAAAAAAACCCACACACACTATGTGTGCTCAGATCCAGAACTCTGATCTGAGTCACCGGGAAGCTGATAGCTCAGTCTTCAAACGAGCATGAAAGATTATTGTGTGTTCTAGTGTTCTTTCTGTTACTGTAATAAAACACCGTGGCCAAAAGCAAAGTAAGAGAGAAAGGATTTGACATACGTGTCCAGGTCACAATCTATCACTGAGGGGAGTCAGGGAGGAGCTCAAGCAGAACTTGGAAGTGGAATCCATAGAGGAATCCTGCTTGCTCACCCTCTCTCACGCTCATGCTTAGCTAGCTTTCTTATAAAGTCCAGGACCATTTGCCCAGGGAATGGTGCCACCCACAGTGGGCTGGACCTTCCAAGTCAATTAACAATCAAGACAATACCCTCCAGTCATCCCCATGGGTCACTTTGGTTTGGGCAGTCCCTCAGTTGAGATCCCCTTCTCAGGTGACTCTCGGTTTGTGTCATGTTGGCAGTTAAAGCTGATTAGGACACTGCATTAGCTACTTTTCTGCTTTTGTGACAAAATGCCAGGACCAATAACAACTTGCAGGAGAATGACTTTATTCTGCTTTATGATTCTGGAGGGAGAGTCCATCATTGCAAGGAAAGAATGGTGCCAGGGTCTGGAAGCTGGCTGATCACATTTTTATCCACAGACATGAAACAGAGAGAGAACATAAAGTGGAGCCATGTTATAAGCCTGCCCCCAATGTCATACTTCTTCCAGCAAGGCTCCACCTCCTCAAGGTGATCTAACTGTTCCAAACAGCGCCACCTACAGAAAACCAAGTGTTCAAACGCATTAGCCTATGGGTGACATTTCTGGTTCAAACCACAACCAATACCATACTCGAACACTTGTTCAGACTATTCTTTTTCCCCTCAAAGGGCAGATGGAGTGACGAAGGAGAATATGAGGGAGGAAGATGGTTAATGGTGGCATGGCAACGATGGTGATGGGACTTGTGGGTAAGATGAGGATCAAGGAGAGGGGGAAGAGAACAACAGGATAGAAAAAATAGAAAACAGACATTAAAATGGGCCAGGAATGTCCTCCATGAATGGAGAAGCATCTGAGTTAGAGTTCCCAGAAAAAGATAAACATGGTCACATGTGCCCCTATGATCCTAGCCTTGGGGGGTTGGTGGAGACAGGAGAATTCTGTCATTGGGAGATCCTGCCTCAAGGGAATAGTCCAGATGTTAATAAAAGCACCTGCTTCCTCTGACTGTTCTGCTCTTAGTCCCGCTAGAACCAGCTACGAAAAGATGAGAGTGATACAGGAAGCAAGGGACAACTTAGACAGCTAGAGAAGTCTCTCCATTCCAGCCTCTTCCCTGCACATTGGTCTAACTGCAGGCTCAGGGTATGCCCTTGTCTACCAACAACCAGAAATCTACTTAACCTAAGCAAAGTAAAAACGCTGTTGTCCCGAGGTAGATGTGAATGCTCTGCCCCTGCCAACAAACTTCCATCTGAGGATGAGCTTATAACTGTCCGGAAAGAAATGAATAAATTTCAGGAGGACGCTGTGCCCCACTTTGGTCTTTCAGACTATGAGAGGCAATAGACCCCAAGAAATTGTAATTTCCCTACTTGTCTCAGTCTGGGGGAAGGAAAAGTCTAGTGCCCCTGGTATTAGCCAGGGGAGAACTTGTCTCCTGGAAAGAACATTCACACAACTCTGATAGCTTGCCAGACCACCTTGTACAAGAGCCCAGAAGTAAGACAAAAATGGATCAATGGTGAGTGTTATCCCACACTGGCCAGGACTGCTTAGTTCTGCATACCCCTGTGCCTTCTGTTTACTCCAAAGCTTCACATCATGGTCTTACCACGGACTCGGGGAAGCTTTTGTTACTGGACTTTTTCACTTTTCACTTTTTCCCAACATGGCTACATTAAATGAATCTCCTTTCTTCTTTTCACTGTCCTTGTCGATGTAATTGGCCTAGTGAGGGTAAGTGGATGAGCTTAGTTTGTTGGGGTTTTTGATTCTCAGGCTCTGACCCTAATAGCTCCGCAGGAGAGGCCTAGGTAGTACCACAGCATCAGAGAAGCACCCCGGGTGAAGCCTGAGTGTTAACAAGGGTTTGGTTCCTAAATTCTCGCCACCTCTTAGAGGCAAAGAGGAATGCCATTCATAAACGGAGAGCTGTAGGTTACATCATCCACATAGGGTTTGTGTTATTGATGAATATTTATGTTCCCTTATCAGCAGTTATTGGCTATGGAGGAGTCAGATAAAGACAGGTAGCCACCTGAGCGCCCGAGGCCTTGGATCACTAAGCAGCCTATCAGAAGACCCCACGTCTGGCGGATCTGCAAGAGATAAAGGCATTCTGTAGACTCCATGCCAGAGCAAAGGATAGGAGAGGTGATGTTGCAAACTGAGAGAGAGGAAACTGGAAAAGATCTTTGCCTTTTCCAGCAGATTCTATCTACAAAAGCAGGGAGCAGGGAGCTTCTGAAGGACAGGGTTGTGGGGGAGTGGTAAGACCCAGAATATGTCTGAACATCCATTTTACAGACTTCCCACTGAGGCTGTCCACACTTCCTGGAGGAAGTCCTGTGAGGGCTCTGTCGTAAAGGGGCTAAGCTGGGTGTGAATTCCCAGAGGCCCAAACTATACTTCTGGTGTAGGCCCATGACAGTCTTCTGTAGGCATAAATTCTTGTAGCCTACTTTTAATATGGGTCCAACACTTCTAGCCCACCATTCAGCCGAGGTAGTGGAAGGGAAAAGTTATTAAAATATGGGGGAAAGTGGGCCTGTTTAGTAATAGTTCTTTGAGGGCGAGCTCTAATTTCTTTGGCCACAGTTCAGTCCCATAGCAAATACCAAGTACGACTCAGCAGCTGCAGACCAGACCTATAGGCAGGCAGACACCACACACAAACTGGCAGCTGAAGTTCAATAACCATTAGACTCACCAACCACCCCAAGGTGGGTCCTCAGATGGACAAACTGCCGCAGGAACCTCACAAGCAGCTCTTGAGCGAGCTTTTCTCAGTGGCAGCCTTCGGACTAAGCAAACCAAACCAACGCTTAGTGCTCATCTCCCACTGGCTGTGGGGTTATTTTTATACTCCTTCATCACGGGTCTTTCCACGTGTTTGCTGTATCCAAACATCCTTTCACCTGTGTGCCCCAGCAGCAAAACATCCTTTGACATAACTAACTTTCCAAAAAAACTAGAAGTTTCCACTTCAGTCTACAGTGAAGACTCTCTCTCTCTCTCTCTCCCTCTCTCTCTCTCTCTTTCTCTCTCTCTCATCTTTTGGAAGGAGGTCGAGCAGAGGGCATGTAGAAAAACTCGAAGGAAAAGGTGGTGTTCGAAATAAACCAAGAAATATGATAGTCAGTTGTAGCTGGGAGCTAACCATTCTTCTATAGAAGGTGCATTCACTTAAACAGGTTTTTCCATTGAGGTGACCCTGAAATAAAGTAGACCATGTGTCATGCTCAGGATCTCCCCATCTTGCCCTTCCCTTCCTATTTCTTACTTCTTTCTGTCTCCATCTTTCTGTCTGTCTGCCTGTCTGTCTGTGTGCATCTTTCTCTCTTTTGTTATTTGATTCTCTCTCTTCTTTCCCCGATTATTTTCTCAACCCCTTCCCCCATCCCTCTCTCTGCTTTCTTGACTTTGGAGACCAAATGGACTTCAGTCCAGGCCAAAGAATTAACTAGGAAAGAATAAGAGAATCAGGGACCACAAACCTGGGTCACGTAGGCAAGTTCTCTGTAGCATAGATTTGACTTTATCATTTTTTTTCACAATTACTCTTAATTGATCCTTTGTTATTAAACATGATCAGAAAGCATCCCATGCATAACTTACCATGAGATAAAATGAAGAGGAATTAGAATATCTTTCTTTGGGAACTTCAGGGGTGCAAGGACAGGAAACATGGCCTTCCACATCACCCGTGGGCCAGACAAGGGCAAATACACAAATGGCAGATGTAACCTTGAAAAGGGGAAGGACCTGATCAGGCCAAGTTTAGGGAGTGGTAGGAAGATGGAAAAGGGAAGGACTGAATAGCAGCTTGGGCAAACAGCCTTTTGTGTTTCCCAGGAGACCACTCTGGCACTGTCAGAGGCTCTGCTTGTCCACTCAAAACATCAGAAAGAACGCCAGATAGCTATTTTACAAGTTAACTTTTTGCATTAAAGACCGTAAGGGGATAGTTGCATAACTTGAAAATTCACACGCCGTTATTAGAGGTAGCCTCCATCTGCCCAACTTTTTCCTCAGACTGCTTTAGGGATCATTAATTTTCCAGGAGTCAACCCTGGAAAGATTCTTCATGACAATGAGTCTTCGTTTCAGCCTTCTTTCTCTACAGAATGGTTGTGACCACAAACTGTTCTGCCTGACCAAGCCCACATCTGACCGTTTCCATCCTGCAGGCTCCCGTATCTGCAGCTCATTCTGTGCACGGGTCCTTTCTTGTCCTATCTCACACCCTTCCAGACTCTCATTTCCTGTAGCTGGGACTGATGTAATAGTCTCCTAAAAGACTTCTTCCTTCTTACCTTTCTCTCTTCTTTTCTTCCTCCCTCCTCCCTCTTTCACTTCCTCTTTCTTTCTTTCTTTCTTTCTTTCTTTCTGGTTTTTAAAGACAGAGTTTCTATGTGTAGCCCTGACTGTCCTAGAACTCATTCTGTACACCAGGCTGGCCTCGAATTCACAAAGATCTGCCTGCCTCTGCCTCCTGAATACTTGTACCACCACACCCCTGTCCTCCTTATCTTTCTGACTCTGTCTGCATGAAAATTTTTCCTACTACTGTTCATTTTCCTTGCGTGAAATTGGCGGTCTCCATTCCTGCTAGGACACGAGTCTTTGCCTGGCATGCCAAACCTTCCACTCCCCGCCTTGCTTTCTATTTACCTCATTCAGCTCAGTGTCTCCACTGCCTACAACGATTAGACCCTCAATTTTCCAAGCATGCCTCGATGCTTTGGCCTTGATGCCATTCCGTATACCCAGAATGCCTTTCTTCACCACCTCCAAGATGGAGCCCTCTCTGCTCTGCCCAGCTCCGTCAACTCCTTTGCCGATCTAAGTCCCTGTACCTTTCTATTCCAGTCTTTTCTGGGGAGCTGGTGATAGTCCAACTTCATTATCATTATTTGTCAGTCTACCGTGTATCTCTGACAGCTATGGACCTCATGGACAGGCCAAACAGACATTCCATGTTCTATTCCACACAAGCACTGCAAACTGCACAGGTTAGGAGAGGCAAAAGTTAAATGCAAGTTTATTTAAAAGATGAAGGAGTAAAATGAGGTTCTCTCTCTCTCTCTCTCTCTCTCTCTCTCTCTCTCTTTCTCTCTCCTGCACACCATTCGAAATTCCATTCTAACACTCCCTTGTGTGGTGAGCAACAGCTATGAGTTCCATCTCCCATCTACAGAGGTGCAGGAGTGGAGTCCAGTCAAGTTCTCTTTTAGGACAAGTATACCTATTCTCATGTGGGTCCTTGGCTCACATAGCATTTCCCAAACCAGAGCCTGTCTTCAGGACACTGTAGCTTGGAGTTTCCAACCCTGACTGTGCTCACCTCAACCTTACAATTCCACGCCAGCTGCCTGGCAACTCTGTCCATCTATAAGTGGAAAGGGAAGTGTGTCTATTTTTACAGGACTGTGGGGGAGGCCAGAGGAAGTGCTTCGTTTCTATTTCTTCCCCTAGCCTCTAAGTTTCTGACCAGAGTTTTCTATTTTCAAAACGTTCTGTTATGTAAACATAGGAGACCCATCTCAAAAACAGGAGCCACCTCTGGTACCTTCCAGTGTGTCTCTTCCAGCACCCTACACAATACTGTTGAACATGTTGATACCAAGAAAATGTATGGCTCCAGTATATTTGGGGTAGCCAACTTAGGGCAACAAATCCATTTGGCTCTGGGTACCCAAGATGTTTTCAGTTGTCATTCATTGACAATATTCCTAGAGAAAGATGGCCTTTGTCTCTGTCGTTGTCATCTTAGGCTGTCTCACATAGAAGTGATCATGACCAATAATAACTCAGATAGAAGTTCTTGTATATAGCACATCTCACGATGACTCAAATAATTCAGACAAAAGTGAGTTATGGGAGCCAGAGAGATGGCTCAGTGGTTAAGAGCACATACTGTTTGTTTTTACAGAGGGCCTGAGTTTGGTTACCAACACTCCTCTCAGGCAGCTCACAGTGATCAGTAACTCTGGCTCTGAAAGATATGATGTCTCTGGCCTCCAAGGGCACACACACACACACACACACACACACACACACACACACACACATGAACACACGCATGCAAATGCACACACACATGCATATATACACACATATACAACACACACAAGCTCTCTCTCTCTCTCACACACACATATATAAACATAGGCTCTATTTCTCTTTCTCTCACACACACACACATATACACACACTCCCTCTTACTCTCTCTTTCTCTCACATTCTCTTTCTCTCTCACATACACACATACACAAACATACATACTCTCTTTCTCACACACATACACAAACACATACACACTCTCTCTCACACACATACACATACACACACACACAATTACAGATAATCAAATAAACCCCAAAATATTTAAAGGGAATTACAAACAACGTGATCAGCGTCTTGATGTTGTATCAACTATGTGGCCTGAACTCATTGTATATCTGATTAAGACCTGCTTCCCCTTTTAAGGAGACGTGGCAGGAGGCAGGCAAACACACAGGTGCAAGTACCAGTGGGGACTATGTCATTTTCAAATGGTCCAACATAAACATGCCTTTCAGATTGTTACAAAGCTGGACAACATTCATAGCCCAGTACCCAACAATTGGGTTGGGCTTACACCCTGGAGGTCTGAGATCTGAGATTAGAGAGTTTATCTTGATGCAATGATGAATCAGAAGAAATCATAAGAAAACAATGATTATTTTTTTTTCCTACCTTTGTCCCACATGCCCGTATCCCCAGGGAGAGAATTTCTGGACCCGGTGTGATCATAAATATGGATCAATCTCCCTAAATGGCTTGGAACTATTTTAGATATCTAGTCTATCGAGAGTGGGAGAGGACAGCGCAGGACCCAATCTGTGTTCAAACATTGCATCTGTGAGCAGAGACAAGCACTTTGGCCAAGTTCCAATTGGTGGATTCAACGAAGAATAACATGAACCTTGGATTCTCCATTGTTGGGGCAAAGACAATGTGATGAGGTATTTTCTGATTTTCCCCCATCCTGCTCTGATATTTTATGATTCTTTGTGTAAGATACCATGAAGTTCAACTGACTGGCTTCATTTCTCCTGTTTGGTATGGGTGAACCAAGGGCCAGTGTTGCGTTGCGTCATCTCGGGTACAGTAATGAGTGAATGAGATTACACAATGCCTGCTTTTATTAATGGGAACACTCTTCCAGCAAACATGCAATACGGTTGAGCTCATGCTGGCCTTCGTGCCCAGCCCAGCTACATTGTCAGGATCCTACAGAACATGATACAGATGCTGAAAGTTGTAGCAGTTGAAGAGGGCAGGCACATCAGAGAATGACACAAGCTAACAGCCCATAGCCTTGTTGATGCTCACAGTGGATGCTCAGAGAATGCTGAGTGAGTAAGGGTGAGTCACGGCAGAAAGACTAGTAGACTTGTTAACTGCCTGGAGCAGGCACCTTTGAACTTCGCTGTTTTCCTGAGGACTGAGTCTCCGTGTGGGTGAGAAGGAAGGAGTTCAAGTTTAGGCGCACTTTAGGAGTTCCCAGAAGTCAAGGGCTCTCAAATAGGGGCATTCCAACTCCTCATGACATGGGATGTGTTTTCCTACGTTAATCAGATACAAACTCTACCTCAAGAGGTTGGTCACAGGAAATATCCTGATCCAAATCTATACGCTTAATCCTGAGCTTTGCCTGCTAAGACACTAGCTCCCTTGTGCTGGATGTGGGGAAATGAGATATCAGGACAGATGTAGGTGAGCACATTTTTCCTTGGGTCTTTCCTGCTCTCTACTACTCACCCCATCTCTTGGAATCACCTGGTTCCGAGAACACATAGCTGACACCACCCCTGGCGGAGGGCACCTCCTGGTAGCTCTGAAAACAGACAACAGACAACAGTTAGACAGACAATTCTTCTTTGAAGATGCCAAAGTCCCATCTTCTTCAACCAGACCTCAGGAGGGGTTGAGGCTGGTACTGTCCTCCAGCATTTTCTATGCCGTGGATCTTTGGAAGACACAAGGCACCGATGGCCATCCTGTGCTTGCTATTTTTCTCACATAGACAATTATCTTTTCTAATTCTTTTTCAGGAGGCCCCTCCCTGATCCACCTTACTGAAATTGGTACACCAATTGGTTGTTAGTGGTACCCATTCTTTGCCCTTTAGCCCCTGAGTTCTGGGGTAAGAGCCAGGATGAGGCCATGGGACAGAAGAAAACCAACTGACCATTCAGATTTCAAGTTTGAGAGAAAGGAACTTTGATAACAAGCCACTTGCCCAATGGTGGAGACTTCTGGGCTAGCATAAATTGCCTGTTCCTTTTGCCCTATCAGGCTTCAAGTCATCAGATTCCTAGTGTCAGAGGACAAGCTAGTTAGCTTTTATGAAGTATGACACGCAGCAGAGCTCTGTCCTCTGGGGGCCCGACTGATCTCCTTGTGCTCGTCTCTGTCTTTTGTGGATGCTCCTTAATTCTTGTCACTTCTCTTTCACTCGTTTCCCTCGAGCATATTGAAGAGGTTGCTAGCCTTCATGCCGCAGAGTACTCAGGCCCAGAAAAACTTGGGGGACTTTTTCTTTTGAGGCAGCTCAGAGCTGACATCTCCCATGGAGTCAGCCCTTCATCTGGGAGAACTCACACCGTTTGCAATTGGAAAGTAGTTAGCATTGAAACTTCTGCTCCAAGATCATGAGATAGTCCAGGGGCTCTTAATGGGTAGTAACTTAGTGGGTTGAGGCCCTTGCCACCTAGCCTGATAATACCTGAGTTCTATAACCAGAACCCACACAGCAGGAGAGAAATAATTCCCTCAGTTCATTCCGTAGTGAGGATTTTGGTTTCTTTAGAAACAAAGACATATTATAAGACTGTATTTTCATTTTAATCCCAGCTGTGTGATATGAGGCTGTTTCGGACAGTCCACAGCAGCTGACTGTGATTTGCCTTGTGCTCTAGCAGGAGCGTGATTTTGCCAACAGCAGATAGTTTCTGCCAGTCTGTGATGTTTAGAACTCTGGGGACTTTTCAGAGGATGTATAAATGCTAGGGCTCCAGTAGAAGGGGCTGATGGCTGGTTGGTCGTTGGGTGCTTTTGGTTGTTGTTTGTCAAGTAATCATGTGCAAAAAGACTAGAAGAAGTTATCTATCCTTCCAGCAAAGATCAAGCTTGTCCCAAGGAACTTGATACCCCTAATCTGCAGGAATTCGTCTAACAATATAGTCGCCCCTTTTCTCCTTTCCCCTGTATCTTCTTTTCTCTCCTACCTAGTGTTAAGGGGTTGAAAGTGTGGAAGAAGAGTGAAAGCCAGAAGAACTCACAAATAGTAAAAAGACCTGTGACATTGTTCTTTGATCTCTATACGAGCACCATAGCACATTCGCAACACACGTAGACACACAAAATAAATATAAAAACAAAATAAAACAAAACAAAAATAACAGCAACAAAAGAGATACTGACTTCTTTTTACCCAGGGCACATTGGGTAAGTACTTGTCATGTGCTGCAAGCAACAAAGCTATAAAGGCAGAGCCTTTGAAATTAAAATCTCACACATGGGACATCGGACTACAGGATTTGAAGTCTACCTTGTTGGGGTTGTCTTGCTTTGGTTCAGTATTTCCTCGGGGTGCCCTCATTCCTCCCTTTGAAGGTAGCAGTATATATTCTACGCCACTGTATGCTGGAAGTATGTGATTTGAGGTTTCATTTTATAGGGGGTTACAATTAAGAGATTACCTCAAGTCTCAGAAAAGAGATTTGGACTTTGGACTTCAAGAAGTTGTGAGACTGTGAAAGATTCTGAGGATTTTTAAAATTAAAGTGTGTTTTACACTATCATATGGCCATGAGCCTATAGGAGCCAGGGAGTAGAATGTGGTAGTTTGAACGAGAAATGTCCTCCATAGACTTAGGCAGTAACACTTGGTTCTCAGTTGGTGGCCCTGTTTGGAGCGTTTAGGCAGAAATTCAGCCTTGCTGGAGAAATCACATCACTTGGGGCATATACTTTGTTTGGACTGATTACCCAAGTCAAAAGTAATCTCCTTTTGATTGTTTTTTTTTTAAGATTTATTTATTTTTATTTTTATGTATTTCTTTTATTGTTGCTCTAAATTGTTATTTTAAAAATGTGGTTGTTTGTTTGTTTGTTTGTTTTGCCAGTGTTTATGTGTACCCTGTGCACGCCTAGCACTCTCGGAGGTCAAAATGGATCTCCTGGAACCATTATCTCAGGCCCATCTCTCCAGCCTATCTTTTAAATGTAACCATGCAGTCTCAGCCTTATGAGCACCGTATACATAGGACTGTTTCTTCCTAACCGACACTCCCGAGTCAACTGTAGACATAAGTGCAAATCAGGAAGAAGTGTTCTATCCCCATGGAATCTCGTGCTACCTGATCTACCTGTCTCTCACCCACCCGCTGCCCCCACAGGCAATCAGAGCCTGCTTTGTCTGACGAATGTAAAGGCACTGGAGAATTGCTGGAGGAGTTTTCCCAGATTTCTGGAGAAATACAGATTTCCCCAGAAGCCTATCCAGGACAGTATGCTGATTCTGAGGCGGTGTAGGAAAAACCCAGGACTTATAGAGCTTTCCTGGAGTTCCTCAGCAGCAGCTTGTTAGGAGTGGTAGCATGGATGAACCAGAGAGAAGGTCTCTGATGAAGCAAGATGGCAAAGCCTTCTAGATGTGTGCAATTTGCATTTCATCTCAAAGTGGTTTACCAAGATGCGAGGGAGAAAATCCAGAAGGTGGAAAGACAGGCTTACCCTAGTAAGTTCACCTCTGGCTGAGGAACTGTCAGTGATGCTGCTGAGGCATACACTGAGAGGGAGAGGACGAGAGAGAGAGAGAGAGAGAGAGAGAGAGAGAGAGAGAGAGGGGGGGGGGGAGAGGGAGAGGGAGAGGGAGACAGAGAGGGAGAGGGAGAGGGAGAGGGAGAGAGAGAGAGCGCTCATTTGAAGGTATTGCCTATGCTCCAATAGATGGCTCTACAGCCATGAACATGCAGGCAGCATAGACTAATCTAAGTAAGTTTACTATAAACAAAGGATGTGAATGGTGTTTGACGGGAGATGTAGCAGAGAAAACCCGGGGAGAGTCAGAAGAGGAAGATGGAGGGTAGATATACGATCAAAACACATTGTACGGGTGTACAAAAGTCTCAAAGAATAAATAGAAAACAATATAGTTTAAAACCAAACTTACTGGTCTAGGAAGATGTCTCAGCAGTTTAAGAGAACCAACTGCTCTCTCAGAGGTCCTGAGTTCAATTCCCAGCCGCCACGCTGTGGCTTACAACCCTCTATAACTCTAGTCTCTTAGGGTCAGGTGAGCTCCTCTGGTGTACAGGTAGGTGCACATGCAGAGAAAACATCCACCTACATAAAAACAAATAAATCTTAAGAAAAAAAATAATTAAATTTACCGAACCCAACTGAAATAATAAGGAGAAAGGAGGAAAAACATAAAGGGCTAGTTTTAGTGTGTGTGTGTGTGTGGGTGTGTGTGTGTGTGTGTGTGTGTGTGTGTGCATGTGTGTGTGAGGAGCACACATGTCCCCAGACACATGAACATTTGGAGGCCTCCTCTATCACCGTCTGTCTCTGCCTTGTTCTTTTGAGGCAGAGTCTCTTGTTATACTTGGAGCTTGCAATTTGGGTCCATATGTACACACACACACACACACACACACACACACACACACACATCCCAGTAGCACTGCTGTCCACACAGCTCCTGCATGCAAAAGGTATACACACACGGCTATGCTGGAATGCACTAGAATCCAACCTCTCGGTGCTTTTAGCTGTAGAGCTGTCTCTCTGTCCCCAGTGGATAAATTGAACAACTGTCAAACGAGTCCCAGCTGAAAGAGAGGAGTCCTTCTCTCACTTACTTCACCTCTGTCCTCCATTAGGGCAGCCTAACCCTGGTTGCGATGAAGAAAGAACGGCAGACACACATTATGAAATATGAGGAATTCTGGGACTCACTGACCGCTCCAGTGATTATGAAAACCGTGAACTCTTTTTTTAAAAGCAGATTTTTCACTGTTCTCCATTAAGATCTGATTACCTGGCCCATTAGCATCTGGCTCTTTTCATCCTGATGACTACAGAACGCTGTCGACGTGACCATTAGTGGGTAAAGAAAGCTGACATGGTTATCTTGATTAACTCATCAATAATCATTTGGAATAATTTTTCTTCATTGCGGCAGTGGATCCTCCACATGCCCTGTAATAATTGTGTACATCGAGGTGCAGGAAATTAGCATAAAGACTGTCGACCCTGGAGGGGGAGTTTTCTGCTTCGAACAAACACCACTGAAAGTTATCGCAGATGCATTTGATGCAGCTATCAAACGGTCCATAATGCCATTCCATAAGCATCTGTTCATAGCTAAGGTTCACACTTCCAAACAAGAGCGAACAGTAACATGACCGTGCTCCTAACCCCTCCTTCTTGTCACGTTAGTTTTGATACAAGGAAAACACAACAGCAGCTCCCTGTACATAACTGCACACACGTATCCCATTCTTCAGACAAGAGGAAATAAAATAACACTTTCAAATCCCATTCAAACCCCGTTCCTCTAGCTGAAGAGTTACTAGCAATTAATGGCTGCTGTCTAGGCCCATTTTCTTCAAGGATGGAGCCCCTATGGAGCTACCTATGCACCAGAAGATGGTCCTACTCCCATGGACATTCAGGTAGCACTAAAGGACTCGGTGCCTTTAAAAATGCAGAAGACTGAAATTGGGAAGGCAAGGGATAGGAAGATGGGGCAGGAATGGGAGGGGAAGAGTGGGGGTTGATCAAAACGTAGTATATTCATTATGGGATTCTCAGTAATAAAAAGAATGAGCTAGGCGGTGGTGGCGCATGCCTTTGATCCCAGCACTTGGGAGGCAGAGGCGGGAGGATTTCTGAGTTCTGAGGCCAGCCTGGTCTACAGAGTGAGTTCCAGGACAGTCAGGGCTACACAGAGAAACCCTGTCTCGAAAAACCAAATAAATAAATAAATAAATAAATAATAAAAAATAAATAAATAAAAAGAATGATGTCGAGATTTTCAATGTATTTCCCAAAGTTTCAGATTTGGTTCTCAGATGGTGCCGGGACATAATAGAGATGTAGAATTTTGGCTCGTGAAGGATTTTTAGGGACCAGTTCATCTAACTCACATTATGGGACTGGAAGACATTGCACTTTAACAAAGTCTTGTATTTAGTAAGCAGCTGGACCACTTATCTAGATCCGCCAAGGAAAGCCCCCCAAATTTCTTGGTATAAGACATCACAGATTCAAAGAGAGTATAGGAAACATGACTAGGGGGAGACAGAAACTTCCAGATTATTCTTTCCTATGGATTTAGGCAGTAACGATTTCTGGTTTGTTACTCTCAGGCATAAATTGATCCTGGTTGGTCTATGTTCTCTCCTCAGGACTTGGACAATGAATCCAGCTGTGGTCTTATTCCATCAAGACTTATGGGTCCATATCAATACTGACTAACACAATCCAGTTGTATGCACTTCCTGGTTGTGTCCTCTCAGTCAGAAGTCACCTCAGTTGGTTGAAGTAAATGGTCCTAAATCACCAGTTCAGATCCTGTATCAAAAGGCTAAGTTGTGTGACCAGACCAAACCTTGAACATGGATTGGGTGTTGTACCAATAGCTGTCCCACGTTTTAACAGCAGGATACAAATTACTGACAGAAAATCCGACATCCCATGGCAATTGGCAAGAGAATTTTATTTATAACAAGAAAACTCACGATCCTAGTGCCTTTTCCAACAGAAATATAATGTGAGCTACATATAGGACTTAAATTTTTCTGTTTTTCACATTTTAATTGTTTCAAAAAAAAGTAGGTGAAATTAACCATAATATATTTCATTTTGCTCAATATGTCCAAAATATAATCTCAACACATAATCAGCATTTTTTTAAATTACAGATTCCTTTGCATGCCAAATTAAAATTTCATTTTAAAATTACCATGATAATTTATACTCTTTTAATTATACCCTCAAAAATTAGCATGCCTGGATCTTACATATACAAATACCTCAATTTATATGCTCAGAATTGTTTTCTCTGACTATAAATTCCATAAAATTTATAGTAAAAAATAAATTTCTGAGGACTTGGTAGACATCTGTATAAGACATCACAGATTCAAAGAGAGTATAGGAAACATGCCTAGGGGGAGACAGAAACTTCCAGATTATTCTTTCCCTTGAATTTAGTCAGTAACAATTTCTGGTTTGTCACTCTCAGGAACAAATTGATTCTGGTTGGTCTATGTTCTCTCCTTGGGACTTGGACAATGAATCCAGCTGGGTAAAATGTTGAGCAAGCGTGAGGACTTGAGTTCAAACCCCCCAAACTACCTAAAATTGGGTGTAGCATCACACTTCAGGGACCCAAGGGCTCCTACAGCAAGATCAGAGGTGGGACAGGAGAGTTCCCAGAAGCGTAGGGAACACGCAGCTTGAGATACAGCAAACGACAGAGAGACTCTGTCTCAAATAGGGTGGAGGGTGGAGACTGATCCCTCATGCTGTCCTCTGACCTCCACATGTGTGCCATGGCATGTACCAACCCACACACGTGAACCAGTGTACACATACACATCACACTCATACATGCACACAAAAAGAGAAAGTAGATTCTTATACCCAACTATTTCAAACGCACAAAGTTCACCCCTACTGAATGTCATGAGCCTTAAATATTTTCACCCACCTTCATAAGTAAATTCTCTATAAAACAAAAGGTGCTCTGGCTTTTAAGTTTTAAATTGGCATTGCCCATTTCAAAATTACTTTCGTTCAGATTAGATACATTCTGTCCCTTCTGTGTCCACTCAAGATTATTAACACCAAATTTTAAGGTATTTAATGAAATACAGTGTTAAATGTATCAACATTAGCATACTTTAAATTTTTTCCTTGTGTTTCCGGTGGCCAGTTTTCATGAAAACATTCTGCCTATTTCTGCGTACTGTAAAAAATACATAAAATTGTTATTTTTGTATTATCAAAGTTTCAGTTTCAAGATAGATTGTTCTCACTGTCTAAGCCCCCCCAATAGGCTGTTTCCTGGAGCGTCAGATTTAGCTCATTTGTATGCAGCGTGATGTCATGGAGGAAATGTAAAGCACACTTCCTTGTTTGTCTCTGGTAGTTGAACATGTGACACTCGGTCTTTCTGTTCTCAGAAAAGACCAGAGTTAAAGGTAAAGTAAAGGAAGTCTGCTCAGCTTCACCTCCAACTCAGCCAGTGAGCACGAGCACAGAGCACACCCTCAAAAAAAAAAAAAAAAAAAAAAAGTCACTGTCTTCAAAGTCTTTCAATACTTCCGCAAATTGCCTCTGACTCGTAGCATAAGCACAAATATATCAAAGACTGTCAACAACGCCATCATAATGTCATCGGGGAACATGCACCAGCAAATTGAGCTAAAGCATCTTCAATACGCATCATACAGAGGACACAGTGTCATTTACCTAGAAATTCCAATAAATTAAGGCCCCAATGTGGCATCATGGAACCGTCCGTTTTTAATGACTTAACTTTGAAAGACACTAGAAAATGCAAAAATGCACGGCATGGCTTTCTTTAACCGACTGTGATTTCTATAACTGAAACAGAAACTCCTTCTACCATCCATTTGGATGGATTATGTGTGTGCAGAAGAAACCAAGCAGCTTTATCCCCGACCAAAATGACGCTTGCCCAGCTCTTCTCTGAAATAGCTTAAAATATTTACGGGCTATATATTTACCCATGTGTAGAGATGCTTAACTGTGAGCCCAGCACCCCGACTGTAGGGAAGCAGGATTACGAAGTGGAGACCAGTTGATGCTACGTAGTGAGAGCATGTCTTTAAAATAAATAAATAAAATATTATTAAACATTTAATTGCATCTTCAGGTGACTCTCCATAAGTTTTGTTTGTTTGTTTTTTGCTTTTTAGTCTGAGAAATATTTTAGGGGCTATAGAGATGACTCAGCAGTTAAGAGCACTGGCTGCTCTTCCAGAGGACCCAGATTCAAATCCTAGCACCCATACAGTTAGTCACAACCATCTGTAACTCCAGTCCCAGAAGATCCAATGCTCTCTTCTGACCTCCACAGGCACCAGGCACACATGTGGGGTCCAGACACACGTGCAGACAAAACATCCATATGCATAAAATAATAAAATTTTTTTTTAAAGAATAATTTTAAGTTGTACGTGGTGACTTACATCTGCAATCCCAGAACTTTGGAGTTTGAAGTAAGAAGATTGCCAGAAGTCCCAGCTGAGCTTCAGCCATGGAATGAGATCCCAAGAAAAGAAAAAAAAAAGTAAGAGAAAGAAAAAAAGACTTAAAAATTATTTCACATTGTTTTGGCTGGTTTTGTGTCAGCTTGATACAACCTAGAGTCATCAGAGAGAAAGGAACCTGGGTTGAGAAAATGCCTCCTTAAGATCCAGCTGTAGGGCATTTTCTCAATTAGGGATTGATGGGGACGGCCCAGCCCATTGTGGGTGGTGCCGTCCTGGGAAGGTGCTCCTGGATTTTATAAGCAGGCTAAGCAGCCATGGGGAACAAGCCAGTAAGCAGCACCCCTTCATGGCCTCTGCATCAGCTCCTGCTTCCAAGTTTCAAGCCCTGCATGAGTTTCTGTTCGGACGTCCTTTGGTGACAAACACCAATGTGGCAGTATAAGTCAAATAAATTCTTTCCTCCCCAGCTTGCTTTGTGGTCATAATATTTCATTACAACAGTAGAAACACACACACACACACACACACACACACATAATTTTTACCATTTACTGTGAAATTGTACCACAGATCCCCCATCTCTATTTTTCCCTTTCATATTATTTTATATTTTCATTTACTTTTTTGTCGGTAAAATTTGTCCAGAGTCATGAGAAGTCTGCTTTGTTGCAGAAGATTTTAAGAATTACAGATCTTTCCTGATACTTGGTCCCTTTTCTGAGCTTCAGTCAAGCAAAAAGTGAAAAAAATAAAATAAAATAAAGGCGAAAGCCAGATATGGTAGTACAGCCTTTAGTTCTAGCACTGGAGAAGGCTGAGCTAGGAAGATTGAATGTCTGAGACCAGCCTGAGCTACATGGACAATTCCAGGATAGCCTTAGCTACCTAAAAGACCCTGTCTCAAAACAAACAAACATATTCAGAAAAGCAAAGGAACTGTGTCCTGAGGTCCCTCCCTCCCTCCCGGTGGTGACTGCCCAGATAAGCAATTCTATCAAATAAAACCCCTGACAGCCACTGATAAAAGAGGTATTCACAGAGAACGCTTGTATATTTGACTCTCAAGTTACCACCAATTTTATTATCGGGCTGTTAATTAATTAGTCACTATACTGGTTCTGAGGTCATAGAACCCAGCACCGGGCTAGGAAATCCCTTGTCAGAGAAGAAGGTGGTTGAAGGCTTGGGAAACTGGTCTATGGGGAGTTTGGGTTGCAGCCGGGAAAGGAAGAAGGATGGTCCAGGATCTGGAGGGGGGGCGGAAGTAAGAAGCCAACAATGCCTGTTGAGAGCCCCAAAGAACATGGCCATGAAGTTGGTGGCCAAGAAGGCAGGAAGGGCAAAGCATGCCCCAGCCTGTTGTAAGGCATCTAGAGTTCACAGGGCCACCAGTTCTCCACCCCAATTAAAGGCTTTCTACGGCCTGACCCGCTCTTGTGGTTTCTCCAGACAGAAGTGGCTTTGTTATGGGGGAGCATGGGGGCCCCCCCGGAAGCAGCTGTGAGTGTGTGGACTTCCTGGTTGCAGCCTTTCTCTTCTGAATGCCTCCCTGGGACCCCTCTGTCCGCAGCCTTTTATCTCCCGTGTTTCATCTGGGTCTCGCTGAGTATATTCTGTAATTCGCTTTGTCAACTGCTGCACCCCCCACCCGCTCTCCCGCCCTGGAATGGTCCTTTCTTGATCTCTCTCTCCTCTCTCTCTCTCTCTCTCTCTCTCTCTCTCTCTATCTCTCTCTCTCTCTCCCTCTCTCTCTCCAATTCCCTTTTTTGTTCTCCCCAAAAAAAAAACATATTTTTAAACTAATGTTTTTAGCTTTCGAGTTTATCGCAGCTCAAAAAGGCCTACAATGCTTGGCGCTAAAAAGAACTGTTCAAGTCTCGCCTTCCACCCACCCAGACATCGCCGTTTCATCTCTGAGGGATTTTCCCCCTCTAATTCACCCTAAAACCTTACATGATTTAAATGGTACATGATGACCTCTCGATTCATGAATTTTAAGATATGACATGTGGGCCATTTTCTTAAAACTTTTAATTAGCACATGACCATTGTGGATATGTAAGACGATCTTTGAAGATGTGGACACAGCATGCAGCAACGAAATCCGTGTGACAACGTGCCTGTCTCTTTAAATATTTATCTTTTCTCTCCATTTTGGGAAACATTTTTTTTAAAAAATCCTCTTTCTAGCTATTTTTGAAAATACGCAAAAAAGAGGTCATCCTGCCGTGCTGTGTGAAACGCTAAAATCTGTTCCTCTTTTCTAACTGTAGGCATGAACCCCCAAATCAGAGCCACTTTACCAACCCGCTAAGCTTCCAGATGGACACCTATACAATCGATGGGTATCTCTGATGTCACATGCCTGAGACCTTGGGGGACTGGTAGCTCTGTGCCTCAGTTCACTCAATGTCCTAGGAGCTCATCTGAAGTATTTTTGTGTGTGGGGGGGCGGTTTATTTTGAATGCTTTGGAACCGGGACCAAGAATGGCCTCTGTTTTAAATAGTTCAGATGGAGATTGAAATGAGAAAAGTATTCTTTGCCTTACTATAGGCTTGTGTTTGAACACTAGTGAGCACAGTGTAAAAGGTTCAGTAGGTTTTAAGGCTTAGGAAATAGGGGTATACCCATACTGACAATTTATACCACTTTGAAACTACAAATACTACTTTGATTTCCACCCTTCCCCCTTCTCTGTTCCCTTAGGATATTGTAGGGAACCCATGATTAGTTTTGGTTTTTAACCAAGAAAGCACTTAAATCTCTTTTACGCGAGTACTTTCATAACATCCGATTGAATAACCCAACTTGCTGTTCAGTTCACCCTACTGGAGACAAAGGTAGGAAACATTTTCTGATACCTAGCTTGGGATTTAGATTTTAAAAACTAAAGTTTGTAATGAATAATTGCTCCTGACTTACAATGTTCCTTTCCTCCTCCCAGCTATATATTTGTTAATAGTTTTGAGTGTATTAATCTACCCGTCTCAATTCTGGAGTCATCTGTTTTCTTAAGGCCCCAGCAAGACGTTAGCTTGTTCAAATGTCCTCCACCGATGATGAGCTCTGCACGACATAATGTTGGAGTTGGGATCCTTGGGTGTTTCTGTAACTTGGCTGTGTTCTAGTCCTACTAGGCCTAATATACGAATGAATTACAGTCCTGCCTAAACACTGCATTAGTTTGAAAATATGAATTGCTTCGTAGGTTTGTGGGCAAGAGCCATGCAGGCTTGCTTTCACCCTTGCAGTGGTAAGACACACACAGGCAAAGTCAGTACTTTCTGGGTGAAGTTTGAGGGCCAAGTCCCTCTCTTTCAGAGTTCTAGAAAGCTACAGGTTCTATAGAAGACAAAAGTTAGCTTGCTTCCAAAACCAAGACTGAGTCCTATACTTCACTGGTGTTGTTTGGTTTATCATTCATGACCTAGTGGCTGACACTCAGTCAGAGGCTTCATTCAAAGCTTGCTAGATCGTATTTTACTCACCATTCTAAGAAATGCAGTTGTCTTTCAGTTTCAGGTTAGCCACAGCAGCAAACTATAAAGAGGTGTTATGATGATAAACTCAAGAGCGACAGGAAAGGGAATGTTCCACTTGGCCTCAAGGCAAAAGCAGATGACGCACAACAAGAAGACCCAAGTTCAATTCCCAGCATCCAGGTAGGGAGAAGATTCACAGCTGCTTGCAATTCCAACTTCAGGGGATCCAATGCCCTCTTCTGACCTTCGAGGGCTCCTGCACTCACATAGACCACATAGCCATATGTACACAGACAAAAATAAAAATCAATCTTTCAGGAAACAAGTGTATTAAATTATTATTTCTTTCACTCACCCAAGAAGTCATGGTAGGTATGTTTATTCTTCAAAGCCCTGACTTAGTGTGATGTCTTAGTACCTGAGGGAGTTGGCCCAGGTAATCTAGCAAATGTGTGGAATAGTTCAATTTTTTGTTACTTGTTGCTGATGTCTTGAGACATGATCCGTAGCTCGATCTTCAGATCGGGATCCTCCTGCCTCCACCTCCCAAGTGCTGAGAGTTTCTGCGTGCAACACCATGTCCAGCTTGCAATTCTTCGTTCTTGGTGTCGTTTAAGTGATGGAGATCAAATTCCGTTAGGTCTTAACTCGGGTGGAGTATGAAATCTCGCTGGTCCAAGAAAGCCCTTATTTCTTTTAGGGTGTGTTTCTCGGAAACTTTACCAGAAAGACTATGACAATTCAACTTTTTTTTACAGCAGAGGGATTTGTCTTCCTCTGCTTCGGCACAACGCACTGAGAAACGCTGTTCCAGAGTTTTCTTTTCTTCCGGACTTCCTTGTAACGCGCTGGAGTGCCTCAAAAGCACAACACTACCCGAGAACGAATTTCCGCCGGGCGGTGGTGGCACAAGCCTTTAATCCCAGCACTTGGGAGGCAGAGGCAGGCAGATTTCTGAGTTTGAGGCTAGCCTGGTCTACCGAGTGAGTTCCAGGACAGCCAGGGCTACACAGAGAAACCCTGTCTCGAAAAACCAAAAAAAAAAAAGAGAGAGAGAGAGAGAGAGAGAACAAATTTCCAGTTAGGGGAGATCTGGTGGCTGCATTTTATCCAAACAAACAAACAAAGAAATCAAAGCAAGAACATGGATGTAGAAAAGGAGGCAGCCCCATTCAACTAAGAGCTACAGTCTCTTGGTACTTGAGCATGAAGTGGCCCAAGTGCAAATATTCATGTGTGGAACATCATACAAAATCATGTGCCAAAATAAAAAATAAAAAAAAATCCTGTATGCCTTTTATTCTTCTTGTTCAAAAACAAAACAAACAAAAAACAAACAAACAAACAAACAAAAAACCACCCAGACCAAAAAACCCACAAAATAAAATAAAAACAAAAACAAACACAAAAACACAAAAACCCCCTCAAAAACCCTAAGTTATGTTTTTTCTGTCCAGACCAGTGGTTGTCAGCCTTCCTAATGCTGCGACCCTTTGATACAGTTCCTCGTGTTGTGCTGACCTCCAACCGTAACATTATTTATGCAGCTACTTTATAACTGCACCCATGGTCTTAGGATCCCCGTGAAAGGGTCGGTCAACCCCCAAAGGGTCATGACTCACAGACTGACAATCTCTGGTTTAGACCAAGCACATGAAACAGGACAACATGGCTGCTCTTCTGCGCCCCTTCCCCAACCCCCATGTAATGCTTTATCACACACCTAATAATAAGTTACTGTCATGCTGCTGAATGATGCTCCTTCTTCACTGTGGTCGCCAAGATCTAACTGTCCGTCATGTTTATATTCTACCTACCTCTGAGATGGTCCATGAGACTCTACTTACGATGTTCAATGCCCATTGTCAACTTGATGGGATTCAGAGTCACCATGGAAACACACTTTTCCATGTGCCCAAGGGAAAGTTTCCTAGAGATTTAAAGAATGAGCAAAGGTCCAGCCTGTATGTGGGCTGCACCATCCTTTGAGCTGAATATAAAGGTGAAAGTGAGCCGAATACCAGCATCCCTCTCTGCTTCCTCACTTAGGATGCAGCAGGATGGTGACATGCCTGCCTCAAACTTCCTGGCACAGCCTCCCCATGACAATGGACTCCACTCTCCAACTGTGAGCCAAAATAAGATGGTGCATGCCTTTAGTCTCAGCACTTAGAGGCAGAGGCAAGTGGATCTGTGTGAGCCAGCCTGGTTAATACAGTGAGACCCAGGACAGCCAGGGATACATAGAAAGACCCTGTCTCAACAAACAAATAACAACAAAGCAAATAAAACAATAAATAAATTATAAAATAATAAATGTGGCCAGGTATTTCGTCACAGGAAGAAAAAAAAGCAAACAACACAGTACACTTTCTCTCTTTTTTGGTTTATTTTTTAATTAAAATTTGATTTTTTTTTATACAATACATTCTGATTATGGGATCTCCTTCCTCAACTCCTCCCAGATCCTCTCCAACTTTCCACTCACACAAATCTATAGCCTTTCTTTCTTTCTCTAATAAGAATACAAACAAGCATCCACAATGTCTGGCTTCGTATTTTATTTTTACTTGACTATTATATTGGGTCTTTTTTTTTTTTTTTGGCTCTAAGCCATTTAAAATTACTATTTGAGCAAAGCGGGCTGTGAAATAGTTAAATTAACATTTCAAATAGGTTAGTTGCTACTACTACTACTAGAAACTTATTCTGATGGGTCTAATAGTAACCTGATATTTTTTAGATTTCAATATTGAGACAAAAATCCAATTTCCTTGGATGGTTACCCCATTTCTCTAAAGATAGCTGACATAGGCAAAGAATATATATGACATACACACACTCGTGTGTGTGTCTGTGTGTGTGTGTGTGTGTGTGTTCCAAACACCTCGTTCCCACTAACCCTTGAACTGCCTCATCTCAGAGATGAAATGCTATGAAGTATTCCCTGACTTATCGGTCAAGAGTTTGCCAGGGAGAAACAGATTTGGCTATGTATAGCCCAATGCCTGGCAAATAATAGATTTATCAAGTAAAATTCTCTCTGTGTCTTACAGCAACAAATCTGCTGGATGCCTTCTCTATGTTGGCACAGAAAACCCAGTGCTGTCAGCTTTCTCAATTTTCTCTTCGCTCTTCATACAGTCTTGTGTTTGTTGTCAAGTGGTCCAAAAAAGCAGCACATCTGCAAATTAGACAGGAAAAGGGGGGGAGGACAGTTGTTGTTGTAGTAGTAGAAGAAGGAGGAGGAGAAAGAGGAGAAGGAGGAGGAGGAAGAAGAGGAGGAGGAGGAGGAGGAGGAGGAGGAGGAGGAGGAGGAGGAGGAAGACCTCCACTTCTCCTTTACTTTGTTTAGACACAAATACCACCCAGAATAAAACCAGTCCAAATTAGAAGAAAAGAATTTAATTTAGCTCACTATGCCAGATTATTGTCCATTACTTTGGAGAGATCATTGGAGTGGGATGTTTAGATTAGCTGGTCACATTGTATCCACAAGAACAGAGAGAAATGGTGCAGAGAAGAATGCGTGCATTCTTGCTTGCATCCTTGGGCTCAGCTTGATTTCTCTACTTACACATAGTTCAGGGCCTCCTGCCTAGGGAATGGTGCCACCCGCAGTAGGCTAGGTCTTCTCGAATCAATTAATTCAACTAAGCCAATCACTCTCACACTAGCTCATAGGCCGGCTCAGTGTATACAGTTCCTAATCAAAACTCTCTTCCCAGGTGGTTCTAGGCTGTGCCAAGTCAACAATTAAAGGGAACCATCCCATTGCACGAATAAAGAAAACCAATATATCAGGAAAATGAGAAGAAAATTAGCTTTGATAGGCATGATAGAAAGAAGCCTATTTTATATTTAATTCAAACACTACCTTAGTATAAAAATGGTTTTAAGTTTCTGTTATACTTTAGACCTGAGTCCAGTTTCTCGTGTATAACTGTATTTGCTACAATGAGTCTTTGTGTGGTGAGATATTGCCAGATGCTTCACTAACCAGATTTCTGACAGTGATCCTGAAAATTCTATTATCTAAAAAGGTTCAGAATGTATGAGCCTATCTAGGCCCTCCTATATACAGAGTCAGAAATAATTAAAAGTTGCATCAAGTGGTTGAGAATCAAATAAGTAAAGAATATTTACTGATAATCAGGGTTGTTTTTTGAGGATCGTGATACTACTGGGACTTGAGGAAGAATAAAATATCCAACATAATAAAATACTTGCAGTCATTTTTTTTTATCCTGTGGAAAGGGAATTGTTTTCCCAACAAGATGTGAATATCTGTTACACACATATTAAATATAATTCTTGTAATTGCGAGGGAGAGGAGACCTTCTAAGCCTATGTGACTTAAATTAAACCCATCTCTCTATTGAAACCCTCATTTAGCTAGCAGAGAGACTGTAACTCTCAGAACTGGAATCTGGGAATGATCTGGAGAAGCCATTATATAAAACTGTCCAATAATACAGAAAATAAATTAGTTAGTAGAATCATGCAAAACCTGAATCTTTAAATTGCTCAGAAGGGAACAGTTAGAAGTCTTATAGAAGATGACTGCGTTTCATGACTGGACTTAGCAGCTTATGTGTTGGAGGTTTGTAGTTTAGAGAGAACTCAGCATCTTTGCTTTCTTTGAAGTAAACACCGATTTTGTACTTTTCTACAGCCTGCCACTCTTCGATATTATGGGAATGTCTCCGTTCTGCAAGGTCAACTGCAGAGCCTTCTCTGAAACCTTCTATCTATACATCTCTTTTTCCCCACAATCTGCTGCAGTTAACCATAATGTTTTCTGATGTCTTATCTTGGTTGCGTTTCTGTTGCCCTGATAAAACACCATAACAAAAGCAACTTGAGGGAGAAAGTGTCCAGAGTGATACAGTGTATCGTGATGGGAAGGAGTACCAGGCACCAGGCGGGCCCATCTCACTGCCTCCGGAATCCTAAAGAACACTGAAAACAGGAAGTGGTGCCACGATTCCCAATCCCAAAGCACATCCCCAGTGATGTACTCCGACAGCAAGGTTCTGTCACCTGCAGGTCCCTTAGCTTTCTCCAACAGTGTCACCTGCTAGGGACCAAGTGGTCAATCAAAAACGTGAGCCTATGGTAGACATTTCAAACCACATGCCTAATCAGTCTGAAGTCAGCCTAGAACCCCAGGGTGCAAAGTCAACCCTCTTAGTTTACCCAGAAGTGTCTGATGTCCAAGAAAAGGACGTTCCCATCACTTCTGCGAGGTCAAAATCACAGAAGGCGGCCTCGGCTGTTTCCTAAAGTCCATGTGCATTTCAATGTGTCTGAACATCTGCCTTTCTAGTGTTTGCTTAATGGTCATTTTCTCTGCTGGGAAACAATCTTTTCATTAATACAAATGCAATCCTTAATGTAAGTCCTTTTCTATTATCAAATGTTCCCATAGATGTTACAGGTGTGAAATAAGTAAACATAGGCAAGGCTTCACGTTTTTGATGATCCGTCTGTGTCTCTGTCTTCTCTCTGCAAGAGAGTAACACCTTAGAGACAGGAACTCACCTTTGCTAACCTCTTGCTACCTCATTTACGAGGCCAATGACTGTGCCCCACAAAGTAAACTCAGTAAATAGTTTCTGGATTCTGGGTATGTAGTTGAGCACTTGCCTTGCATGCACAAGGTCTTGAGTTCAATCCCTGATTTAAAAAACCACAGTAACAGCCTCAAAGCTAGTTAATTCAGACAAAATAGAAACCTTGAAGCCTAATTCTGATATTAAAAAAAAAACAATTAATTTTCAAGTTGAACTTGACTATATTGATAAATTATATAGCCAAACCAAACACATAAAATTGGATTCAATCTCAGCAACTGAAATGCAAAAAGAGCCAGGCGGTGGTGGCGCACGCCTTTAATCCCAGCACTTGGGAGGCAGAGGCAGGTGGATTTCTGAGTTCGAGGCCAGCCTGGTCTACAGAGTAAGTTCCAGGACAGCCAGGGCTACACAGAGAGACCCTGTCTCAAAAAAAAAAAAAAAGTGGATTCTTAGGGCTAGCTGGCTAGCATTCCTCATGAGTTTCAGGTCACATCAGAGATAGCGTGGCTGGGTTGATGAAACCTCATGTGTGACATCTGAAACTGGACTCAGGCCTCCACATATATGAACACACACGACACATAGCCCAGGCTACACAGCTTTATTAATCTTTTAGGCAGGATGGAATTAAAGGTGGAAGATTGTAACAGGAAGAAGAAAGACCCAGAGCAGGGCTTAGAGGATCATGGTTAGTATTAATGGATTATTAACATAAATATTATTAACAGATGGAGAAAGCTAAGCTATCCAGAGACCTGGATTTATTTGCTTGGCACCCCTGAGCAAACATAAACAGTCATTCTAGAGTTTACTTTAGAGCACTTGCTCCATGGAGCTAGATGGCTCAGCGCATAAAGAACAGACACTACTATCCCTAGAGGACCTGAGTTCAGGTCCCAGCATCCAGGTCAGATAGCTCACAAGCCCATGAACCCCAAGCTCTAAGAGACCTAAAGCAGCTGGCCTCCACTAGTACCTGTACACATACGTGCATACCTGCAAAAGTACGCATAACTGAAAACAAAGTAAGTCTGTCTTTAAAAGCCATTTGGTCTAGTGAGTGGTCTTTCCACATTTTTAATTCATAAGAAATGTTGGATCTCTGAAGAGTAAATCATGGCCATCTTCAAAGATAAGAAGTCGTTTTGTTCTCTTCAGCTTTTTATATTCGAGATTTTCTTACCAAGGTGGTTAACTCCGGTACAGTTCTGCCTGTGAATAAACTCACAGTCGGAGGCTCATAAATTCACCTTTCATTGTAGTCCACTGTTATTTTCCCATCCACCAAATTACTTGTGTAGAGCAAATATGGATATTTCAACAAGCCTGGCTTGGATAGAGAAGAATGTGGATGCTGGTGACTGTGGTAGTCCTTCCGGGCCAGCCTCAGGGCTGCTGAAGCCTTAGCTCACCTGAATCAACTCCAGCTGCTGAGCGGGTGGTTTTTTTTGGGGGGGGGGGACAGAATGAAAGCTGAGCTGACCACTCCAAACCTGCAGAGACTTAATTTGGAAGCCGAAACCAAAACTGTACCCAGACACAAAGAGCTGGGGAGATAAATGCAATCTGCCTCCTTTCTTATTGTAACTCTTCAGTGATGCCTGACAGTCAAGTCACTTTAATAGAACCCCTTGGGAGGCATGCTTTCTCCCCGAGAAAGAAATGATGAGGTGTCAGAAATACATAAGAAAGGCAGCTTATATCTGAAGGAGAAAGGACAGCCGTGCATCAAGAAGGAACAACCACCAGTCAGACTAGAACAAGACCCCCTGTGCCGCTCACCTAGGAACACCCCTATAATTACAATTGCAAATGGGGGGGGGGTGTAGAATATTCTGGAAAGTCCTCACTCACTCTTCCAAAATATTCCAGGGCTGGAAAACAAATCTGAAGAGCAATAGAAATCGTGATGGGAAGAGTTGACTAAGACCCAGGAGGCTGGATCCTGGCTGTCTCGTTCCCAGCCTTTGTCTTCACCCCTTAGCACAGTGGTCCTCAGTCTTCCTCATGCTACGACCCTTTATACAGCTCCTCATGCTGTGGTGACCCCCCCAACCATACCATTAATTTTTTGCTACTTCACTAACTGTAATTTTGCTGCCGCTATGAATCATTAACGTAAATATTTGATATGTAGATGGTCTTAGATGACCCCTGTGAAAGGGTCATTCTACCCAAAAAGGGACAACCCCTTCAAGCATCAATGCCTTAGTATCTCACGTCTGTCTTCTTCTCTGGCACCTTCTGTTCTCTCCTCCTTACTCCTTCCCTAGTTCAGTTCACCTCGCAATGGGCTTCCCATTCTCCACCATCCAGATTCCATGGCTTCCTATTTCCCACCTCTCTGGCTCATGACTTCCTGCCACCCTGGATCGTGCCTGCCTGCTTGCTTCCTGCCTCCTTGGCTCTTTAAGCAGATTCCCAGCTACAGTGTGGAGCGGACATGGAAGCAGAGACATGCATCCTCATCTCTCTGTTGACATCATCCAGAACTAACCTGCTCTGTCGTTCCTATTGCTGCTCTTTCCAGAGAGGGTTGGGGAGGGCAAACCAATAAAAAAGAAAGATCAGCAAGAGGAAACCTCTTGCCCTCTACAAGCCTGAAAGTCTGTTCCCTCGCTGTGAGCCCAGCTTCCTGTTTAGCATCTGGCCCAAGCCTGAACCAACCTTGTCCCCAAATTGTTCCTTTCTCCACAGCTTCTCACTGAGTTGGTTCCATTACACATGGTAGAATCAAGTCTTACTTCACCAGCCTCTCTTCTCCTTTTTACAACATTCTTTACTTATGTGTGTATCTCGGCTTCAGGTAGCTTTCATCTCTTCTGCGCATCTTGTCTGCCCAGGTGGATCAAAGCCTGGAATCGGGGATGGGGTGGGGAGTGGAAGGAGGGCGTAAGAGGGGGGGGGGGGGGATGGGGGGTTCCTCCCTACACTGCACAGAGGCATTCAACATTAAGACCTGAGTCTCCTCCCTCCCCACCCACCAACCCTTGCCAGTACATTCCTCCCCCTAGTTCCACACTCAACCTGGAGCCTGGACCACCTTCTGCTTTGTAGCTAACTCCCTTCGGCTGCGGTCCCCCATTCCTAACAGCTCAGGTCTGTTCAACTGCCCTCCTCTGACCTACTGCACAACTAGCCAGCACCCGGTGAGACAGCATGTAATTACCTCTGTCTGAATGGTTCTCCAGCCATTCCATGAACTATGGTTTTCCTCCCCTGACAGGAGCCACAGCTCACAGAAATGGTGAGCTGGAGACAAAGCCCTTGTGGATAACAGCGGGTGGCTGGGTTCCTTTTGGTCAAAGGTCATTGAGTGAATCTCTTCCAAGATCATTCCTTCTGTCAACTCCACCCTCAGAGTCTCATATTCACCTGCTCCAAATAACAGTTGTTAATGTCATGGGTCTGTTTAAAACAGTTTTACAAAGGAAGTTGGAACAGTATTGATTTCCACTTCCATCTTGACCAGACTGTTGTTAGCAGTGAGTAATAGAAAGAGCGCCATCCCAGGCAAGCATTTAGCGTGAATGTTTATGAGAAGAGAGAGGGCCACGCCAAAACCAGGGCCGCAAACAAATGGCTCACGAAACTCTGTCGGAACCGGAAGTGTAGTCAGAGACCAAGAGCGAGCATCTATCCAGAGAGCACAGGAAATGGATCTGGTCTTCAAGCCAGGTCAAAGGTCAGTCCCATTCCAGACTCCTCTCCACATCTACCTTTTCCTGCTTCATCTCGATTTCCTGGCTCTTGCTGCAATGGGTGATCCTGCCTGTTCCGTTGATTGATTAAGACGCTCCTAGGAGATTAGAAATGCACACCTCTAGGTGTGTTTGTAAGATCGACTAAGAGGCAGAAGATCTGCCTGAGTGGAAGAGAAGTAGCAACGGGGGCAGGCAGCAGGAGCAAGCACAGACTCACAAGTTCTCACTCATTGTGTGTCTCTGTGTCTGTATCTGCCTGTCCCTCCTCTGCCCTGTGTGTGTGTGTGTGTATATATATGTATGCACACATTCATGCATACATGTATGCATGTATTTGTGTGTGTGTGTGTGTGTGTGTGTGTGTGTGTGTGTGTCCTGTCCCATGTCCGTGTTGGTCATAGTCATCTCGTTCCCCTCCATCTGTCTGTTTCTCTGTCTCTGTCTCTGTCTCTGTCTCTGTCTCTGTCTCTGTCTCT
>JANHMN010000019.1:36081760-36100022 GCA_030674055.1 Rhabdomys pumilio
CATATACATGTATACATACATACACACACACATTACACACACACACACACACACACACACCAGTCTCACATTGGGCTATATGCTCCACAAACTGAGACAAATGACAAGAAAATTATTTGAACTCTGATGGCAGCCATGCAGACAGAAGCCAGCATAACACATCTCCACACATCTCCACACATTTTTTCATCTGCCCAAGAGGAGACACAGCCAGGTCCTGTTTCAAAAACAGAAAGTGTAGGGATCTCAGTTTTGCTACAACATTCCAGACACAAGATTCCTGACAAACTTCCACTAACATGGTATGTATGCCTGCAATTAAGGGAAGATCTGCAAATTTCAGCGGTTAGGGATGCTCTATAAATTTCAAATTCTCTTCATTCTTTCTTTTTTCTTTAATTCATGTTTGCATGGTTTATTTATGTGGGGCTGTGGTGTGTGTGTGTGTGTGTGTGTGTGTGTGTGTGTGTGTGAGAGAGAGAGAGAGAGAGAGAGAGAGAGAGAGAGAGAGAGAGAAAGAGAGAGAGAGTGTGTGTCAGGTATGTATGTGTGCAGTACCTTTATCCATGAGAAAGGACTGTCTCTATGTGCAGAGACCTTTCCTCTATGGATTCTCCATGTGTTTGTTTGTTTGTTTGTTTTCAGGCAGTCTCTCACTAAAAGAGATGCTTGCCACTTCAGTTAGCTGAGGTGACCAGTGAGACCCCAGGTCTCAGACCCACACCTCAACCCTCAGTATTGGAATTGCAGGTCCATGTTCTTGTGACAACTGGTATGTTGATGCTGGGGATCCCCACTCAGGTCCCTAAGCTTTCTCATCAACTACTTTATCCACTGAGCCACCTCTCCAGCCCCAACTCAGTTTCTTATAGACTCAAAAAAACAACAAGAAGTGTTTTTCCGGCTGAAACTGTGAACTATAGACTCCTTTGTCACGACTGATGCAAAACCTCATAGACCAACAGACCCAAGACCGGGAGGCAGAACATAGAACCCTCACAGGCTCAGCTTCTCATATTGATATTTAACAGTAACATGCTCCCCCCTCCCAGACTGCACAAAGAACCTTCCATTCAAAACCCATTACTGTTTCAGATTTTTCATTCCAACGTCTGACTTTTAGAAGAAGCCAGGGACCTGAAATTTCGAGCTTCCTTAAAATCTGTGCTCATTAAACAGCATGTTAATCGTGGATCAGGGATTGTACATTATACAACCCATTAAGCTTCTTGTATGTTCCTGGAAGACCATAGATGATATAAAAGTACAAATGATCCAGTGGTTAAAATAATTGGCTATAATGAACTGCAAAATTAATTATGAATGACCATAGTGCTTACCCAGTTGACCTAAGTCATTAGCAGATGTAATGTGTTGGGTAAAAACAAAATGTGATCTGGTTTCTAGTGTTCTAAGAGCATCCACTGTGGTCCCTAGCTCTGAGCATCATAGAAGACGCTCGTGGAAGGATACAGGAGGCCACTGACAGCTGTCTGGAGAAGATTTCATCGTGAATCCATCATAAGAACATAATCTATTATGAGACCTTGGGTTTGTTAGAGACCAGGGAGAAAATCTTATTTAGTTAAGTGAAGCATTCCATGCCAGCAAGTTATTTCCTGACTTCACTAAACCAGTGTTATTCTAGTGTTTCTGTGAAAGACTAACCCTAAGAGATTGTAGGGGGAGGGCATAAAGAGGAATTGGGCAAGGGAAGTGTGGAAACAGGTTTCTGGTTCAAACGTCTGGAAATTGCCACCTTTGGGGGCATCAGAACACAGTTCTGCAACAGGTTGTGTCTAAGGCTATGGACAACAGGACATACATCATGTCACACAGAGAACATAGAGAGGATGGAGAGATGCTCCCAGAGCAGGTGGGAAAGATAGAAAACAGGGGCATTGTGGGAAAAGAAACAAAACAAATAGCAACCACAACAAAAACAGAAACCATCTACCTGGGGCACAGTCAGAGCCACGGGAATCAAGGCCATCCTTTGTCCCTTGCCCTTCGCTGTCCCCAACCTCTGGTAAAGCATTTGAACAGATAAGTCTGGGCTGGAGATAGAATTATTTCACATTGTGTGGACTTTTCATAGGGGACTCTTTAGCCAAGGTACTCACACCTTGGCAGCGTTCTGCTCAGAGGCTCGCATACTCCACATTTTTCCAGCTCCGTTTTATTTAACGCAGAGTCTCCCAAGGATAGTCATTACATTTATTTATGTAACTCATGCTAATAGCAGAACATGTCAAGTATAATGGTATATGCCTACAGTCCCAGCATTCAAAAGGCTGAGGAGTTCCAGGTCAGCTCAAGCAGCATGAGTTCATAGCCTATACCATCAAGACTGTATCTGAGGGGGCTGGAGGGATGGGTCAGTGATTAAGAGCACTGTCTGCTCTTCCAGGGGACCCTGGTTCAATTCCCAGCACCCACCTGGTGGCTTAGAACCATCCAAAGTTCCAGTCCTAGGGGATCTGATATTCTCTTCTGCTCTTTGTGGGTTCTATACACACACATGGTGCACAGACACACATCAGGCAAATATCATACACATAAAATAATATTAAGACTGTGTTTCTGAAGAACAAACATCTGGGTATGGTGTCACATGCTTATATCCTATCATTTGGGAGGTAGAGTAGGATAGTTGAAGGTTATCCTCAGGCCAATGCCAGCCTGGGTTATATGAGACTGTCTCACACAGGAGGAGGAGAGGGAGGAGGGTGAGGGGAGGAGGAAGGAGGAGGAGGGAGAGGGGAGGGAAATGAGGGGGAGGAAGAAGAAGGGGAAGAGAGAAAGAAAAGGAGGAAGGGAGGAGAGGAAGGAGGGAAAGAGGGGATGAAGAAGGGGAGAAGAAGAAAGAAAAAAGGAGATGATGACAAGTAGAATTATACTTTTGCAGATGGAGTACGTAACAATAGCATGACATCTGATTAACATTCTGTGTTATCAGGTGTTGCATCATGAGGTTGATTTGGAAGGTATCATTTCTGTCAGATGTAGTATTCTCAACAGGTCATCCCTGGGAAGGTGGAGGTTCTCAGGGAAACAATCTAATTGTCTTCATCCCCGTACGTTTCTTAACCATGTGAATTTTATCAAAACGTGAATCCCCCAAGGCAGAGTTTATGAGAAGAAATTAATCAGCAGGCGATCTTCCATGGCGGGGCCCCTGGAAAGGGTCGGAATCTTGTGGTCTTGGCAGCCACGGGAAAGAAGGATGATGCTTTGGGTTGTTCCATCAGTAAAGCTGGAGCTATCTATATGGTGCTTTATACTTTGAATGTGCTTCCATCTGCCGGGTATTCTCCATTATAAAAGTGCCAGGCTGACAGTTCCCAAACTCAAACTCCCTGGGTTGAGGAGGCAGTCTGCTTCTGTACAAAGAGAAGTCGACAAGCTAGAACCAACGTTTTTCCAACGTTTTTGTTTTGTTCAGTCCCATGGAAATAGCTCTTTAGTATTTCCACAGACCCAGACAGACAGGCATGCATTTAAAAACAGGAGCATGGGGTTGGATGAAATTCACGTTGACTGAAGTGAGGTTGTGGATTTTGCCCAACCATTTAGCATTTCTTACGTGTCCTCTACATGATAACTTAGGAAAGAAGCAATTAAAACAAATTGCATTAGGAGCCTACAGTCTTGAAATAAAATAGTAGCCAAGAAATATTCCCCCCCCCCAAAAAAAAAGTGCTGTGGGTAACTGTTATTTTGTAAATTTCAAAGACATTTTATAGAAGCATAGGGGTTCTAGACCTTGTCTGTCCGCTCATCCTGAGTGAGGTCAACAGTTCTCAGCAGGTCAGTGTTGGGAGAGAGTATGCCTAATGCCACCTTCGGCCCATAGAAGATAGTCACTAAATGTCCTCCAAATCCAAATTTATAAAAAGTAAAAGTCCAGTGTAATGTTTGTTAAATGCAGCGTCCATGAATCTTCTTTATAGACTTAAAAGACCTTGTTTAAATTTCCCACTTTAGGAAAATAAACTAAATATTTTCAAAGCTCTATGGCTAGTATGGTATGTAGTACCTAGGACAAGGTCGGTTGTTTTCCTTTAAAATATAGAAAGCCTATATTGGAAATTTTACCTATAAAGTCCATTTAGTTTTACAACTTAATTATAGGTCGTAAAACTTTACTACTGCATTTAACAGGTATTAACCTAATTCTTTTTAAACAAAAGCAATATTTGATTGGAAATGAACCCTAAACCAAGAAGACAAAAAGGAACTCCCTTAAAATATTTCCTTAGTATTTACTTTTCAAGAAAGGTCAACCAGCTAATGCACGGGCTTCCTTAATGTCTTTATTTATGCTATCGCAGTCCTTTCAGTGAAACAAATTTGTTACCATGGTGTTCGGTTTCAGCATCACCATGATACGCTTGTGTCAGAAAGGCTAAATCAGCTGTGAGCTTCACCATAACAAATTTTAGTCTATACATGAATTTATACAATCGGTCAAAATAAATTTTAAGCTCGGGAAATAGCTGGGAAGCCCAAGTATTTTAGGTAGATTAATCTCTGATTATACTCTAAAGTATTTGTCATTTTTTTCTTGTATAATAAAATGAACCAAGGAAACAAATCTATCCAAGGCTGGAAATTCATCATCACTTTTCATTTTAATATGCTTTAGGAGTGAAATCTTTCAGAATCTGCACCTTATGCGACGTATTTCTGTATCCGAATATCTTTAACGTTCTTCATGAAGAAAAAAGAATCCACAAAATAGCATGGTGTCCTTAAAATATGTTTCACATAGAATATTTACAACGCCTAGCTTCAGAAGATGGCAGCATACATATGTATGAGCAATAATAAAGACTTCTCTGGTGATTATCTGAAATTCAATTTGACTCTACAACTATTTATTGACTAGTGTGTAATCAGATAACAAGTTTATAATGAATGAGATCCACACTTCACAAGATACCACGGAAGCCTCGTCACTGTTTGGTCGGAGCCCACTCTGACACAGAGAGAGACACGCTGAGCTTAAAGGTGCAACGCCACAGAACATAGCCCTGTGCCTCGAGAGACCTGCATTGTTAATCCTTTAAACCACACCAGTGCCTTTCGTATCTTCAACTCACAAACTACACTTGCGAATTGTACGCTGTCATTTCCTTTAACCCTCTCAGTAGCCTCCTGCAGGTGACTGAGGACCGATGAGACCATTTCCACTGGCAACTGGGAAACCAGTTCAGGGTCGGGAAGCCAGCCGCAAGGAGGACCAAAGTAAGATTATAAGCGTATCTTTATCGAAGAATCTTTCCAATTCTAATAAACTTCTCCAAGACATATATATAGGAAGTCTAGACATGTTTATAAAACCTATAGTATTCCCGTACAGAGCAGTAGAACCAGAGATCAATACATGGAACCGTAATGAGGCTATAAGCAGAGAACTCTTAAGTCTGGACCCCACGTGCTGAACTTGGAAAGGATGCTTAAGATTCCAGAAGGCAGGAGAGGACCAGGAATCCACTGCAGACAGAGTGTTCTAACTACCTTCCTCCCTGCAGAATGGTACCTGGGGGCAATTTATGTTTTGTTGTCTTTTTTTCAATGATGACTCCATAAGGCCCAGCACAGCCCCTGAACCTTGTGAGGTCATTAATCAATACCCCAGCCTCTTCCTATAACAGACCCTCAAAGAATGTTTGGTAAAACAGAGAAATGAAGAAACGAATCAGAGGAAGTGAACAGGCAAATGTCCATCTATAACATTCAAGGGTTTGGCAGTCCTGCCGAGTTTCTGAATGAGTCTTCTAATTAATTGGCTCCATTGCTCCTGTATTCTTTGGCATCAGTGGCCCTCTGCTGGGGATTACCCCCTCCTCCCAATGTATCTCCCTGGAGATACGTTATGGTTACTATGATGGGGGATCGTACTGGTATCTGTTAGAAGACTCCTAAGATGATGCCAAGCGCCCTTCAGTGCAGATGAATGCATTATTGACAATTTTTTGGTCACTCCCCTAGCAAGAGTTATCTGAAATTAAACCAGGGTGGGGTAGAGAAACTTTGCTTAATAAGTTTGTTGTTTTGTTTTGTTTTGGCTTTGATTGTTTGAAACAGCATCTCCAGACTAGTAGTCCAGACCAGATTAGATTCACTATGTAGTCAAGAATGATCTTAAAACTCCTTATCCTGCAGCCTGCCTCTGTCTCCCAAATGCTGGGGTTACAGGTGTGCACCACCATGCCTGGTTGTGCTCTGTAAGTTCCTGTAAATATTTTTGTTTCAGTGATAGGGATAAATATGTCAGAGGAGTAATTATTACCGATAGCAATAAATAGTAATTATCAACTCTGGCAAGTGCCATGAAAGAGCAAATGGAATGCCGGTGGGAAATTCCGAGTGCTTTATTCCTTCAAGGTAGGAAAGGACAATTCATCTTGTCCAGAAGACAACATTTCGGAATATCTCAGGCAAGTTCATTAGATATACTAGATACCCAAGATTAATGAGCGCCTTTCCAGATTGAAAATAATTCAGTGCCTGGGGCAATTATTCTGCTGTTTACTTGCTAAAACATGGCATCTCCCCTTCAACACTGTCAACACGAAGAACTAATATGTAACACAACAGTACCTGACACTCAATGGGTTCCAGTTCCCTTTGAAACATAAAGCCAAATTTAAACCACTTGGTCTACAAAATGAGTGCTGGTGTCCAATTTTCTTTCATGGGAAAGTCAGCCTTCCTCCTTGCAATTCTGAGAGGCTGCAAACCACAGCACTTCAGATCTCTACGGAGATAACCACGTGACGTAGACTGGCCCAATGAAACTCTCTCTTCCGGGCACTGGAAAAGTCGGTGGAGCAGCCTCCTCCCCTGAAGGACCCTGAAGCACTTGCTGTGTATTCCTGTTGCTGAGATATTTGCTCTCAATTAACCTTGTCATTCATCTGTCCTTACCTCCTGTGAGGAACCCCAGGGTGATTCTAATGACTTATTTTCCCACCTTGAGGTAGCCAAGCTTACCACGTGTTCACAAACAAAGAATTACTCCTGGTATCCGTTGATGCTTTGCTTCAGGGATGAACACTAACTCACAGAAGGAAATAAAAAGAGCCAGAACTTCTTCCTCTTCCCCTCCCCACTCCCCTTCCCTCCCCTCCCCTCCCCTCCCTCCCCTCCCCTTCCCCTCCCTCTCCTCCGCCTCTCCCTTCCCTTGCCCCTCCTCCCTTCCCCTCCACCTCCTCCTCAGAGTTTCTTCTTTCCTTTCACACTGATAAGTGAATGTTCATTAGGAGTTAGAAAGTGGAGAACTTCTGACTCAGCCTTAGAGTAGACCTAGAGATTCAAGGGGCTTCCTGACACCTCTCCCACACTGAATAGCACAGTCCTGCCTGTCCTCAGCATTCCAGAAAGGGGATTGTAAGACTCCCATGGCTTGGTTGGTAAGGGACTTTGCATCTCCACCTGACTTAGTTTTTGATGTCCATATACAAGAGAAGTCAGCTGCTGTCTCATTAGAACCCTCTGAGGACCTTATGGAGAATCTATCTACTAAGTGGAGAATTCAGTCCCTTGCCAACAGTCTTGAGCTTGCCATCTTGGAATAGGATCCTGTGTCTCGCTATCAGGTGACTGACAGTGTGGGCTACATCGTCACTAAGACACCCTCAGACGCTACGCAACAGCCATCTAGCTCAGACACCTCCAAGTCCCCAACCCACACTGTGTGAGATGATAGATACACGCTTGTTTGGAACCGCTAGGATTTTTGGTAATCTGTCAGACAGCAAGAGATCACTAATACAAGAATCAATTCCACCCAGGATAAACACAAACCCCATGTTTACTTGAACTGTCAAAATGAACGAAGAGAGGCGGATTTTATTTGTTTTCTCCAAGAAACAGCTGCTACAAACAAAACTTCTTCAAGATATAATGACTCGATTTCATGGAGGACAAAGGCAAAAACTAGACGAAGTAAATATACGTATGCGGTCCCCATTGCAACTCTTCTCATTTCCGGCTTTTAAGCTGTGCGTGTGCAATTAGAGAACATCAATCGCTGTATACACCATGAAATATTCACCATAACCAGTTAATTCAATACAGCTGCCACCTCACAAAGTTACCGTCTTGTGTATGAGTCTGCAGGGTGAGGTTGAGGCAGGGAGTTCTGGGAGAAAGAAGGCGTTAGGAGAGACTTAACATCCAACTTCTCCAGAATGAGGAGATAGCTCAGTGGGTAGAACCCCTAGCTGTGCAAGTCTGACTTGGGTTCCAACCTCAGAACCCACATAAAAAGCCAGATGTATTAGCAATACATCTGTAAGCCCAGTCCTACCTAGAGACGAGTGCTCTCAGGGCATCCAGCCTGGCATATGCATTCACATTGCAAAACCAGGAAAGACCCTGCTCCAACAAGGTGCAAGGCAAGAGCTGACTCCTGAAAACGGTCCTTGGTCCTTCGCATCCATACTGTGGCAGGTACTCACTTGTGGGTGAATGTATGCACGCATGCACACAATAAATAAATCAATCGACCCTCTAAGCACATTCTAAGGGCACGGTGGAGTGTTGCTGGAATACCTTTCCAGGGCTTGTCCTTTTTATAGAACTGAAATTTGCTACCTTTGACACCATGTAGGATTATATGAGCAATGGAAGAACATTCAAGGCCAAAAGAGTCCAGAGGCATCAAGGGCATCACAACCTGGAGTTGTCTACACTTCTCCTGAATGTGTGGTTCTGGTCCTTTCATTCCATCCGCTGCAGGAAAAGCTCAGAGACCTGGGACCCATGTCAGGTAACTGCACACAGCTTGTTAGATACTTTGTTCAAACATATCCTTAAATTTCTTTTCCCCTCCCTATTGTTATTCCCTCTCCTGCCCTTTTCCCTATCGATCTTTGATACATTTGTTACATTTCCTTATATAATTTTAAATCCTGAGATTAAACGAATACCTAGCATCTAGAAGATTCTAGGCTCCAGGCCCACCATGGTTCTGTCTACTCACTTTTATCTTATTCACAGCCTCTCTCTTCTCTCTCCCTCCCTCTCCCTCTCCCTCTCCCTCTCCCTCTCCCTCCCCCTCCCCCTCTCCCTCCCCCTCCCCCTCTCTGGTCTTCCCTGCTTCTGCCTGTAGGCATGGAGTCTGAGACTACAGCACAGGCCACCACTCAGATCCGTTGGTCTCTACACTGACAAATCCTTATGGCTTCAGGGCTCTGACTCCTGAGTTAAGACACACGGTATCATTATTGACTAGTTAGAAAAGCAGCTGTTTTTATTAAATCTCACTTTAGAAATGAAGGCGACAGTGAGCGTGTATGGCCCTTGAGAAGAGCCGGGAAAGGCCCTAGAAAGCAGCAGAGTGGGAACTGGCCCACATCTCGGCACACTGCATGACAAGGGGAGCTGCCCAGCATCTCTGTCCATTGCGTGTGGGGTCCAGAACCCGCACTCGTGTTCAGTGGGATTTAGAGCCAGGTGACTTAGGGCCCCCACCATTAGAGCACAAGGTTCAAAGCAAATACCATGAGGTTCTGCATTCGGAGACTGGCGTTCTTTTCTGGCTTTATGCTGTTAATATTTAGAGAGCGCTTATTACCATAACAACAAAGTGCTTTCCATGGAGAACTGATCAAATTATTAGGGAAAAGTGAACAGAAGCGGAGGAAGGGGGGAGGGTGTCACTGCAGGAGCTGAGAGGAGGCTTCCGTCCACACTCCATAACCCTTTCCTTTTACCCGAAAAAATGAGATCTTGTCAGCCATTCGTTTCATGCCTTCCCTCCCAGAATTCTTAGCAACGTTCACCTGGTTCTTCAGAACATTATTACGTGCCCTGGTGGGCTCACCTGTACACACACACACACACACACACACACACACACACACACACCTAGAATGACCATCTTGGGACCTAATTCTGCCTTGCTGTATTCTTTGTCCTCCAAGAGGAAACAGTATACTGTGACTCTAAGCCCAGCCTTGACTTCATCCTCTTTGTGTTGAATTCTGGCCCTTCTGTTAATGTCCTTCAGGCAGGTTATCTCACCTTCCTGCCTCTGCCCTCTTCTACGACAGAGAGGGGCTATGTACCTACTTCATACAATAAACCAGTAGGTTGATGCAGAGTGAGCACATTAAAGAGTTCCCGGAACTTAGCAGATACTCAGTCAATGCCAGCCATTATTTCAACATAGCATGCTTACCCGCTCTTCTTTGTTCCAGGAATAGTAAAAAAAAAAGATTCCTCTGAAATCAGGTCCTTCTTAAATACCACATGGAGCGGGCAGAAGGCGACGCGTCTGGACAGACCTGCAATGCCTGTGTTTTATCGATGGAATCTCAGGTGGAGAGAGGGGTGTGCTTTCCCAGTAGATGATGGAACGTTCCTGACTGCAAGGAGCATGCCTCAGTCCTTCGTCAGCCAACGTAGAGCCAAGTTCATTTTCACATCCTGGCGACACTTGGGGATAAGCAGGTGACACCTAGACTTCATATATACGAATCCCCAAAGAGTTGGCAAGTCTGTTGTTTTGGTTTCTCTGACAATTACCGAGGTCCTGGAAGCATGCTCTTTGCCTTCTCAAAAGCTAAATCTACTTGAGAAAATACTTGTAAATGAAATGCTTTGCCCACAGATATGTGCTTCTGATCGCACATGCATGTTCACATGTGTGTCTGTGAGTGACGCTAGGCTGGGTGGGTAAGAAGACCCAGTGAGTCACATGTGTTTCCCTCCCCTGCATGGGAATTACAAACATAGTAAAATGCCTGTGGTATTCAAAAGACATTTTTACATTAATTAATTTATTTATTTACCCCGTGTGTGTATGTGTATGCATGCACACCGAACACCACTGTGTGCCTTTGGGAATTTGATCAAGCTAAGTTTGTTGGGTTTGCTAGCAAGGAACTTTACCCACTGAGCCATCCCACTGGCCCATGCATTCAGCTTTTTTCTCATTGTTTCTGGAAACTTTAACTCAGGTGTTCATGCTTATAATGAGACATGCTCACAATGAAATCACTTTCTGGACTGAGCTATCTCCCGAGTGCAGGCTGACCTCGAACTCACAGAGATCCACCTGCTTCTGCCTCCCAAGTGCTGTGATTAAAGGTGCATACCACCACCGCCTAGCCAGAAGTTAGTTTCTAATGGTGAAAGTTTGTTCGGTGGTTCCAGAAAAATACGAGGGTGGCCTTGAGAGCCCCCAAACCGCTACAGAGGTGAGCAGGTGTGGCCGGGAATCAGATGAGACTCCTGTCTGAGGTTTCTTCTGCCTCGTGATCAATGTCACTGACTCAAGTTTGCACAACTCACAGAGACTACCTCAGAGTCAGAAGTATCAACACCCAAACCCAAAAGCCAAGATTTCTGATAAGCGTCTTGAAACTTGGAAGAGGTCGTGTCAGAATCATTAAAGACATGCGTTCATTTTATACTGTGGCTAGGCGGCGAATTGCCTCATTTGGAACTGGTTACTGCAGGAGACTTTATAAAGCAAAAGTAAAATTGGGTTCAAGGAAGGTTGGATCCATGAAGAGCTGTATTTATTTGGAATTAAGTTAGGATAGCTTTGGGGTTTTTTGTTGGTTTTTTTTTTTTTTTTGGTTGTGGGTTTTTTGTTTGTTTTGCTTTGCTTTTTATTTATTTAGTTATTTATATTGCAAGTCACTATTTATTAATGGATTGGAGCAAGAGGGACAAGCCCTCTCAACATCTAGAAGACCACCTCTTCCATTAGGAAATAAAGTGGCCCAATCACTGTACCCCGAGAACAAGCCTCGCTATATAGCCCAGGCTTCCCTCAAACTCACCAACCTCCTGCCTCAGCACTCTACCCGCTCAGTCTGAGTGCTGAGATGAGAGAGATTTGCTGCTACACCCAGCTAGAGAGTTTAAATTCTACAGGACTCTGACAAGAATCTACTGCTGGGATCTGATCCCTCCTTGGTACCCAAATGTCCTTGCTAACACTGAAGGAGAGGCTGAGATGGAGAAACCGTATGTCCTTATCCTTTCTTAGCACAGTTTCTAGGCCAAGTCTCAAAATTATAAAGCCCTCCTTTCTTTCTCAGCCAGACACAGTAGCAGAATGACTGGAGAGTTGTGGGAAAAGCCAGGCATGGGCTGGTTAGGTGACCACAACACTGGGAGATGGAGGCGAGAGGGATTAAGTTCAAAGTCATTCTCAGCTCTAAAGTGAGGAAAGGAGGAAGGGAGAAAGAGAAAGAAAGCAAGGAAGGGAAAGGAGGAAGGAAGGAAGGAAGGAAGGAAGGAAGGAAGGAAGGAAGGAAGAGAAAAGCACTACTTCTGTTCAGCTTTCCAGAAGTCTATGTCCAGAGCTGAAATTCCCCTATTTTCATCACACACACACACACACACACACACACACACACACACACACACACATCACACAACACACACACACAAACCACACCCTGGCCCAAGCACAGCAGGAAGCATCAGGTAGCTACTGATTCTCTCATACACCTCGTCCCTGGGTATCCTTCAAAGATCACTGGTGGACTTAAGAGACCAAGCTCAGGCCAAGAGAGCAAAGACACCAGAGAGCATGAGTCTCAGGAGAAGCTGGGTAAAGGGGGTGCTTTTCAGGACTGTGACTCAGTGTGCTTCTAAAACTAAGTGCCAATTCCCTTTACGCATTTTTCTTTGACTCACCGAAACTCACCATCGGGGTAAGATAAAAATAAGGAGTAAGGAAGGACACAAGAACTGGTTTGGGATCCCAGGCATCTCTGACTTGACTGAAGGGCGGGATTCTATCTGAGACCATCCCCCATTATCACCTCGGCCAAGAGAGAAGTTTTAAAAAAATCGAGAAGTCCTTGTACACTCGAATACAGAATCTCCTTCTTCACTCCCCACAGATGACTCACTTGCCCTGTTCTGGAATCCCATGGACTTACTTAGAAGGCACATACCTGATAATCAGCAGGCTGGACCAGCTGCAGGAGGCAGGGTGGCAATCTCTAGCTCCTCCCAGTTCTCTATCTGGGCTCCCCTCCCTTCCCCACCCAGACACCTCATTTCCTCATCTGGCAACACTAAGTCACTATAACTTCTAGCTCAGGGAGCCCTTTGGGAAAATCTACTAGCTGCTATCCTTCCACCTGTTTTCACAGAAGCCATCATCTTTAAATTTTAGAACCAAAGGCTTGGTTGCCAGCTTCTTTTTACTAAATTAATAATAATAATAATTTACCACCATTGGCTATCACAGGTAAAAATCTCAGGTGTTTTCCTCTGATAAGAACTGATTGCTGATAAAACATTAGTTGCCTCGCCCACCTCAAACTTATTTTTGGACAGTTATGTTGACAGGAATGGGTACACGAACAGCCTGAATTTAAAAACAAAGCAAAGCAAAGCAAAACAAAACAAAACCAAAAAAAGCAAAACTTTAAGCCCATAGTGTGAGCAAGTTGTAACCCTGGCTGTGCTTTTACTCATACTAAAAGTGGGTTTGTTTATTAATTAATTAATTGTTAATTTATATGACTGGGTTGATTTCCCAGGTTTATGAAACTCAATTTCTCTCCCACAAAAGAAACCGAGGCGGCATCCCTGCCTCCTAGGACAAAGCCCCAGCAGCAAGCCTTTACCACTTTTGACTAATCCGAGGGAAGCCACCTGCTGGAACTGTCTCTTTTCTGTGGCCTCCCGGCAGAACCTTCCAAAAGATGATTAATCACTGAATAAATGGCAGCATTGACAACCGCATAATGACAGAGAGAAAGCCGAGACCAGGGGCTCAACCGTGTGTGTGCTTGCGGCCCAGTCCCGTGGGTGGAGAAGCCCAGAAGATGGATGGCTCGAAAATGTCTGACACTTGAGTGTCTTGTCTTTTGACAAGGGTGGCCACTTCTACCCAATTCAACAAACCCGGCTGCGAGCATCCCATGGACTCACTTCCTGTGGCTGACGGGAACAAGGAGAGAAATGCCTCAAAAAATTAAACAAACAAGCAAACAAACAAACAAAGAGGTTACAATTGGCATCTTAAATCTAGATGGCGACAGGGATGAGAGCCACTGGGTGCAGATGGCATCTTCCTCTGCTGTGGTGGAAGGCTTTGGGAAACCTTTACTGATTAGCACTTCAGATTACCCTAACGCTGTCCCTACTAATTTGAAAAATGATGAATCACTGAGATCAGACAGAGGGCTCCGAAGAGTCAATTACACTCGGCAGCAATATCAAAAGCTCATCTTTTCGACACCAAGGAATAAAACACGTTCCGCCTAATAACAAAACCCAGAAATGAGGTCTAATGCCCCATCTCAGTTGACCAACTCATTAGCAATGAGAATGTTTCTCTAATTTTTCAATATTTCTTCCTGGGCTGTGTTCTCTCTTCACCCCTAAGGAATTCTCCTAACCAAAGTTGATTAGCACAAGAAGAGATTTATAAGACGTGATGTGCGGGTGCGTATCACTGAATACCCTCCGGATACAGTCAGTTTTCCGACCTTTTATGAATAAATGAAAAGAGCGGTTACTGGTCAGACTCATTATCTCCCCAACACCATCAGCATCCTCGCCCGGCTTCATCTTCTACACATTCATCACCGCCCTCCACCCTCACGGTTACCTCTCCAGTACAGCATAAAACTTTAAATTCACAGAATAGCTTAATGCCCCCCCCCCTTTTTTTTTTCCCTGATTGGCCCTTGTTAGGTTTGGGCTACCCAAGGCCACAATCACCTGCAGCAGGCTCTTTCTCCATCTTTGTAGCTGACTGTGATTTTTACCCCTGGGTGGCGTAGGGGCTGGTGGGCATCCACCAAGAGTCTGCTTGTGAGTACATAAACCCCCTCTTCCTCAAAGGAAGTTTACCCTAGCAATCATCAGCTTTAAGTCCCAGATGATGGACATACTTTAAGCAAAGGCCTGGACTTTTTCCCTTTCCCTGCCACCTAAGATTTAGAGGCAGTCTGGTTACCCTGTGCTGGGAATCCATCAATCACAAGGAACCAGACTCTCTCTCTCTCTCTCTCTCTCTCTCTCTCTCTCTCTCTCTCTCTGAAATCTTCAAGAGGGACTCCTGATTTAACTTTGTGGACCTGAATTCTCCTCTGAGCCCCTGACACTGGTCAGTCATTCTGTGATATTAAGAGCTCTATTAATACTGGGTGTGGCGGTACATGCCTTTAATCCCAGCACTTGAGAGGCAAACAGTTCCGAACTGGTCAGTGCTATCAAGTGAGATATTAATAAACAAGCAAACAAACTACTACTACTAAATCTCTTACTTGAAAAGAGACTCCACCTCAGTGTCCCCCTGGTGTCCCGATTCTGAGTCCCTTACAGTCCTAACTCTAATGCATACCCCAGTTGCCGCCCCTTCTGTGGGCATTCTTGATGTCTGCCCACTCTGCCTTGTAACCTCGAAGACTTCATGGCATGACTGTAACTTGACAGTCAGGAGCTCCAAGTATCAGGTCGTGGAGATAATCCTCAGCTAGTCAGAGATGGGCCCCTTCTCAGCACACATACTGAGACTTCAGTGCCTTTTATTTTCCTATAAAAGGCTTCTCTCTGACAGTCAGAAAGAATAATCTCGTGTTCAGAACATGCCTTAGATTTAAACACCTTAGCACCAAGGCCAGCCCCTTGTCTTATTTCCCTCAACAGACCGATCTCCATCTCCACTTCCCTGTATCTCAGCTTGGCTCTCTTCTACCTCATCTCTGATAAGGTCTTAGCATACTCCAACAGCTCCCTCGGGAGGCCGTGACCACCCTTTTTGGAACTCAGAGAAAGAGGATTTGGCACCATGGCGCCATTACACAGAATCATAGCATGACCTTAGAGGAGTGACTTCAATCTCCAGGGCCATTTGCACACCTGGGGTGAGTCTGTACTGTGGATATCATCAGGGGGGAAGAAAATAATGGAATAATGCCTGAGAGATAACTGCCCCAAATACTGTGCAATCCATGACTAGTGTCATCACTGTCGTTAGGATATTTGGACTGCAGTGTATTACTGAATCAGGGGGTACCAGGTTTCTTTCTGATAGGCACTTTGTACAACCTCTCGAGCAATAAATATAGCTATGCGGTGAGCCATGTTTATAGAACTAAACCGAACACATAGTGTCATGATGACTTCCCTGCCTCTGTCCCCACATTTCATCTCTTAGGGTTTGGTTGCCTCACCAGCCCAGCTTTGGGCAGTGACTCGGACATCAAGAGCTGCCCATCTCCTGGCAATCAGTATTCACCATGGCCTCATTTGTGTGCACACATCCAGCTCTGGAAGCCCTCCCCTCCAAGGAGAGTGAGGAGCAAGGACGTCTCTGAGTGTACTGTGTTGGTTTCCAGGGCAGAAAAGAACGGCTCAACAAGACATTTCACCCTCTAAGGCAAGAGAACAGTGGGTTGTTCCTTTCTCCCCGGGAACCGTTTGGTGACTTTTAAAGTTTTCATTGCATAAACATTCTGGCATTCATAGTGAAAATTACTGTCTTGGGTCGGTTTGTTTGTTTGTTTCTCGGGTGCCTGTAATCCACTAGGGCAGCCCCGTTGTGCTCCTGTTTTGTGTAGATGTTCCCAGCTCGCACGCAGACGTGTCATTACACTGTTGAATAGCAGCAGCCTTGCAATTCTGAGCTCTGCCTCCCCCTCCTCCTCCCCTCCCCCTCCTCTTCTACTTATTATAGCATACATGATCCCATGTTGCCACACTTTGCTATTTGAAAGGCTGCCAACAGCTTTCTTACAAGAGGGGCGGGGGGAGACCTGGAAAAGCCAAACCGTTGGCGGTACCGCTTGACATCCTGCAACGGTGGGGTCGCTCCAGCGTCCTCCTCCATTCTTGCTGGAATCTTTCCTCTTTGTTTTAGGAGTCAGCTGATCATTCTGAGCACGAGGCATATGTGTGAAACTGGGCACAGTATGAACGAATCTCCAAAACGCCTAGGAAAGCATATTAGTGCTTTTCGAGAAATGGAAGTCACTGGGAAACATGGCCACGGGCAATCCCTGGGCCCACTCTGAAGAGAGTCAGATCCCCCCATTCTAGGGAAGGTGATGAATAACCCCACATCCTTCTCAAATCTCAGAGATGACCAGGGCAATGAACTAGTGGTTAGAAGCATAGGCCCCCGGAGTAGAGAGGTGACTCGGTGGTTAAGAATGTGTACTGCTCTTGCAGAGGACCCAGGTTCCATTCCCAGCCCAGGCATGGTGGCTCACAATCATTCAAAACTCAAATTTCAGGGGATCCAATGCCCTCTTCTGGCCATCTTGGGCACCTGGGTTTGTATTCCTGCATAAAACATCATCACCAAGAAGCAAGTTGGGGAGGAAAGGGTTTATTCAGCTTACACTTCCACATTGCTGTTCATCACCAAAGGAAGTCAGGACTGGAACTCAAGCAGGTCAGGAAGCAGGAGCTGATGCAGGGGCCATGGAGGGATGTTACTTACCGGCTTGCTCCTCTGGCTTGCTCAGCTTTCTGATAGAACCAAGACTACCAGACCAGAGATGGCACCGCCCACCATGGGCCCTCTCAACCTTGATCACTAATTGAGAAAATACCTTACAGCTGGATCTCATGGAGGCAGTTCCTCAAGGGAGGCTCCTTTCTCTGTGATAACTCCAGCTTGTGTCAAGTAGACACACAGAACCAGCCAGGACAGCATCAGACATACACATGGTACACAAGTGTATTGCAGACAAAGCACGAGTAGATACATAATAACCTTAAAGCAACACTGTAGGTTCTTAGGGGTTGGGGAAACGGCGTAGCTGGTAAATCACCTGCTGTACTAACATGAGGGCCTAGTACATGAGTACTCTAGAAAAGGATGCTTGCAGTAGCATGCATCTATGACATTTGCCCTGAGAAGGAGGGTTGGCTGGGGGAAGCAGAGTAGACATAGGTTGATCCCTGGAGCTGGATGGCCAGACAATTTAGCCAATCAGTGAAGGTTTAGTGGGAGACTCTGTCTCAAAACATTAAAAAAAAGTGATGGAGGAAGATACCTGATGTCAACCTCAGGTCTCTACCTACATGTGCAAGTGCACACAAACATCTACTCACACACAAACACACACACACACACACATGCGTATACATACACACATGCACATATATATATACACATAGACATACACATGTACACACATGCACATATGCACATACACATGTGCATACACACAGGTACATACACACATGTGCACTCACACATATACGTACATACATCCACACATGTGCACACACATGCATATACACATGTGCA
>JANHMN010000019.1:36100032-36130136 GCA_030674055.1 Rhabdomys pumilio
GCACATATGCATATATACACATGTATATATGACACATGTGTACACACACATATACATACACATACATATATACATGCACACAAACATGTACACACATACATACACACATGCACACACAAGCACACAAACATGTACACACATACACACATGCACACACACGTTTACACACACCTATACATGCACACACATGTACATACATACACACACACACACACACACATTCAAATAAGCATATAAAAGCCATAGCCTCTCAGCTTCAGGTAGAGCTAAACTTGGTTCCTAATTTTACTACTCCTTACTTAGTGAGCTTTGGATTTGGACAATTATTCTCTGGATGCCTCAGTTTCTATCCCACAAAATGCCCCCTCAGATGTTCACGGGGAATCAAATCTATCAAGCGTCAGATAACATTCTTCCTTTGCAGGTGTGTTGGCACAGGCCTTTAATCCCAGCACTCAAGAGGCAGAGACAGATGTCTACAAGGGAGTCCCAGGACATCCAGGGCCACACCAAATCATAAATAAATAGATAAATAAATAAATACATAATAATAAATAAAATAGCATTCTTAATGAAAGCATCCTTATTCTCATTATCGCCATTCTTTTTTTTTTTTTTTTTTTTTTTGAGTATGAGTAACCTTTTAGGCACTGTGAGGACCATGTTTCTGCTTCTCTTATCTGGGAGCTGGATGCGAGCAAAAGTCGTCTCCTTCACTTCCAACCTTGGGCCTGACACGTAGTAGGGATTCAGCAACTGTTTCGCCTATTTAGTAAATGTCAGCTTTGGTGTCTCTCTCTCTCTCTCTCTCTCTCTCTCTCTCTCTCTCTCTCTCTCTCTCTCTCCATTCATTTACCTATGTGAAGGGGGCAGGGTGTGTGCCTCTGAACTCAGAGAACAATTTGTAGGAGTCTGATCTCTCCTCCATCCACCAAGTGGGTCCCGGGACTTGAACTCAGATCACCAAGCTTGTTGGCGAGTGCCTTTATCTGCCAACCTTTCTCATCATCTTCTTTTTCCTTGAAAAATGTCTGTCTGCCCAGGAGCATGATTGTGGACCTGCAATGTTTCTTCTTTCTTCCTCCCACACATTTACTTCCTCTGCCTCAAAAAGAAACTCAAAAAAGTTCTTCTGAGTTGAAAGGCCAAATCTTCCTAGAGAAACTGAAGCCTAGGCTCATTCATGTACAGAGCACTTCTGAAAAACAGGAAGCTTAAAGCTTGCAAGGTAGGGGCTGGGCATAGCTCCGCGTATGGCAATTGCCTAGCTTGGTGGGAGGGCCTGGGTTTGAACCCTTAGACAACAGGAAAAAACAAAGCCAAGACCACAGACGGCTCTCAAAGGCAACTAAAGAAAACATAGACACAGGGTTTTTGGAGCCAAAAAGAAACTGATTTATTGGGTGGAAAAATGCCATAGAAACTCCTAAGCCATTAGATAAATAATAATTAAACAGAGGGGATATAAATATGAACTGGAGGAAGAGGGACAGGAGTCTGAGGTAGTTTGGAGGGACAGTCTAAATTCTGGGTAGGAGAATTACATAAAGTTTGCTAGTTTGGGAATTCTTTGTGTGTGTGTTTTGTTTTGTTGTTCTTGTCTAGAGAGATGGGGGTTTGGTCTTGTTTTGCTGGGGTTTTTCTTTCTGCCAGCAAACATAGTCTTACACATAACAACCTTGTTACGGTTAATTAGTAACTACAGAAGAAGAAGAAGAAATTATATTTTCAAATTAAGTTATCAAGCAAGTCAGAAGAGGGCATCTCTGAAAGAAGGTTCTGCAAGGAGCTATGTCTCACATCTTTCTGGAAGTTTCTTTCTACCTTTAGATCTCAATATTCAGAAACTCACAAGATAGGACCTGTATTATGAGCAAAACAAATTACAAAAGAGACCAATTTTTTTTTTGCTCTTAAGCCAAGTGAACTGGGATTTTGGTGCCTTTGGGAAATGGTGCCTTTAAGGAATCTGACGTCACTACCAGCTAGAACGCTTTTATTTTCTTCTCTGTCTTCAAAGACTAGATTTCTTCTCTTATTAAAATTAAACATTTTAAGTAAAACTTTGCATTTTTAATGAGATTTAGCACATAAACTTTGAAGAGATTTATAGAGATTTTCACTTGTTCCTACATAGAGTATATTCTCAATAAAAATCTACTCTGATATTAATACTCAGATATTAAATGCTGTTAAATGAGAAAAGAATATCCCTGAACCCCCCTCTATGGGGTCTGGTGGGCCAAAACTCACTTAAAGCAAAGCCATGACTCTAGACTGTCTGTGTGTGATCCAAGAACAGAGAGAGCCTTCTCCCCGGGTGCCCACGCTTCCGGAAGGTTCTTTTCCTCCTAATGGACAAGGAGCTGAAATCCGTGATGCTGTCTGATCAATCAGGCATTTTCTTGAGGCCTGTGGGTGGACTGGGCTCAGAGATTAAAGTGGTGGCGAGTCTTTCCTTATCATAACCACTAAGCAGTCTCTGCAAGATGTCTATTTGTAAGAGGGAGATCCTTCTGGAAGAGCCAAGCATATGATTAGCATTTCATTTCCTCTCCTGACTGCCTGTCTACATTGATCATGGTTGCTGGGATCCAATCAGAGCCCAGAAGTGGTTTCCTGGCCAAAGGGAAGAAATGTGAGATGGTTCACCTCCTGGGTCAGTTCTGGTGTTCAAAGACATCATGGTCCAATGACCTAAGCAATGGGTTGGAAATTCTAGACTAATTATATCCTTTTTAGATCAGACTTGCTGTGTATACAAGTTGAAGCTCCTATCTCCTCTGGACCTAGACCTGGGCTTGCTAGCTATCTGGTAGAAGAAGTTGCTACATGGAGTAGCAGCTTTCTGAGCTTGGATTTCCCCATCTGTGAAACATGAGAGCCCTCCCAGGGTGTCTGCTGTAAGACTAAAATGCATATTTTAAATCCCAGGAATATGTATAGCACTGAACATATCGATTGTTCCTAAAACTATTATTGTTACTAAGGATAAAGCTGGGACCCAAACCCAGGTTTCCCGACCCTCATTCCAGCATACAGCTAACTTCCTTTTGCTTTCTATGAACAGCCAGCAAAGCTCAAACTCCGTGCAGTGTAGAGTCACATCAAACACTCCCACAAGGGTTGTTTGAGCTTGCCGGGGCTCTGGCTTATTCCAGAAAGGCCCCCAAGCTAGCACCTCTCGGTGACACTGTATCCATTCTTAGATCGAACCCAGGAAAACGTGGTACAATCTTGTTATTTAAAGCAAGGGTGGAAGCTGGCCAGACTTCTAAGTTCTTGAATGTATAGAAAGTTTCCGTTGGCGGGTTAGACACAGAATGGCAAGCCTGGGTCTCTCCATGCTGAATTATACTTACCCCTTCCTTCTTATATCCCTAGTTAATTCTTCAGTAATTGGGGAGCTGGGGTCTTTGCAAATGTCTCGGTTTTGAACCGCCGTGTATTTACTTCTGGGTGGATTAGCATGAATGCATCGATTGTATTGGATTGCCAATTTTGTAGGAGTGATTTGAAAACCTGCAGAATAAACTGTTATTTCACTCAGGGGGGAATGGGAAGGGGAAGAAATGGCAGCGTTTTATGTTCATATTTGCATGAAGCCTTCATAACCAAAGGCTGCTGGAATCCCAGGTATAATGATAACATTGAGAGTGAGCGGCCCGGACCTGACTGGAAGGTTGAGCTTGTGTAGGAGGCGCTTTTTCCATGTAGATTGTGAAGGTGAAGAAATATTTATTAGTAGAAATTACATATGGAGATTAGAAAAAATAGGCTTTCTTTTTAGCCACCTGTTCACAGGGCAAGCCAAAAGTCCTCAACTGATTCAATTTCCATGGTAAAGACAGAGCTTGCCACACCCATTTGCAAGAGCCAATCATTCTGTGGCGTATCAGTTTGCACTCGTTATCCTGGAAGATTTTCCTGGTTGGGGTAATGATGTAATTAGATTAGATATATTTCCTAACTGTAAACTGACAAGATAGAACTCTATTTCTTAACTAAAATCAGAATTTGGGGGGGGAGGGGACAGTGACCAAAACCAATACAGTGCCGAGCTTTCCCACAGGGGTCTGTCGGTCATCCTTCCAGTGACGTCAGTGGAGTGACCGGAAGCGGTCTCTCGTCTCACAATTCTGCATCCGTCTCCCACTGTACTCTTACTTTGCCTTCTGACCAAATTGCTGATGAACCCAGGGACAGCTAAGGTTTTGTGTTGAACGCGCCTACAATTGTGCACTGCACAGACAAAGAGGCACAGACACCAGACTGGTGGCACTGCAGACCGGAAATGCACCAGCACCAGGATGGAGCCCACACTCAACATACAGCGGTGCGGGTGAAGTTTGACAATCTACTGGTAAGGCTTAGATTTTAATCAAACAACCCCAAAAGGTTTGATGTCGCTGCTAGGTGAGCCATGGGGCTCAAGGTTTTGATTAAAACAATCCAAGCAAGAAGATGCTCAGTCGCACGCACGCTCTGCGTTCTGGTTTAGTTCGGTTTTAGACAGTGTGTCTTGGGGATGTCCAGCCGGCCTGCAACTCCCTATATAACAAGGAACTTCTGATTCTTCTGTTTTTACCTTCCAAGCACTGGGATTGGAAACTTCAGCCAACCATGCCTGATTTCCACAGTGCTGGGGACCCAACCCGGGATTTTCTCAACACCGAGCCAGCACTCTGTCAACTGAACTAGACCCTCAACCCCAAAGGAAATAAAGAAAGGAGTGTAGGTATAGTTAGGTAGCGGAGCAATTGACTGGCAAACTCTTGGAAAAGAAGGGATGGAGGAGAAAGAGAAAAAGGAGGGATGGGGCAGAAGAAAGGGAGAGGGACGGAGAAGGCAAGAAAGAAAATGCATAATACGAGCGTATTAGCAGGAAGAAGCCCCAGAGTGAAGTGGAGTTGGAGAGATGCCCAGCACTAGCTGCTGTTGCAGAGGAGCCAGGTTCGATTCCCAACACTGGCATGGTGGCTACAAATGTCTGTAACTCTTAATTTCAAAGGACTTGACATCTACTTAAGGCCTCTTCAGGTACCAGGCACGTTTGTGGCATGGTTGTGTGTGTGTGTGTGTGTGTGTGTGTGTGTGTGTGTGTGTGTAGCTACATACTTGCTAATGTACATGCTGAGTGCCAAACTCAGGTCCAATGTAAGAACAGTGGGTGCTCTTGGCTGCTAAGCTCTCTCTCAAGCCCATGGGCCCTGTTTCCTTCGCTCCCTCCACTACTGCTATGGGTCCAAATAATGTTGAGACGATTCCCCTGGCCATCAGAGAGCAAACATATAGCCCCAAAGGAGTCATAGAACCCACTTAAGACCAGCCCTTGATGGTCCAGATGAGAAAACTGAAGCCAGAAGGGTGTTGGTGGCAACAATTTATGTTATAAAATCACTGTAAGGTCTCTTGACCCTGTTTGAACACTGTACACTTCGGTTGTATCTAGGGTTTTCACTGACTCTAAACAAACAAGGTTGGAACGAATTTTGTTCCCGAGTTTAGTTAACGAGAAAACTCAAGTTTAGCCAACTTGGCCGGTTCGTATCTTCCCATTGTCCAACCTCACAGCTGTTCCTAGTAGGCTACAGGGAGAGAGCCACCATGAAGGAGACAAATGAGTCACTGGTGATGCTCAGACTACACTCGGTGAACAGGTACCTCCTGCCCTCACATCTGGATTACCCCCAGGAGCAGCAGACAGGCAAAGCGATCCAGTTCTCCCTTAATTTCCTCTGCTCGGTTTCACCAGTTGAGGGCCCATCTCTACGCTGATCTTTAAAAAAAAAAAAAAAGACCCAATGCCAGGAAAGAATGTCAGATACTTCATAAATATTTGTTGATGGATGGAGCTTGCACCAATCAAAGGCCTTGGTTTTCCTGGTGTGCTTGTTTATGAGGAGATGGGGAAATAGCACCCACCCACGCCTATCTCACGGAGAGGCCCAGAAAATGAGAGGCAATGGAGATCAGATCCTTGGAAGAGAAGTACGGTGTGTCTCATTAATATTAACCATCCAGACAGAGCACCTGGTCGGGAAGAAGCCACTCTTAGCCATTGAGAAATATACCGGGCTTATTTTTTTAATCTAAATACGGCCCCATTTCCTAGGTCACTCCACCTAAACTTTATAGCTCTGTACCAAAACTCCCCACCCAGCTGCTTTCCTGAGGTCAGACCCCGCCCCCCTAGTTAAGGTCACTTCCAGGGTGGCTAATCTCACTTTTAGCTTTCTGATTATGTTTCCCTTACCTCAGTTCCTCCAGAGGATACAGTACGTTCTCTAAGACAAGGTGGGGAAGAGGCTTTCTTGTCTTTCGTAGAACCTTCCAGAAGAGTCTAATATGTTTAATTAACCTCTGGGTAAGAAAACATAGTGTTGGTTCAGCAGAAGACCAGACAGAAGTGTCCAGAGTTCCATCCCTAGATAAAGAAGAGCAGAAATGTCTCAGATTTTAACTTTTTCTTTTGTTATTGATCCTTGCTGCTTACTGCCATCCATCTAGTACTTTTAATCCTAACGTTGTTTCATAATGTATCTTTTCTTTTTATTTTTTTTTTCATTTCTGTTTTTTTCGGGGGGGGGGGGGGAGCAGTCAATACAGGTTTTCTCTCTGTACAGCTCTAGCTGTCCTGGAACTCACTCTGTAGACCAAGCTGGCCTCGAACTCAGAAATATGCCTGCCTCTCGAGTGCTGGGATTAAAGGGTGTGTACCATCGTACCATCGTGCCCAGCAATGATGTATCTTTTCAAATAACAATATTTTAATGGTTTATGTGTATGTGTGTGGGCAATGTATCCCACAGCACATGTGTGTGGAGGTCAGAGGACAGCTTTCAGGAGTCAGTTTTCTGCTTCCTCTAGGTGGGTCTCAAAGACGGAACTCAAGTCCTTAGGTTTGGCCAACACCTTTCACCTGCTGAGCATTCTCAATGGGCGTATCTTATAGTATTGAGTATATCTTATAGTACTGTTTTATAAAATCAAGCAAAGTATATGAATGAGTTAAGGAACAAGTCTGGAGCTTGGGTGTTGGTTTGTTTGCTTGGCTATCCTTTACTTGAATCACTTATTAGAATGAGGTCTATTTTGATGATTCTCTGTCTTGACCGAGCACCATCCACACTTGGAAGGCGTGTTCAAAGGCTGCTGGAGTCCCACTCTGGAAGGCTCTTATCAGTGTGCCTGGAGTGTGGCCCAGTGACTTGTATTTTCCACAAGTTCCCAGGTGACGCTGGTCCAAAAACTACCCTTGGGGACCTCTAATGGATTGTACCCAGAGGACCGCAAGGAATCCAGCCTGCTTTCTAAAGGCCAGTTCTGCCACTTAGGGATTCCAAGTACTCTTCCCACTGGTCTCCAGCAGGTTTTTAATCAATGGTCTGGTTCGATCACCAGTTCTCTTAAGCAACACCGTAGTAACCTGTGACACTGATGGGTATCTCTGTCTGCACAGATTAGCCTCGCTGTCAGTCTAGACAGGAATTTTACGATTATACTATTATTCTCTTATATCGATACTTACTGGCATAGGCGCATGTCTTACTTCCTACCTGAAAGGGAAACACACTACCAGCTCGGTTTCGCTCACCATTACCGTTCACTGTTACAGAAAAACCATGCTTGGGACCAGAATGTATCCCAGATACCAGTACCACCACCCGATGCTTTATAGGTAAAGAAGTTAAAATGTATCAAGTTTTGGCTTTTCCAACATCCCACGGGCAAGCAGTAAAATAAGACCAGTACTTTATCCCCATACTGTTAATTTCTTACCCTTAACCTTACCATAATGTTTATCTGACAATGTAAAGCTATTGAAATGTCTAGTTCCTCTCCCCAACGACCACCCCCAGCCTATCTCTACAGAAATCTTCCTTTGCTTACCAAGGGTTCCAGGATTAACTATACAGATTTGTCAGTTTCTTTTTTTCTCTTTTAACCATAATTCTAATAACTATTACCATATAGTCTGAATGTCCCTAAGCACATACCAAGTTCTTCATGTGGACATCCTGCCTTCATCCATGAGGTAAGTGGGATATTTTAATTTTGGTCTTATAAATTGAGACATGGGAGTTATTTCCCTATACTACTAGATGAGAATTTCTGAGTTGTGGGTTTGTTGTTGTTTGTGTTTTTGTCTGAATTCCCAGTGAGCTTCATGGGAGGAAAAATATTTGCACCTCAGTGTGCCTGGGTCGCTGCAATTGAACCCAGAGCCTGGGACTCACACGGAGCCCCTGGGTGCGTCTTTATGTATGCTGAGAGAGTAACAGAATGAAAACCCCTCAGCAGTCTTTCTCCTCTCTCTGCTACTGCATTCCTTATTCCACGGCAGCGTTTCCTTTCGTAACAACTTGCAATTGTCCTGGAATTTATGAGAATGCTTCCTTATGCATCCAAACCTGTATTGTCCCTGCCTTGAAACGTGTACGTGTCCACATTCCCCAACTGGGTTCACACAGAGGCCCCTGCTGCGTTCACACGGAGGCCCCTGCGGAAGCCCTCGTCTAAAAAGTGCTTTCCAGTTATTCACAGTTGACTTGTCCCGGCCGTAAATATGACTCATGCTCCCGTCATTCCCATCCAACAGAGGGGAAGCACACAGCCAAGTCACATTCAAGGTCAGGGCTAGGCGAAAATAAAAAAGTCAGCCATGAAACTGATGACCCTGGCTGGCTAGCTATGCCCGCAGCTCCTGGTCTCTTCCAAGATTTCTACATTGCTCTAAACACACACCTCTTTGCCAGATGTTTACCCCATCTTTCAAGTGCAAGCAAGTCCTTTCAATTAGGATCATCAGGGGAAACCCGCTCCAGTTCTCTGAGGGAGGAATGGCCCAACCCGTTCGCCTAAAATAAGAATTGATGTCCTGATCGCCTGGATTTCTGAAGTTGTCTTGACAGCGTTTTCTGGTTGGCTAATGGCCCACCAGTAATGATTTGGAATATAAAAACAAAGGTCTTCTCATGTTGTTTCTCAGCCACAGAGGGCTGTCTGAGGCCTGAGTGAGAAGGGCCCCCTTAGGGTGTTCATCTTGGTCTTGAGGTGACTTTTTTCTACTTAAATATTGTTCTTACCAGTCCATGGTGGTTTGTGCATGCACATGCTCACTCGTGCGTGTGCACACACAGACACACACGCACTGTATTTCCATGCCTCTACTAGAGTCCCAGAAAACAAGCTAATCTTCGCACCATTGAACAAGTCACCCTGGTAGCTCCTGGCTTTGTTTTTTACATGGTGGAAGAAATGAGCCACCGAAGAAAACAAAATCGATTTAAAAAAAAAAAATCACCCTTGGGATTTAGGTCCTAGCCTGTCTTTGTTCCCAATTTCATCATCGGATTTCAAGTCTGCACTAGCATCTTAATGGCGCCACATCTGTTTCAGCGCCTTTGAAATTTTCATAGTCTCATTAATTAAAGGACCAAGGAACACAACAGGGGAGAGGAACAAAGGTCAGGCGAGAACGGGGCGCTTAATTGGCTCTACCTTCCAGGTATTCCTGCAGTGTGGAAAGCCGGTCCAGACCGGCTGCTGTGGAATCTGGTAGAAAGACTGCCGCGACACCCTTCCCAAGTTCGCTGAAGTTTGAGAGAGAAAAACCTCAAACCCCAGAAATCTCCAGAGATTTCCCGGTTCAACTGGAAACCACTAATGAGTGATCAAGACAAGCCAACACGTAGACAGTAGCTCTTCTTCTGTCAAACTCACCACAAGGGAAGCCAGGGTTTATGTGGGGAGGTGCCTGGTAGGCACCAGAGGGTAAAAGAAAAATCTCAGTAGTCTGCCTGTCTCTTCTCTGGCACATATTTCCAAAACAGAGAGGAGGGATGTTGGAATTGCAGCCTGGGTTGCTTCAAACTGGTTTTTAAAATTACGGTCAAGGTCTGGATAGGTGGCTCAGCAATTAAGAGCACTTCTTGCTGGGATTGGAGTTTGATTCCCATCACCTATGTCAGGTGGTCAACAATGCCTCTAACCCCGACTCCAGGAGATCTGAGGCCATCTTTAGGCCTCCAAAGGTACCCACACAAATGTGAAGACCTCTCTCTCTCTCTCTCTCTCTCTCTCTCTCTCTCTCACACACACACACACACACACACACACACATATATACACTTTTTTAAAAATCAAAAAAGAATTTTTTGATCATACAGGGCAGTATGATTAATGATTAATCTTGATTGTCAGGTCTGACAGGATTTATAATCACCATGGAAACAGGTCTCTGGGACATGTCTGTGAGAGGTTTTTGTTGTTTGTTTGTTTGCTTGCTTGCTTGCTTGCTTGTTTAAGATTAGGCTAATTGAGATGGAAAGATCAACCCCAAATACAGACAGCTCCATCCCATGGGCTGGGATCCCAGATCCATGGATCCCAGGGACTGCAGTTCTGCTTCCTGACCATGGATGCAATGAGAGCAGCCACGTAATGCTCTCTCTGTGGGACTTCCCCATAGACCAGGATCCAAAATAGACCCTTCCCTGTTTAAGTTGCTTCTTGTTGAGTCTTCTGTCGCAGCAGTGACATAGGTGTGACAGGGGTGGAGAGAGGACTGGGACATGTCTTTACTTTAGCTCAACTTCTTCTTAAGTCAAGGACAGGGCTTAAGCAAAAGGAAAGCCTGGACTCTCTGGCATTTTTAGAACACTCGGGGCTGGAGAGATTGCTCAGTGGCTAAGAGTACTGGTTGCTCTTCTTAGAGGACATGGGTTCAATTCCCAGCACCCACATGTCAGCTCATACCTGTGTGTGACTCTAGTTTTAAGACTCTGACACCCTCATATACGCAGGCAAAACACCGATGTACATAAAATTAAAAAAAAAATAGAGCACTCAAGAGACAGAAGCAGGCAGATCTCTGGGAGTTCCAGCCCAGCTTGGTCTATGCAGGGAGTTCCAGGACAGCCAGGCTACAGAGAGAGAGACCCTATATTAGATAGATAGATAGATAGATAGATAGATAGATAGATAGATAGATAAAATATTAAAGGTACACAACACAATACTTAGCACTTAAAAAATGTTGCATGCAAGCTCTGCCTTCAGGCTTTGAGGTTTTTGGGGGTTGTTTGTTTGTTCGTTTTGCCCCCTCCCTCCCTGCCACTCCTAACTCAGCCTTCATTCCCCACCACGCCTGCCCTCCAGCCCAGCCCAATTATTGGCTGAACCTAGACTCAGTAGACACCTTGAGCCAACCAAATGGCTCAGCAGGTAAAGGTGCTTCCTGTCAATCCCTGAGTATGACCTGAGTGGGAACCTCAGAACACACGAAGGGTGGAGAGAGTCAGCTCCTGCAAGGGTTCTTCTACTCTATAGACATCAGCCATGTGCATGCCTTCCCCCAACCCACAGGAAACAAACAAACAAACAAATATCTTTTTTTTAAGGAGAGGAAAAGAAAAGGAAATCTCCTTAGACATATATTCACCTTAGACATATATAGTCTTTGTGTATCTGAAGATACAGAGACCCAAAAAGATTCAGTGTTTTAAGGCAGTCAGAAATCTCTCACCAGACAAAAATTGGGTCTTATACCCAAGCCTCTCGTTTCCATATGAAATCATTTGCCACTCTAACAACATTGTTTGTATTACTGGAGCAAACAGAAACAGCCAAACTGTGTGAACCACACAGAATCTCCTCTTGAATGGCATGTCACCATAGCCCCTGCCATTACGATTATTGCTCCTGTTCAATTAGAAGGGAAAGGGGCCGGGCGGTGATGGCGCACGCCTTTAATCCCAGCACTTGGGAGGCAGAGGCAGGTGGATTTCTGAGTTCGAGGCCAGCCTGGTCTACAGAGTGAGTTCCAGGACAGCCAGGGCTACACAGAGAGACCCTGTCTCGAAAAACCAAAAAAAAAAAAATTAGAAGGGAAAGGGACACCACTATGCCTCTGTAATTGGTAGTCTGCTGTGACATACAAATCAGCATCCATAACCATGGCTTAGACAAATCAGTATCCATACAGCATGACTCAGGACCAAGTACATGCTTTCCCTGAAATTCAATCAGAAGATGACAGTATCTCACTCTCAGGAAAACACAATTAAATAACGGCCATTGACAAATTCTTACAAGGAAGGCTTACGTGTGGTTTACAGCCACTGGTTTACAACACACACACATTCACACACACTCACACACACATATGCACACATATACACATTCACACACATACACACACATATGTACTAACACACACAAACACACATATACTTACAACACAGACAGACACACACTCACACATACATGCATATGCATACACATACACACACATACACTTACAACAGAGATACACTCACACATACATGTATACACACACATACAGTTACAAAACACACACACACATATACACACGGCATCTTTAAAGGTTTTCATATGCTATTGACTTAATTGGGTAAAAAGTCATAAATACGTCCTATACTGGTTTAAGCTGATTGCCTTTTGTTATCACTGTAATTGCTATGTTATATTTATATTGTTTTTCATTTTAAAATATAGAACATATTTCTGGGGTGTTTTGTAAAGTTCTTTCACTAGCTACTTCTCCATCTTGACAATCTGGTAAACACATACATCTAAGGTTGTTTTCGACACTCTTTTAAATGACAATAGCAAATGGGAAGGAAACGTTTGCAATTCCTTAGCTTTTGTCTCCACAGGGAAACCCTTTATACTTCTTAAAGTCTTTGCCTTTTCCCCTGAGTCAAAGCAACCATCCTAGGAAGAGGAGGAAATTATAGCAGACACTAGAAAGTCCACACGCGGCACCTCTGCCCATCTTTCTACATTTCCACATCTTGTGCAGCTTCCGAAACAATGAGTTGAAGATTGATGCTTTGGGGGATAATGAAGCCTGGAGCCACCTTAAAGAAGTACAGATTAGGTGCCGCTCCTTCTCTGCATGGGCTGAGAGATGGGAGAAAATCAGCAGATTTCTGCGTGTTAATGTTCAACCAGTACAGTGACGGGTATAAAGCACAGGGCCGACAAGAAGGGCTTGACAGGCCCGCCCTTCCAGCCTATTGAAGTAGGTCTGTACTTGCTGTAAGTCCCCTTGTCTAATTAGCTAGTGAGCCGATCCCTGGCTCCCTGCGTCTGACGGAGACTTCCTCGGGAAAAGTCTTGTCACCAAGCATGATGAAGTGAGGCTTGATTGTGCTACAAGATGTCCTATAGATGCAGGCCAGGCTTCTGAGACTAATCACCAACTTTGCAGATTCCAGAGCCAGGGCTCATCTGCCAGCACCGGAGCTTTGCAGACGTCAGCACCAGAGAGCTCTGGCTGCTGGGAAGAATACAAGGAATGGCTTTGTTTACATTTATTCCTGTGCACTCTGGCCACACTCGAGAATGGGGAACTAGCTTCAAGTTAAGATTCCTTATGGGCATCCTCCTAAGAGGGAGAGCACCACCAGCATTTACCTTCTGCCTGGGACCAGATCTGTGGCCACGTGACAACCGGTTGCAGCGGCTTCATTTCTGCTCAACCAATTCCTTGCTGGGACTAATCACATCATTAACTCTGTGTCTCTGGAAAACTTAACTGAGTTTGGTTGCGTTGGTTTCTTTGTTTGTAAAATGTTGCGAGTGAATGATTCACTAAGTATCCGGAATATAGTCCCTGCCATCCATCCGTGTTGGCTACAACTAATATTAATGACAATGATTACATCATGGCATTTGAATCCATCATTCTCATAGTCACCGAGGTGCAAGAATGCCTGCTCATGAGCTGCATCCATGGATTCAGAGACAATAATACATCGGCCATAGAAAGTCCTAGTAGCAAGGGTGCTTCAATACAGTCTTGCTAGGTGGGTCCAAGATTTGCCAGCGACTTTTCTTACCCCATCAGTGAGCATCACTGTGCTTCCTTGGTGACAAAAGCTGTCCCAAGCAGTACTTCCAAAGGAAAAGTTGTATGTCCATGACCAGTAGAATAAGCATTGTGACAACAAGATGCAATTATAATTAACCTTAGAAGGCATTATCATCATCGCCTGTTAAAATGAAGATTTATGACATGTATATACCTGTTTAACATACATACACATACATGTATGTATGTACATGTAAATAGATAGATAGATAGATAGATAGATAGATAGATAGATAGATGGATTATCTATAACATCTATAGATGTTAAAACAGTTAATTTTCACAGGTACAAGAGAGCATGCCTGCGATAACTAGCTTTTGGGAGACTGAGGGAAGAGGATCTTGAATATTAGAATTTACATGGAGACGAAATTAAACACTTCCCGCTCCGTCTGCGCTCCTGCTTCATGGGAGGAACTTCAGACTCAGGTCTGAGCTGGAAGCAGATGTGAGGCAGGTCCCCTGCATCCAAGGCACATGCCTTTTCTCACCTGGATGTTGTGTTACTTACTCCAAAGCTCCTTCTAGAGGCTGAGAATGCTAAGTGCTCAGTCTGGACCACCCAGAGATCTTGTCAGGGCTCCAGGTAAATGTCCTCCTCTAGTTGGCCTGTGGCTGATAAAAATTTTCTAAACTAGAGGGGAATAAGGAACAAGTCTCATTTCATAGAATTATTTAATAATTTTAATAATAAACAGGAGGGTTTTATAAAGGATGGTGTGTGTGTGGTGTGTGTGGTGTGTGTGGTGTGTGTGGTGTGTGTGTGTGTGTGGTGTGTGTGTGTGTGTGTGTGTGTGTGTGTGTGTACACCTTGTGGGGGGAGGAATGAAATTTTATGTGGGAAAAGAGACAGAATTAATTATAGAGTATCTATGTGCACACACGTGTGTATGTGCGTGTGTGTGTGTGTGTGTGTGTGTGTGTGTGTGTGTGTGTGCATGTTACATGAAATAAAATCCTGGGATTATGTTTCCCAACCAACCAAAGTGCTACAAACAACCTTCTTTAAAAATGGAACTGGTAGAGAAGCCCAGAGCCACCATTAACTGTGGTAGTGTTTGAATTTTTTTATACTGAAAATTTTTTTCTTAGCGATTTTTAATGTTGTAATGTTATTTACTATTGTGTGTATTACATCCCACGAGGTGGAGTATACAAGCCATATGGAAGTCAGAGGACAACTCTGTAGAGTCGGCTCTCTGTTTCCACCTTGATGTGGCTTCCAGGGTTACACAGCACACCTTTAGGGACCTTTCCCCTGGGCACCATCTCTCTGGCCTAGCAAGTACTGCTTTACAGTGATGCTACCTCTGCAAACATAAGCCTTTGTCTGCTTCAATTTATTAGGTGTGGTCTTTGTCACCCTAGGTATCTCCTATTTTTGCAAAACTTGTTGAAGCCAAAAGACAGCCCTGTGTCTTAGCACGCCTGCCTAGGCCTAACACCAGGGAGGTTGATGTATGGGAAGCTGTGGAGCCCAGGAGTTTGAGACTAGCCTGAGCACTACAAAAGGACTCCTCTCAAAACAATTAAAGATAAACAGCAACAAAGAAACATTAGACTTGTAAAGTTACCAAATTCAATTCAAGGTATGCTCCAGCTGCTTTGTTATGGCTCAATAACAATGTATAAATCTTTATCATCGATCATGTCCCAAGTCCATATCCTATTGTAGAATATTGACTACATTTCTAAAACACTCTACACAAGATACAAAAATAGAAATATATCAACACATGGGGGTTATCTTGAAATTTATATATAAGCACACATAAACTAAAAACTCATTTCAGCGCTAGATCAATTCTATGTTTAAAAATAGTTATAGAATTCTGTTCTTTAAGAGCACAGGGTTCTTACAGAGGGCCCAAGTCTGGTTTCCAAACACCCACATGACAGCTCACAGCCTTCTATAACTCCAGTGCCAGGACATCTGATGCCTTCTTCTTGCCTTTGTGAACACTAAGTATGTACCTGTTGCCTACATCCATGCAGGCAAACACTCATTAACAAAACAAAACTAAGAGAAATGTATGCTTTTAATTCCATCACCTTAATTATTAACAACTTTATTCTCCAAACCATGTATGAGTGCCAATGAGAGGAAGAAGAAGGATGGATGCAGAAACCTCCTAGCAACATTGTGTTTTAACTGTACTTTCACTGTTTCCTAGCGAGTGATAATTATTTCTCATTAAGAAACTTTTCCCTGAGCGCTGAGATTCAAGCCTGTGATTGCAACACCCCGGAGGAGGAGGATCAGGAGTTATCTATAGCTACATGAGTAGCCTGGGCTACATAAGACGTTGTCTTAAAAGAAAGAAGAAAATGTAGAGCCAGTAAGATGGCTCAGGAACTGAAAGCTCATCCCATCAATTCTAACAGCCAGAGCTCAATTCCAGGAAACTTTATGGTGGAAAGAGATCATAGACTTCTTGAAGGTATTCTTTGACCTATGCACACACGCACGCATGCACGCACGCACGCACGCACGCACGCACATACATACAAAATAAAGATATGAAAGAAAATAGTAAATATCACACAGTAAATACACATTTATCAAGCCTTACCCTTGACAATTGAAATTTTTAAAGCCTTTAAATTCTAGTTCCATTTTTTCTCAAAAAAGAAAGAAAGAAAGAAAGAAAGAAAGAAAGAAAGAAAGAAAGAAAGAAAGCAGCAATAAAGACAAATCCAAACTGTTGTGGTACTTACGTAGGGAAATCATGAGAGAACATGGCTGAACTGTTGCTTGCAGTAATAACGACTAGGTAGCCGTCATTTTTAAGAACAATGTCACAAAAGCTATTTCGAGGCTGTCATGCTCAAGAATAATTAGTTTCCATCAAAGCAACAGATTATCTGCTCCTGTTGTCCAGTGGGTCATTACAATGAACAACCAATACAGATAAATGATATCTAATCTCTGGTGCTCTTCTTTCGGGCTGATGGATGCTTATAACATCTCCGATATTATAAGGCAGAAAAATTATGCTGACATTTAGACGCAAACGCGCAGAAAGACAAAACTAAGTACAACGCACGCCCCATCCTACTGGAGGAGAGGAGAGCCATCTAAAGACAAATAGAACTGAAACCAGAATGGCAATTAGAACAGAGGGAGAATTATAGGCGACAACAACTATACCTCGTGGGTGGCGGGCAGGTCAATTAATTATATATGAAAAAGGGGGATCCAGATATTTCCGTAAGACACATTAGTAAAAGGAATATTGACTTAAGCATCTTTGAAATTCTATGCCCCAAAAGAAGACAAAGGGGTTTCCCTGGCATTGATCGGCTCCCAAATCAGACTGACTTTGATGAGAACTGGCTGGGCCACAAATGATACCAAGAACCTGCCATTATTTACAGCTCTCACACACTGGAATTCAGCTCTCCCAGTGGCTCCATATTTGTGTGTCTGTCAGCTAATACTGGAAAGAGGCCATTTCGTTCATCTTAAACCTGAAACAGTAATTTGGGACTCACAACCTTGAGTTCATCCAATTAGTATCTATCACTTAGAGAAAACCTGTGACCAAGGACAGATTGCTGAAAGTGAGACAGGAGATCTGTGGGTTCCCAGATCTGGGAAATGGTACTACTCAAGCTCTGTGGGATTCCCATGAACTTCAGGTAAGGCTTTCCACTGTTAGCAGAAAGGAGGGTCTTGTAAACATTACTGAGTGCTCATGGCAGTAGACCTCTTAGACAAGCCGGCTCCACATCCAAGTTTCCAGGGGTAGTGAGGCGGTAAAACAGTTAGGAGCACTTGTTCCTCATGTGGACAACTCAAGTTCAGTTCCCAGCACCCACCAGGAGGCTCACAACTGTCCATCAATCTCTTCTGGCCTCCGTGCACACATGCACATATCCACTCATAGACAGGAAGAAAAAAATTTAAAGAATAAAGAGAAAATTTTACACTAGCTGCCATTTTTCCCACAAACTTCAATGCTACTGAATTCTTTGTTCTAGATCAAGCTTGTTAGTTTTTTTTTTTCCTTCTGAGAACCTGCAATTTTCCAAGGGTATATTTATTCCTTTCATAACTACAAGAATATGAATGTTCTCTCTGCAAATGCGATGAAGAAGCCTGGATGATCGGAAAGAAAGAAGGAAAGAAAGAAAAGAAGGAAGGAAGGGAGAAAGGAAGGAAGAGGAGAGAGAGAGAGAGAGAGAGAGAGAGAGAGAGAGAGAGAGAGAATTGTGAGAAAGCAAGAGAATCCAATTAATATGGGCAGATCAGTTGATGGTACTGTGAGAGTCAATGCTAAGATCTCAGTTTTGATAACTGTGTCTTAGCTACATAAGATGCAGCCACTGGGGTGCGGGGTGGGGGAGGGATGTTGGGATGTGCCATCCCATCTTTATAACCATTCTATAAATCAAAAGCTATTTCAAAATAAAAAATTACAAAAAAAAAAAAAGAAAAGAAAAAAACAAAAAACCTCCCAGAAATCAGTCCCCTCCATCTCAACCACACTTGGGCATTAGTGGCTTCCAGATGTGATATGCGTACTTGGTCCCAGTATCTGTGACACTGGTGCAGGAGGATCTCAGATTCACTGCCACCTAGAGCTGCACAGTAAGACCGGATCACAAAGCTAATTTAATTAAACTTAAAATAATTAAACCAATGGTTAAACTACAGAGTAGTTCCTTGGTACATCTACAATGGAGTATAGCAGCCCGCTGCAAAAATCTCAATGGCAAGATTAGAGAATTATCGAAAATAACTTCTAAGGTTTGTGGATGTTTGATACACACACACACACACAATTATCGAAAATAACTTCTAGGGTTTGTGGATGTTTCACACACACACACACACACACACACACACACACACCCATTTCCAAGGGACATCTGACACTATCTACAAACCTTAGTAATCCCACCAGTGAGGTGCTATGACCATCTAACAAATAAAGCTAAATATCCCAAAATGCATAGCAAAGCCCTGCTCCAGAGAACCATCCAACCCAAAGTGTCAGTCATGCTGATGCAGAGAAAGATAGCTTAAAGCAACTATAATTACAAGCAAGAGACAGAAATGAATGCAGGAAACCCTGGGCTGAGCCTTCATTCTGGATCACAATGAAACTAGAGGTTCTGACAAGAAACGAGTCATCAGAATGTGGCGGCCACCACAGGATAGTTTCGCCAGGCCAGAACCACACGATAGCCCTTTTCTTCCAGGACGGCCCCCAACATTTTCTAATATCCAAGTCTGCCTTTCTTGGGTCTCAATCCAGCTCAGATCTGACCTTGAGGATCCTTGTAACCACATCTTTCAAGGTCATTCATTGGTTTTTCTGATGATTTTTCCATCCCTCAAACTCACTGAACTTCTTTTAAAAAAAAAAAAAAAGTGTCTTAAAATGCTTATAATATATACTACCTCTTACCTGGATCTTGATACATATAGACTTTTTTTTTTATCAAATAACATTTGACTGATACAGCCTCATTTCATCGAGTCTGGAACGTTATCTGTTCATGACAGGCCATTCTTTTACATACCACACAAATGAAAAGATGCTTTCAACTAAACTGTCACGTAGTAGGTTATTGTCAGTCACGAGAACTGCCTGAAAAGCACGGTCACAACCACAAATCCCACTATCTTCAAAACAGCAACATCCTATTTGGCCGATGCGTGCGTTATTGTTCACAAAGCTACGAACTTTCACTATCTCTGCACACACACAGATCTCCTCACATGGCTGGAAAGCCTCGAAAAGACTAGAGACATCTGTCCTAGTTTGCTTTCTGTCACTGTGATGAAACACCCTGACAGAAAGCAACTTGTCGGGAAGATCGTGTTTATTTTAACTTAAAAACTTTAAGTTTCTAGCTACGGTCCATCACAGCAGGGAAGGCTCGGCGGCAGGAGCCTGAGAGCGATGGTCACACACAGCACAACCACAGTAAAGTAGAGAGAAATGTATGTGTGCATGTGTGGAGCTCAGCTGGCTTCCTCTACTTTTATGCAGTCTGTTCCTCAAGCCAGGGAATGGTGCCGCTCTCTTTTAAGCTGGGTCTTCTCACTGCTGTTAAAAGCAGTCAAGGCAATCCCTGCAGTCAAGGCAATCCCTGCAGACATGCGCACAGACAACCAGACGCAGCCGCTTAAGACTCTGCCAGGGGATTCTACATTGTATCAAGTTGATAATTAAAACGAATCATCCAAACAGTTTATTTTTTTTGCTTACCAGAGCACAGAGGGGATACTTTTACACCACCACCACCACTCCACCCCCGTTGATATTAGAAAGAGTAACAGTAGTAACATTTCGTTGCACAACCCCCAACTGCCTGATCATTTTGCCTCTGAAGCACTCTGTGAGGTCCTATTATTTACTGTGGTCCCAGAAAGCAGCCAGGCAAGCAAGGGCAACAGGTGCCCAGGGTTACCTCACCAGTAGTTGACAGGACAGATTATGAAATCCAATTATTTCCACTCCACAGCCTAAGCTCCCAACTTCTTTTTGGCTTTGCTTTGGAAACATGGTGGGGAAATGCCAAGGGCCAATTTAAGATAGAAGGGATTTATCATTGATGGTTTCCAGACACACCCCACATGTGCTTTTATTTAATGGAACCATTATCGCCAATACATACAGAGGCTTTAGGGGAAGCCACAAAAAAAAAAAGTCTGTTTACAATTGTAAGCCACTAGAGGGCAAGTATTAACATTCAACCATAAACCAAAGACATCTAAAAAATATGCTTTGAATGTTGTGGTGCGTGCGTGTGTGTGTGTGTGTGTGTGTGTGTGTGTGTGTGTGTGTGGCGCATGCGTGCGTGTGCGCGCGCGTACGTGCACTCACGCGTCTGTGTGTACGTGTGCATGTGCATATAGCATTATGTGTGGGTGTGGAGGCCAGAGGAAGAGATCCAAACTCCTTTTCTATCCCTCTCAGGGTCTCCCGCTGAACACGGAGTCACACTAAGAGCCATCATACCTAAATGATTCGTCTTTTTCCTCCCGCAATGCTTGGAGTGTTTGCACGGTGACTTTTGTACTTGGGTGCTGTAGATTTGAACTCAGGACCCCATGTGTGCACAACAAGCACAGAGCTACCTAGCCAGCCCCTTATGGGGTGTTTGATAACACTAAGAAAAATGTTTCTCTTTCTTTTCTTTTCTCTTTCATGACCTCAGAACAATTTCAGAATTCACATCAAATGAAGAATTTATTTTTAAGGTTGATGCAAAATACACACTTTTATGGGCATTCTTCTCGTAAGAATATCATGAGACCTTAATTTAAAAGTAATTCAACTCAATCATAGGCCTTAGGGAAAAACCTGGCACTGTTATTCTGCTAAATGGACCTAGTAATAAACTGCCCCCAAGTTATTATCCTTACACCCATAGATTATTGCATCTCTCAGCCCTCGGCAGAGACGCTTCTGTATGCAATGGATAATAATTAAAACAGGGACCAACAACTGGTCAACATGCAGAGAGTAATAGACTGGAGAGCTGAGCTCTAAATGGGAAATCTCCACCACCACCACCACCACCACCACCACCACCACCACCACCACCACCACCTTAAGACTCAGGGGTCATTGTGGAAGAGGAGACTAAAGAATTGCTAGAACCAGGAGGGACATATATAGTAAAGCACTATTGGTCGGAGATGGTGCAACCTCTATACACATGAACTCACGGTGGCTTTGACTGAATGCATAAGACTTGAAGAACATAGCGGCAGCATGAGTGGCAGAGGAACCATGAAGACTCACACTCAGCTGAGGAGCCATTAGCAGTTGATGGCTCCTGGGAGACGGGAATGTATTTTTTTCAGGGATATGGGCCCCAAGAAGCTAGCCATGTTCTTATGTAATGGTTCTCAACTTCTGGGTTGTGACCTTTTTGGGTTGTCCAATGACGCTTTCATGGGGGTGGGGTGTCACATATCAAATATTTACATATGATTCATAACTGTAGCAAAATGACAGTCACAAAGTAGCAATAAAAATAATTTTATGGTTGGGGGGGGTCACCACAACATGAGGAACGGTATTAAAGGGTCACAGCATTAGGAAAGTTGAGAGTCACTGTGATAGATGGTCCCACAGCCGTGCACACTAAATGGACTCTATTAAATTAGAGAGAGAGAGAGAGGGAGAGAGATACAAAGTGAGACACTATCTCAAAGAAACAAGAGATAAAGGTGAGAGAGGACTTGAAGAGGAGAAGATGGGGGTGAATTGGATCCAAATGCACTATATGCATATATGAATATTAAATAAAATATTTAATACAAAGTAACCGACAAACTGTCACATGAATATTAAGAAGGATTTCAACCAATGAATCAATTCTATTTTCCTAGCCTTTACCTCAAATTCTGACATCGCCGCCCATTTGCATAGGCGAAGTCACTTCACATAGCTGTATACACGATGGTTGATGGCTCCTTCTGTACACGATCTGCCTGTCTTCCTCAGTCAGCTTCCGTAATTAGAAAGTTAGTCACCGGCATTGCTTCCTCGAACATTTGGTTATTAAACAGTTTTCTAATGTTAAATATGTATTTCTATTTGGTTTACTAACAAGCTGAAATGGCGTGTTGTTCTCTCTGTTGTAAGTAGCACTGCGATCAACGGGCCCTTTACCTCTGCAGAATGACTTAATTTAGGATTCCTCCCTGGATATATGAGTTACTTGTTTTCCGACGTGGCTGTAGTAAGAATTCTCAATAGTTCACTGTTGTAAAAGAGATACCCACACTGTTTAGCCTGTAAAAACGTGGGGCTGGCCCCAGATTAACGATAGCTACCCCCGAGGACTCCCTTATACTTGCTTTTGCAAACTGCAAATCAAAATTTAAAAAAAAAAATTACTTTGAGATTCCATCTTATGCCAGTCATAATGACCAAGATCAATAAAACAAAGACATCTCATCCTGTCGTGGATGTGGGGGAAGGGGAACACTCATGCCTCGCTTCGCTGTGGGAATGCAAACTTGTACAGCCACTATGGAAATCAGTGTGCTCCGAGTCTTTGGGAGGATGGGACTAGATCAACCTCAAGATCCAGCTAGACCACTCTTGGGCATCTACCCAAAGGATGCTTCATCTCATACAAAGACACTTGCTGATCTAAGGTCACTGCTGCTTTATTCACAATAACCAGACATTGGGAACAGCCTAGTTGTCCATCGACTGGTTAGGCAAATGAATGAATAATAAAAATGGAAAATGAAACATCATCTGGCTGTTAAAAATTATGACATTTATGGGTAAATGGACCGAGCTAGAAAAAAAAAATCATCCTGACTGAGGTAACCCAGACCCAAAGAGTCAACAAATATCGTATGTTTTCTTTTATATGTGTATTTTAGTCATTAAGCCTTAGGTAGGCATGCTACAATCTGCATAACCACAGAGGTTACGTATTGAGTAAGGGACTAGAGAGGAAGGGGAGAATTCAAATCAGTGAGATAAGAACTCTTCAGGCTGTCAATCCGTGACACCCTCAGGGGCACTGGTCCTGGCAGAGGTATCAAAAACTTCAGCACACTCAAGGGACAATTTCATGGGATCTACCATTGTGTTACTTTTTTTTAGAACTTGTGTGTGTTTACAGTGTGTGTGCCTGTGTACATATGTATTTTGCATGTTAGTGGGTGGGCAGGCACATTTGTGAGTATATATACTGCTGCTATGTGTGTGTTTGTGTTCATGAAAGAGAGAGAAGAAAGAGAGAGACAGACAGACAGACAGACAGACAGAGAGACAGAGACAGAGACAGAGACAGAGACAGAGACAGAGACAGAGGCGGGCAGAGCCCTAAGGCTAGTGTTGAAAGCCTTCCTGAATCTCACTCACCCTCCACCCTGCTCCCTGAGTCAGGCTATCCCAGAGCTCACCAATATGGTTACCCTAGCCAGTCAGCTTGCTCTAGACCTGAGATGCCCTCTCTCCATCTTCTGAGTACTACTCTTACAGGCAGGGCACCACATCCATTTGGCATCTATGTGGGTTCTGAGGACCCAAACTCCAGTTCTCACTTGTACAACGCAGGCTTTATTCGATGATCTGTCTCTCCAGCACCTGAGTGTGTTACCTTAACAGAAGAAATAAATTCTGTCAAAGGTGGGGGGGGGAATGCCATTAGAATCTTTATGTGACATATTGCCTCCACCAGTCTCAGGCACACCGATGATATCGTTACATCTGCAAAGCCCAGCGAGTTCATCAAACATTGAACAGGGGCAGTAATTGTTCTCCTGTAATGAGGCTATGGACTCCGTTCTTGACGTGACTCACTCTGAGTTTATTTAGAAATTGAGGGTGGCTCCCCGTGTTCAGACAAATTGGACAGTTTGCCACATCACCGCCATTAACACCACCTCCGACGTTAGGCTTCCTTCCAAAACATTCAGTGGAGCTCCTCTGGAAGCACAAGCCGCACCGCACCGTTCTTCCTGAGTCACGAGGAGCAAACAGCACTCAAGCCTACAGCCTGGGTTCTTTCCGCCAGACTCTCAGAGCAACCTTCATGACTTAAACCCATCCCAACAGAACTTCTCGTGTTTTACATTTATGGCATGTGTGTGGCCACACACGTGTGCACACTCAAGTGGGTACCACAGTATGCATGTAGAGGTCAGAGTCATCGTTTCCTTCCACCATGTGGGTGCCAGGGATTAAACTCAGGTCACCGGGTTTAGCAGCAAGCTCCCACTGAGCCATCTCATCAGCTCTCTCTCTCTCTCTCTCTCTCTCTCTCTCTCTCTCTCTCTGTGTGTGTGTGTGTGTGTGTGTGTGTGTGTGTGTGTGTGTGTGTGTGTAAATCAGCTTTCCCTTATGTCTGTTTCCAGGCACAATAGTAACAGTAGAAGTGCCACTGACGTGGGATCCACACTGTGGTTTTGGGATGATTCCCCAAATCAAATTAGCTTTCTCTAGTACAGCCTTTCTCCACATACACATCCTACACATTAAATATCAATCTTCAAACAAGCCTTGATCCCATCTCTCTGTGCCCTCCTTGCCTGCTTAAGAACCTATGTTCACTAAAATTCGGAAGGATCTGCGATGTGCTTCTGTGGATGAATGGATAATTAGCTATAGCCCCTCTGCACTAGAATGTTACTGCATGTTTTGAAAAAGAAGAGTTATCAGGCTGGGGTTGACAGCACACATCTGGGGGACTGAGGCAGGCAGAACATGAGTCTGAGGTCAGACTGGGACCTTGCCTCACCACCACTATCCTCCAAAACAAGAGCTACCAAATAATGAAAAGATATGGAGGGCCCTAAATACACCATTAAGTGAAAGAAACCAATCTAAAAAGCCTACAAGGCATATGGACCCAGCTACATAACATGTTAGCCACAGAGACAGAAAGAAGAATATCACTGGTCAGGGGGAAGAAAGGATGACCCAAAGAGAGGCTTCTAGGACAGTTGAACTATTCTGTGTGATATCCCAATGTTGGACTTGTGGCTCTGAACACTGGTTCTATCCTCTGAACATACAAGAACAAGCATGAATCTGAGGTAGGGACACCAGCTGGTGTCTGTGTGGACTCATCAATGACAATAAGTATTATCACTCTGATGGGAAGCGTGGGTAACGGGGAAGGTGTGGGCCAGACAGAGGATATATGGGAAATCCCTTTACCCGATATTATCTTGAACCTAAAACTTCTTCTAAACCCAAGTTTATTAAGGACCATTGCACAGATGGCTCGGTCAGCAAAATGCTTGCTTGGAAAACATGAAGGCTTGAATTTCATCTCCAGAACCCATGCAAAGACATCTAATTGTGGTGATGTGTGACTGTGTTCCCAACACAGGGTGGGATGGGGACAGGCAGAGTGGGGACAGAGACAGGAGGATCCCTTAGGCTCACTAGCTTAGCACAATTGGTGAGCTCCAGGCCAGGGAGAGACCCTGGTTCAAAAAACAAGGTGGACTTCGCTTGAGAAACAACAGGTGGGTTTGACCTCTGACCTCTCTATGCAAGCATGCACATATGCCTCTCTCTCTCTCTCTCTCTCTCTCTCACCACACCACACACACACACACACACACACACACACACACACACACACACCATCCCATCCCATCTTCTTGTTGGTTCATCCCCACCAAGATGCAGCCAAGGGTCACCCCTTACGTAGGTTGTCTCTGTCTACTTTGTCTCCTTACTATAACCTTGGGGGCATTTGAGAGCAAGGAGCTAATGTCATCTTTCTTTGGAGCCTTCTCTCTGAGCACAAGCATACTGCAGGAGCTCCAAAATGTAAATTCCATGAACAATAAGGTGGCTCTGTACCCACAGCCATTGTAAAGGCACCAAGCAGCAAGCCAGTCAGTGTGAATTTGGTTCCATGATCCTCATGGTGGGAGAGAACTAACTCCTAAACGTCTCCATTTGCATGCTGCGGTATGATAAACACACATGAGACGGGAGGGGGAGGGGAGAATTTTAAAAGAGATAGTTCAAGAATGTTGGTTAAATGAATATGTAAGCCAGAAAGTCCTTTCCAATTCACCCCTGGTGTGGTGAAAAAAAATATTTAGTTGGCTTCTGTAATTAGCCAATGTGGAGAGGTGCATTCAAAGAGAACAGAAGCCATCCAGTACATTCTACCATATTCCAGAAGTCTGCAGGATTGTTTCAGCGATAACCTAAGTGTTAAAAAAAAAAAAAAAAAAAAAAAGCAGGCATTCTCTAACTCCAAACAGAGTTAAAAGGAAAATAGCCCTTCTACAAATCCTGCTTTTAACTCACACCCCGTCACGATTAAAGCTGAGGACAAAACCCGGAGCTCTTGTTCAGACCAGGTGAACAGCTCCATCAAGCGCGGCTCTCTCCCCCACACTCTCTGCCCACACACACCGAAGGGCAGAAAGTACCAGGTTGCAGAGAAAGCCTCGCCGTGGTTGCAGCCGGAGAGAGAAAAAAGAAACTCCCCTGGCTCCAATTTACAGTCACAAAACAAAACCTGACTTTATGGACATAAAGAACATATACACGTAGGAGCATTAAAAACTCAAGAGTTCCTTCGGCAAGCAGGCATCCGCCTAATGCAGGGTTTGAAAGGAGTGATTTGCAGCTAAGGGGCGGGGCTCCCATGCAAGGCACTGCTACCGTTTTCCTCCCACCCCTTCAGGTAAGAGTTTCGAAAACGTCTCTGGTTTAGGCCTGTCTAGTATACACAGGGACTCCCGAGAAAAGACTTCGCGGATGAGTCTACTCAAACAAGCCAGAGAAGAGGCTAGCCACATGCAGTGGAGAATTGAGGGGCTCGTTTCTAGTTATATTTAGGCATTGTTGTTCTTTTCTGCCTAATGTTTCCCATTATCCCAAACTCTCAGAAACATGCTAGCTGAGATTTGAGAGTAATACCAGAGATTGTGTTCACACCCTGTAACAATGGCAGCTTTCTTAAAGACTTTTTTCTAAGGCACATAGAATGCTCCAAAAGCAGGTACATAGGACAGAAGGCAGGGCCTCTCACTCCTGGGAGGTAGGCATGTGTGCTATGGGGTCCAGGCCTCTGGCTTAAGACCTCCTCGAACCTATAGTTCCCAAGCCATCTTTAAATAAGTTTATTCATACCATTTATGAGCACAACCGTGAGATTGAAGGACGCTCTTTTGTCAGCTTTAAATTTATGCTACATAACTGAACACATCACATGATTCCTGTCTTTGATATAAATTCTTAAATGGTCTTCTTGTGTGCTACAGTTTATATTGAAAAGCCTTTATTCTTTGCAAATAAATGCTTCGATATAAAAATATAAATCAGGGCTGGGGAGATGGCTCAGTAGGCAAAGTGCTTACCACATAAGTCTAATGACTCGAGTTTGGTCTTGGAACCTGTGTAAAGATGAAAGGAGAGAATGGGTTCCTGGAAGCTCTCCTCTGACTTCCACAGGCATGCCAAAGGGTGAGACTGGGGCTGGGGACTTAGGGGTAGCTGCAAGAGTCAAGGCGTTGTACCACACTGGTAGTCTCCAAAACATCTTGCAATGTTTCAGTTTGACCAAGAGGCCAGTGAAATAAATAATGAAAATTTTTAAAATGTCAAAAGAAGAAGCCAATCTGGAGAAATGAAGGTGTTCTGGCTTTATTTCTGTTACTGTGTCAAATACCCTGGGAAAATAAGCAACAGAGGAGAAGACGGGCCAGAGGTTTAAAGACAATGGCGACATCATTTCAGGGACATCAGGCAGGAGCTCAAGAAACTACTGAATCCCATCCACATTCAACAGCAAAGAGAACAAGCATGAATCTCTGCTTGATTGCTGCTTATGCTTAGACAGCTTTCCTCACTCTTATACAGTTAAGAGTCTGCCTAGGGAATGGTACCGCCCACAGTGGAATGGGTCAATTAACAATCAAGACAGTGCCCCACAGATGTATCCACAGGCCAGTGCCCTATAATCATTGCTTATTGAAATAGTCTTCCTAGGTGGTTCTAGGAAGCATCAAATTGACTGTTAAAACTAACCAACATGAGGAGCAGCTGGTGAGACGGCTTAAGGGTTAAGAGCACCCTCTGCTCTCCCAGAGGACCCAAATTCCATTCCGGACACCAACATCATAGCTCACACCTATCTGTAACTCCAGTTCCAGGGTATCTACAGCTTTCTTCTGGCCTATGTGGATACTGTACAGGCATGCATGCAAAGACCCATACACATTAAACAAATTCTTATCAATTAAAAATAAGAACCTAACCGACACATAAGGTTTGGTTTTATAACCCATTGCCCGCTGGATTGATCGAGTATGAAGAGGTTGAGGTGGGGTGGGACATTGAAAATATAGAACATAGAACCACTTTAGTTATGGCCATCCAAAAGAAACAAGAACTCCTAGAATTATAATTCTTAAGGTCTTCTAGAATAACTTCTTGATAAACTAATACTCTTTTTCTTCTTGGGACTTTGTTATCGAACTATGTAATCTGTTTAAAAGGGTGGGGATAGCCACTGTTGCTCAGAGCTGTCAGCTCTAAGCCAAGCCTTCATAATTCCATACAAAATTATTCATATTTTTTTCAAAAGAAAAGGCGATGAGAAATGAGACAATATATTAGAGGAAATCAAATAAATTTACAATAAAAGATCATTAGGAAATGAAATCTTGTCAGCCTAGATAAATGGATCTGATTATTACATTTAAGTCAAACTAAATTACTGTCCATGTATCTATTAAAGCATTTATAAGTGTCGAAAATGGAGATGTTAGGATACCAACTGTAGGTGTAAAATCAAAGTGATTTTGATGAGTGTAAGCTGTCTTCTCCTGTGAAGGAAAAGAAATTTATAAACCCAGGGAAGGTGTGGAATTCCTTTTCATAAATACTTTGGAGGGTTAAAATTAGGGACATTTGTGTAATTAAACATGACAATCAGACGACGTTAGCTTCAAATAACCAATTATGACATTCTAAAGGCTGGTGACATCTTACATCCCTTTCTCAAAGAGTTAGGAAGAATCTATTGAGATTTGTACAATCAATTTGTATAGGTAAAGGCAATGTTTCCAATCGTCCTTCCCTCTCTCTCTCTTTCCTCCTGTTTCCTTATTCCCAGCTTGAACTACATAAAAATTAAAAAGGGGCTTGAGTAAAGTCCAATGATAGATGACTTGCCTCACACCAAAAGGTCCTGGGCCTAGTCCCAAACGTGCAATTGACTTGATTCCATAAGGTCAAACTCTATGATCAAAATTTCCTTCCTAACCAGGTGGCGGCGGCACATGCTTTTAATCCCAGCACACAGGAGGCAGAGGCAGCTGCATCTCTGAGTTCTGAGTTCAAGCCCCCTCGTCCACAGAGTGAGTTCCAGGACAGTCAGGACTATACAGAGAAATCTTGTCTCAAAAAAAAAAGTTGCTTTCTTAAAAAGCAAAGATAAAATGTGTTTCTCATGCAATGGTATATTTAATATTTATTTTACATAATATAAAATTATGTCTAATGGGAAAAAATATTTACCGTTTCAAGTTAAAGAAGTTTTCAAAACCAGTATGTCCAACATCATGCAGTTAGAGACAGAAAATGTGACTCTACCACCAATAGAATCTGCTGAGCAATACGCTGGGGAGGTCTGTAAATGGTACCTTCCCTAGTGAGATGAGAGAGAGAGGGGGAGAAAGAGAGAGAGAGAGAGAGAGAGAGAGAGAGAGAGAGAGAGAGAGAGA
>JANHMN010000019.1:36137042-36167386 GCA_030674055.1 Rhabdomys pumilio
GGGGGGGGGGGGGGGGGGGAGGAAGACAGAGACAGACAGACAGACGGACGGACAGGCAGGCAGGCAGGGACAGAAAGAGACAGAGACATAAAGAGATACAGAGAGACAGAGAGACAGAAACAGGACAGAGAGAGATTCCTGATTTTGTCATATTTTAAAATTGTGTGTCAAAAAGACATCACCAAGAAAGTAAAAGAGACAATTTACAGGAGCACTTGTAAGCCACCTATGTGACAAGGGTCTGGTACACCACCGTGTAAGTGTTGCAACTCCACGGAAGACGTATCCCTGTCGTTGGAAGCCAGGGGATAGCACAATGTCACACTGCACGACAAATCCACACAAGAGCTTTATTGGGAAAGACACAAGAGGGTGACTGCCTGTGCTCGGACTTGAAGCAGCAGAGAGCTGAGTGCGAGACAGGCTTATACAGGGTTTCTTGGGGGAGGAGTGTTACAGGGTGGGGATTGGCGGGATTTCGTGCCCAGGGATTGGTTAGATTTTGTGCTCAAATGATCGGTACTGTTTGCTAGGTTTTCAAACCCGGAAGTGGATTCAGACCCTATATACACAGAACATATAAACAACTCCGAGAATTCAATAACAAAAGAAAGGTTAAATTAAGTCCGAAGAGCAGACTTGAGTCCATTTTCTGCTGACATAAGTGGAAAACCTAGATTAATTTATGAAAAATAAAAGTTCATATAGTTTGTGGTTCTGGGGTGGGTGACAGAGCTGCACGTGGTGAAGACCCCCTTACAGTAAGAACTCTACAGATAGTGAGGACATGACATCACCACGCACAAGAAGGGTGCATTGCAAGACATGGAGCCCAACTGGCTTTCGAATCAGCTCTGCTCTAGAGATAATCTATTAGCTCATTAATCCATGAATAATAAATCCATCCATTCCTGAGTCCTATGACCTGATCTCCTCAAAAAGCGTTCTCTCTTCCTTCCCAGTGGGAATCCAATTTTATCACAAGTTCTGCTAAGAATGTTCAAACCTCAGGAGACTGGACTAGGCATTCCTCTAAGGAAGAGATACAAATGGCCACGGGGCACATGGGACGGTGTTCAATGGCATTAGTCATTAGGGAAACACAACTGAAAACCACAATGAGATGCTACTCCACACCCACCAGGAAGGCTGTAATTCCAAACACAACACAACGAAGCTAATAATGGTTCCAAATGGAGAAGCTGAGATTCTTGTCCGTTGCCGAGGGACAAGTATGCAATTGCTGTCTCACCCAGCAATTTTGTCTCAATGGAAATAGATGCCCAGTGTTAATGGCAACATTACTGGCAGTAGCTAAGAGGCAGAAAAGACTCCAAAGGTCCACTGGAGTGTATGACTGGAAAAGCAAATGTGGTATGCCCATACAATGGAATATTATTTGGCTATGAAAAAGAAATGGGATGGGGGGCTGGGTCTGGGAAGACAGTTCGGTGGGTAAAGGTGCTTGCTCTGCAAGCCTGACAAACGTGAGGTCAATCCCTAGACCCACAAAAGGTAGGAAGAGAAAACCAGCTCGGCAGAGTGATCCTCTGATCTCCACACATGCACTGAGACAGTATGTGCCCATATATAGAAACAACTAGATTTCTGAGTTCAAAGCCAGCCTGGTCTACAGAGTGAGTTCAGGACAGCCAGGGCTACATAGAGAAACCCTGTCTCAAAGAGAGAGAGAGAGAGAGAGAGAGAGAGAGAGAGAGAGAGAGAGAGAGGAAGAAAGAAAGAAAGAAAGAAAGAAAGAAAGAAAGAAAGAAAGAAAGATGAGTGGCAGGACCAGAGGCAAAAAGACAAGTACCACATGTCCCTACTTAAATTAAATGTTTGGAATGGGCATGTTACCATGACAACACGAAGGGAACCCTGATTCTTCTGGGAAAGAGGAAAACAAAATTTAGACTGATGGTCACCCGCACAGGATTTCCTTTGGGGGAAAATGGAAATTGTCTGTAATTACGGTTGTTGGTCCGACAGTCTTGGTAAAGTACTAAAGAGAACTTGGGCACATTCAAACAATGAATTTTCTGTTATATGAATTATATCTCTGTTAAAAGAAAATTCAGGCAGGCAGTGGAGGCCCATATCTTTAATCCCAGCACTCGGGAGGCAGAGGCAGGTGGATCTCTGTGAGTCTGAGATCAGCCTGGTCTACAGAGTGAGTTCCAGGGCAGCCAGGGCTACACAGAGAAACCCTGTCTCAAAAAAAAAATCATTATAATGATATAATAATATGGTTATAATATAATAATAGTAATAATTTTAAAAGTGACACATGGACATGCTTGTCATCATAGCACTCAGAGAAGAGGCAGGAGGATCTGAGTTCAAAGCCAACCTGGACTAATTATCAAGGTGCTGTTTCAAACAACAAAACAAAGCAAAAACCAGAAGGGCAGTGTTCACTCATTACACTGCTTCCCTAGTCAAATTTTTGTAAACTCTTCGTAAACAACAAAAGTAACAGTAATGACTCCTCCGTGCCCAAGTTCCAGTCCCGGACATCATCTTTCTAGATTTTCTTCCTCCACGTATTGAGATCATGTACGGCTCATACAAGGGGATGTACAAAGGAAATATTCAATGTCTGTACCCCTTTGAATGTCTGAATCCCCATTCTTCTCTCGAGTCTTAACTGTTGTTTCGATATCAAGTTTTCCAGTGAACCCAATTCCATGAATAGCTAACTCATCATGGTGGAATAGGTGAGTCTCCCCACATCCTCCTCAGGAACAAGGCAGACTTCCCACAGCAATCCCCCAGGAATAGAGGCACAGCCTGGCCCAAGGGAGTATCCCAAGGGAGTACCCCGTCTGTGATACCACTGTTGCAACCAATACCTCTAATTTGTTCTTCCACAAGTCCATTCACATCTATGATGGATTCTGTCTATTCCACTCCACTCTCTTTCCTGTTTCCCTCCCACTCCAGTCAGCCCCGACAGGTTCCGCTCCCACATTCATGCGTTCTTGTTTTGTGGCCCTCTGGTCCCTCCCTAAGTGAGCCCATCAGGACCCAACCGTTTTGTTTTGTTTTTAAGATATATTTATTTATTTTATGTATATAAGTACACTGTAGCTGTCTTCAAACACACTAGAAGAGGGCATCGGATCCTATTACAGATGGTTGTGAGCCACCATGTGGGTGCTGGGAATTGAACTCAGGACCTTAGGAAGAGCAGGCAGTGCTCTTAACCTCTGAGCCATCTCTCCAGCCCGGGACCCAACAGTTTTAAAGATTTATTTTATTTGTAATTATGTGAACGGGAATGTGTGAGTTTGTGGGTGCACCTGATTGCAGGGGGGACCTGTAGAAGCTAAAAGAAAGCATGGATCTCCTAAAGCTAGAGTTACCAGTGGCTGTAAGCCACCTGGCACAGGTGGCACCGAACTCAGGTCCTCTGCAAAAGAACCACTGAGCTACCTATCCATCTCTCCAGCCCCAACGCTCTCGTGAATTTACATATGCATAGCCATAGCTGACTTCTTTCCACAGGAGTCAGACCCCATCGCGGCCTAGCCCCTGGCCTGATGCTCAGTGCCCACCCCCACCTGTCTCAGCCACTACAAAGCAGCTTTATTATCTGTGGTGTGGTAACTACTTAGAAACCGAATGACATTCAATTAAAATGATATTAGCAGCTCAGGAGTGATTTTGTTTAATTTACTCCTACTCAGATGTAAAAACATTAGCGACTTTTTTAATTGGACCTCATCATGGCTACCTCCTACTCAAACTCGATGGAATTAAAGACTTTGGTGCCTAAATACCGCTTAATTTACTCCAACCCGCCCGTAATGACATTAAAGATGCTTTAGGGTGGATATAGTTTCCAATCAATTTTATTCAAAGGAAATCTGAGCTCACAGGTACTATTATTAAGCGTATAATAAAATCACACAAGAAATCTATCTTTACAGTTGGGGATAGGGTTGTTTCCAGCAATATTAAAATGTAATCATTTTCATTTTAATGCAAGGATATTAAAAAGTAATATCTTAAATACAAGATTTTGTAAAGTTTTCCATTGTTTAAGCAAATATGTGACTCCCAGCCTGTTAAAAGTGTACTGTTACATATAGATCTGAAACAATTTTTATTCAGTTACAGTATAGGATTGGATTGGCTGTGCTTGATAGGAGATTTGAACTTAGATATGGCTTAGAGGGAAGCAATGTTTCTTGTCATCCTAATGCTAGTAACTATAAAAATCTTTTTCTAATCTACACAAAAAGGGTGGCATATTTTAACTCTGTTTATAAGCATGGCAGATTTGGGGATGGTTATTCATTAAAGAGTCCTTGAGAGGTAGACCCCCAAATCATCATCAATAAAAGCATTGAAGGGACTGGACAGATGGCCCAGTGGTTAAGAACACTGGTTGCTCTTCTAGAAGACCTGGCTTCAATTCCCAGTAACCACATGGCAGCTCACAACCGTCTGGAACCGTAATTCCAGTTCCCAGGAATATGACCCTGTCTTCTGACTGTTGCATACATGTGATGCACAAACATGTCTGCAGCCAAAATTCCCATACACATAAAATAGAAAAATATTTAAATTATAATAAGTCATATTTATAATACTTTACTGTGTCCCAGACAGCTCTACATGCTTGGGATATATTGGCGCATTTAATATTTTTAATTAAGGAATATTAAGCAATCTTCCTCCTTTACAGATGACAACAAAATATGGATGGATGGTATATGGATGGATTGATAAATCGATGGATAGATGGATAGATAAGTGGATAGATGGATGGATGAATAAATGGGTATTGGATGGATAGATGGATGGATAAATGGATGGATGGATGGATGGATGGATGGATGATGGATGAATAGATGGATGGACTGATTGATTAATGGGTAAATAGGTGGATGGGTGGATGGATGGATAAATGGATGGATGGATGGATGGATAAGTAGATAGATGGATAGATGTATGGATTGATGGATAGATAAGTGGATAGATGGATGGATGATGATAGATGGGGGATAGATGGATAAGTAGATAGATGGATGGATGGATAAATGGATGATGGATGAATAGATGGATGGACTGATTAGTGAATGGATGGTTGAATGGATGGATGGATGGATGGATGGATGGATGGGTGGATGGATGGATGGATGGATGGATGGATGGATGGATGGATGGATAAGTAGATGGATGGATGGATGGATGGATGGATGGATGGATGGATGGATAAGTAGATAGGTGGATGAATGGATAAATGGATGGATGGATGATGGATGGATGGATGGATGGATAAGTAGATGGATGGACGGATGGATGGATGGATAGATGGATGGATAAGTAGATAGGTGGATGGATAGATGGATGATGGATGGATAATGGGTGATGGATGGATAAATGGAGGAGATGACTCCTACATTAACAGCACCTGCTGCTCTTAGAGGACTGGAGTTTGGTTTCCAGCTCCCAAATCAGGTAGCTTATAACATCACGTCACTCCAGCTCCAAGGGATGCAACAACATCGTCTTCCAGCTCCTTTGGGAATCCGCACATACATGATGTATACTCACACATTGGCATAAATAAAAACAAACTCCTGCTTTAAATGGTCTTTAAAAGATCTAACTCATAATATGATACCGATTGCCTAGATTTCCTCAGAGGTTTACATGTCTGGCTAAAACTCACAGATGATGCTGAGGCTCATAGTGTGCCTACAGGTGTGTGTGTGTGTGTGTGTGTGTGTGTGTGTGTGTGTGTGTGTGTAACTCAGTGGTAGAGAATTTGCCTAGCATGCGCAACACCCTAAGTTTGATTCCCAGCACAGCAAGGAAGAGAGGGAGGGAGGGTTGGAGGGAAGGAGGGAGGAGAAAAAGGAGGTAGGGGGAGAGAGAGGAAGGAAACAAACAAAGAAAAGAAGGGATAGATAGATGGTTATTGTCCCTGGGCGTGAAACCTCTGCTGATCAATAGATACCAATACTTGTCAAGGCAGTTACCAAACCGCCCGAGTTTAAACCCTTGCTCTTCCACTGGGTGAACTGATGTTACGCAAGGTTTTGTTTCTCTCAGTCTTATTTTCCTTAATCCCCAGGAGAACAATGGAGCCTATTGTCTTCCCTAATTCGCTACTCTACTCACTTAGTATTTCCTAGCTGGCGAATGTCATTCAATTCCTTCCTAACTGTTGGGTCCAGACTCTGGGAACTCATGGGGGGGGGGGGGGGCTTTCTCTTTTCTCTTCCTCCTACATCCAGTGAATCACCACCAGTCTGCCATTTCATCTCTTAAATAGGACTCAAGCATGTTGGCGGCGGTGTTGTACTTTGGAGTGTGAGACAAGGCGACTGTCTACACATTCCTGATGTCAGGGTTTACATAGTCCAGGCTTTGGCCAAAGCTGTTTGGGACACCAGGGATGCAAGGATGACAAAGTTTGCTCCCGAGGAACTTCCTACAAAAATGGGGGGGGAGGAAGAGGGAGAGGGAGAGATCCTGGGTCACAGCAGGTCTCTTAGCAGCACAATTTGAATATGTGCTGGTTTAGATGACAAATGTCCCCACTACAGTCTCAAGCTTTTGAATCTTCTGTGCCCAGTTCTGCTTGGACAGGTTGTTAGGTACTAAGGGCTTTCTGGAGGGAGAGTGTCACTGGGAGTAATCTTCCAGGCCTCAAAGGCTTTGAGATATTCAGAGTACCTCATTCTCTGCTTCCCATTGTGGTTTCAGTGAGCTCTCAGCTTGCTGCTCCAGCTGCCACGCCTGCCTGCTGCCCCAATTCTGTGCTGTGATGGGCATGGACTCTTAGCCCTCTGGAACTGTGAGCCCAAAATAAACCCTTCTGTAGGTTGCCGTGGTTATGATGTCATATCACAGCAATAGAAAAGTAACATGCACCATACCTTTAGACGACACCAGTTACCTCCAACTACAGAGATGCCACCAAATATCGCTTTATTTATTTTACTGAATAACACGACATCCAGATGCAGACATCCAATTCTGCAGTATCCCTAGTGGCATTCAGGTCTCTAAGATTGTCCTTACTTCTTGCCTCATCGAGATATGACTGTAGTCCTCACGGTCAAAAAGAACCACAGCGTCTCCAAAGACAACACCCACCATGCTGGTTGGCAGGTGCGGAAAAAAAATCTCCAAGATTCCTTTCCTACATCTTGTTGAAATTTTCAAGCATCCGATATCTGTCTTTTTAAAATAAAATTATAGACTTTCAAGTGTAGCAATGTGTGCCTTCAATCCCAGTACTCTGCAGGCAGAGGCAGGGGGAAAACATCATAGATAGCTCTAGGTAGAACTGTTTCTGATACTTGTAGGAAAAAAAAAAAGGAAAAGAAAACTGAGCTAGCTCTTATCAAAATTTTACTTAATGCTTACTAAATTCTCAGCCTGATCCTTTGATGAACAATTATAATCACAATGAAAGATAATTCTAAACTTTCAATACTTTTATGGAATTATAACATTTCTACCATGTTTGACTTTATGTGTTTGGTTGGTTGGGTTTTAAGTATATGTGTATGCAGTTGCATGAGTTTATGTGTGTCATATAGGTGAAGGAGCCCCTGGAATCCAGAAGGAGATTCCATCTGCTCAGGGTTACAGATGGTTTTGAGGCATCCTGTGGGTTTGGGAACTGAACCCGGATACTTTTCAAAAATAGCCAATACTCCTAACCACTGAGCCATCTCGTTAACCCTGTACAGTCACCTTTCAAACATAATTTCTTTCCAGGCCACGGTTGTCTTTGTATGACCTGGGTCTCTGAAATAAACAGCGAGTTTGAACTTCAGCATCAGATAGCAGATACCGAGTTCCTAAGAAGGAAGAAGGAAGCAGACGAAGCCTGTGTGAATGCTGGTACCCATGACTGTCAGGACAGAAGATACTGTCAGCTTGATGGCATCTGAACTCATCTAAGGGAGACGAGTAGGGGTATGTCTGTGAAAGCTATTCTAGACTAGATTATCTGAAACGGAGGGGACCTCACTCTAACTGTGGAAAACACTGATCCATGAGCTGAGGTCCAGGACTCAATGAAAAGTGAGCCAAGCACCAGCATTCTGACTGCAGACACACCCTGGTAATCTGTTCCATCTTCTGCCACCATGATGATTTATGTCCTCAGTCTGCGAGCCAAAATAAACCCTTAATTCCTCAGGGAGACACATCACCAATACTGGTGCTCACTGGCAAGTGCAGATGTTACAATCGAAAGAGAAGGGTGAGAGGATTCTAAATTTAAAGCCAGCCTGGGCTACATGGTGAGACCCTGCCCCTCCCCCCGCCCCCAAATCCTAACATTTGGTGTTATGGGTCTGGGAGGAATCAATGAAATTTAGATGAAGTCACAAGGGTGTCGTCCCATAATGAGACTGGTGTCCTTTTTTTTTTTTTTTTTTTTTTTTTTGATTTTTTTGAGACAGGGTTTCTCTGTGTAGTCCTGGCTGTCCTGGCACTCACTCTGTAGACCAGGCTAGCCTTGAACTCAGAAATCCGCCTGCCTCTGCCTCCCAAGTGCTGGGATTAAAGGCGTGCGCCACCACTGCCCGGCGACTGGTGTCCTTTTAAGAGGAAGAAGGTTGTGGGAGGAAGGTAACTCCATTGATAGAATGTTTGCCTAGTATGCATAAGGCCCTGAGTTCAATCCCCAGAACTCTACAGAGTGGATGCTGTGGTGCACATCTGTAATTCCAGCATCTGGGAGGTGGGAACAGGAGGATCACAGGTTCAAGGTTCAGCCTCAGCTACACAGCAGATTTGAGACCAGGCCTTGGGATACATGAGCTCTTGTAGAAAGAGAGAGAGAGAGAGAGTAGGGCACAGAGAGAAAGAAGAGGAAGGAAGGAAAAGACGATAATCTATGAACAAGAAGAATCGTCACCGAGAATGAATTTGGTCTTGCGCTTCTGGCCTCCAGAACTATAGAAATAAATGCCTTCTAGGTAAGCCACACGGGCTCTGGTACCTCCTTATGCAAGCCAGCCTGGCTTGTGAAGGCTGCAAAGGCCCCATTGACAGCCACTGCCCTCACCGCGAGTGTACATATGTTCCTCAGAGGAGGGCTGGCCTTGTCAGAGGAATCCTATGCAAGCTCTTCCTGTCTCTCAAGCCACACTGTGGCACAGGCATCCTGAAGTCCTGGGCTTCCAAAGGACCTTATGATATTTTCAGATGCTGACAATTGCTTAACACCTGTACCTCCGCCGGCCCAATGCCAAGTGGCCGGAGGACAATGCGCTCTGCCTTGTGTTTGGTACAGTAGGACCTATGACCTCTTCTCCCCACGCTACTGTTCCGAGAGCTTTTTTATCAGTACGCTCCATGGAGTAAGCAAGCAAAGCCTGCATTTGGGGACAGGCTTTTTCTCTTCCTATAAGAGTCCTTGAGACTTACGTAAAGAATCTCCCAGCGGGAAGTTCTGCGGGATATCTTCCTTAAGTCAGGCCTCTCTTGCCATTTGCCTTAAACATCTTTTTTTGATCTCGGTATTTACTTGGGGGAACAGGGGGTGGGGGAGGTCACGCCGCAGTATAAAAGAGGTTAACAAGTTTGTAGTTCAAAACCAGTTCTGTTTTTGAAAAGTCGGTGACCAGTCTCACCCAAAGATTGCCGAAGGGCCCTTCGGCTCTTGACTCCTCCTCCTCCTCCTCAAAAATCTGAAGAGAGCGGCTGCCTTGTAAGGTTTCCCACACAGCCTGACCCACACAGGCTTTTGCAGAGAGACATTCTGGACTTCCTCTCTGAATGTTCAATTGTTCCTGACATAAATGTAAAACTAGGCTGCATCGCAGACTCCAAATTTGAGTGAACGTGCTTTACTATATAACATTCAAGCCAAATAGTGTAGGGTTTCTCTACACTCTACACGTGGACATACAAATTTTTGATTTCCCAAATCTGTTTTATTATTATTATTATTATTATTATTATTATTATTATTATTATTATTATTTAAAATGCTTAAAGATGAAGTCCTTCAAGTGGTTTTCTCTCATAGGTGGGTAAATTAATTTTTCCCCGTGTCATACAAAAACAAGTATATTTTAGGCTCCACCTTAGCGATAAGTTAATGATTTCTCAAAGAATAATGCCGTTTCCAGTGATAATGATAAAAAAAAACATTTGCATAGTCATCACTGGATTAAGAATTCCCTGATAAATGGGAAGCAGCCGCCTGGGGGAGTGGGCAAGGGGAATCCGGCTCCCCTCCCCCATTTTCCCGATTTTCATATGACTCTATAGTAACTTGGACTTACAGCCATGAACGAACTTAAAGACCTTCCAGACTTCGTGATCCTTCTCACCAGAGAGAAAATGATGCGATAGTAGCAAAAAAATGGGAGGGGGAGTTTAAGTCACACACAATGGGGAATGTCAAGCCGGAAGTAAGGTTTCCTGACTTCTTGACCCCTGCTATGGTAACCCACTTCACTTGCTTTTCCGACGAGCAAAGCTGTCGTATTGATGTATGCGATAAATGTAATATGTGTATCGGAGGTCTTCGACTTCTGGGAGGGGCCGTGAAAAGTCTCGTTTCCATAGCTGCCCCATTGAAGTTGTGGCGGGCCTGCAGCCCCTGGCCTCCTACTGTGGGTCTTTGGGGTCCGCCCACGCGCTCGCCTTCCTTTCTTTTCATCTGGGTCCCTTTGGAAAGAGGCAGGCCTCCCATCTTTGAAGGCCACACTGGAGCTGTCCTCCAGAGGGCCTCTGGGTCCTCAATCAGCAGAGTTTGGGAGAGAGCATCTGACCACAGAAGACCGTGTCTCCATGACATCCCGTGTCTGCTGCCGGGAAGGCAGTGACGCACACCATGCATTTGCCCACTTGGAAATCCTGAGGTAAAGAGATCCACCAACAGGACTTTTCTGGACTGTTCCATCAGTCATCGTGGGAATGGGTATGGCAAAAAGTATGAGGCAAACCATCTGCATAGGGCTAATTTTTTTTTATTTCTATTTTATTTTTTATTTATTTTTTTTACCATAGCTAGTTTATCTGATAGAAATACATGTTTATTTTTCAACAGCCAGTTGGCTTCTCTCCCTCCCCTAAGCTCCCTATAGGCTTGTGTCCACCCTTCACATTCGTTTGATAACATGGCCACTTTGATCGCTCCTGTCTAACTCTAAGGAAGGATAAATTGAAATCCCAGCACTTAAGAGGGAGAAATAGGAGGTTCATGAGTTCCAGGCTAGCCTGAGCTACATAGTAATATACTAGTGTTTGTTTGTTTGTTGTTTAGTTTGGTTATTTTTTTTTTAAAGACTCTTTTCCAGTTTGCTTATAAAGTCTGTTGGCCTCACTTGTTACCCGAGTTGCTAGTGACTCTCCGAATGTGAAATAAGATTGCAGAACAAACTAAAGATTTGGAACTTTGAAGCCAGTTAGCCGAGGAAGGGAAGTTTTAAGATGAATATTCTACGGTTGCCTCGTAATTCAGAGAAGTGATCAGCTTTCTAAAATGGATTATTATTTGAATTATTCCTCTTGAGAAACCAAAGTGGTAAGAATTTTAAGTAATTTAAAGGGGATTTGAACACAAGGATGTATGGATTGCATACAAATAGCATACCATTTCATCCAACGGACTTTTGAATTCCCAGATTTGGGTATGCCCAGGAGAAGAATTCTAAAGCCAGTCTCCTTTAGATCCTGAGGTCTGATCGTGTGTGTGTGTGTGTGTGTGTGTGTGTGTGTGTGTGCGTGTGTGTGTGTGTGTGTGTGTGGTATCATTGATCTTCAATAAGCTCTCCAGTCTGTCCGTGCAAAGTGGAAAGGGAGATTCCAGTTTCTATTTAAAACGAGATACTCAGGGGGAAGAGAGGAACTCTGAAAGGCTTGTCTGCTTCCTAACTCAGAGGCAAGGGGCATGAAACAAATGTTCACACAAACTATAAGACTAAACAGGCAGGGCGTTGGTGGCGCACGCCTTTAATCCCAGCACTTGGGAAGCAAAGGCAGGCGGATTTCTGAGTTTGAGGCCAGCCTGGTCTACAGAGTGAGTTCCAGGACAGCCAGGGCTACACAGAGAAACCCTGTATCGAAAAACCAAAAAAAACCAAAAAAACAAAAAACAAGACTAAACAGGTTTACTTTACTTTCAACTGACAATTTTGAATATGTAGAAACTTCTCCAGGGAAATTAATTTCCATGACAGGAGGTCTGCCTTCCAGCTAGGTGATCCTGGCTGTGACAGTTGTAATGGGGACCTTGGTGATGGCAATCACATGTGAGCTCTGAAGCTGGAACTAATCTTCAGTGACTTCCTGTGGTGATGGATCAGATGAAAATAATCCAGAAGCCACCAAGGGAACAGGAAACATTGGCAGAGCAAGCGAGCGAACTAGCGAACTAGCGAGCGCTGACCAGAGTCACTGGGCAGGCAGTGTTCTTTCTCAGTACCCTGCTGTGCACCACGATGCATCCCCAGAGAAGCCTGGAGAGGAGTTCTGTGTCCTAAATGCTATTACCGTTCAGTGGCCAGGCATATAAATATGGCCACACTAGGGTTCTGTGAGGGATCTACATGGGCTGCTGTCCATCGAGGGCAAGTTCAGCTGCCAAGTGAGGTCAGGGCAAGTCAGATTCTGTTACGAAATGCATTACAAACGAAATCTTGTGGGCTCTGGAGACAGTTCAGGGGGTGATATGCTTGCCATGCGAGCATGAGGATCTGAGTCCGAGATCCCAAGAACCCAAGTCAAAAAGGCTGGGCGTGGTGGCTGACAGCTGCACTTCCAGGGCTAGGACAGTAAAGATGGGGGGATCCCTAGCCCCAGGTACCAGGGAGAGACTCTGTAACAAGACAGGAAAAATAAAAAATAAAAAATAAAAAATGAACAGCTCCTGAGAGATGACACCTGAGTTTAACACACACACACACACACACACACACACACACACACACACACACACACGGACTCATACATGCTTTGAAGAAAAAAAAAAGAATACTTTGGGCCTCTTCAAATTACAATTTCAGGAGCATGGCCACCTTTTCCAACTTTTCAGTCTCCTGTAGGGGATATTCTTCAGACAGACAATGCTCACACTTTTTTTTTCCTTCAAGATTGGCTTTTATTACTTTTAATTACATGTATATATGTGCACATGAGTGTAGATTCTTGGAGAGTCGAGAGGTGCCAGTCCACCCCAGAGCCGGGGTTACAGGTGAGCTGCTCGGAAGGAAGCCCAGGTCTTCTGTAGGAATTCTAATTCCCGCTGTCACTACTGGGTGTCCCTTTGGCTCCCACATTTTTTTTAACTCCTGCTCTTAAACCAATCCCGTTTTAATTACACTAAGGCATAAATGACTAATACCTAATTCAGATATATTTATGTTTCAACAATGATATTCTCGGGTGGAAGTTAGGCATTATTAGCTTAATAATAAATTGGATCTCAGAATTTGGCAGGAAGTTGTATGCTAATTAAGTGGGGGGAAATTAAGCCTTTCAATTAAATTGAACAATTTTCACCTGACAGGTTGTTCCTCACTCTGCGGCTCTGTGGTTGTTCATTTGTTCTGAGATAGGGACTCATTCATGTAGCCCAGGCTGGCCTCAAATCTCAGATCCTTGCAGGTAGCCCAGGATAACTTCAAACCCAAGATCTTCCTTTGTAGCCCAGGATGACTTAAAACTCAAGATTCTCCCTCTTCCAGATAGTTCAGGATCCAAACCCAAGATCCTTACAGATAGCCCAGGCTAGCCTCAAACCTGAGAGTCTTGCATGTAGCCCAGGCTAGCCTAAAACCCGAGATTCTCCCATGGAGTCCAGGATGACTTCAAACCCAAGATCCTCCCAGTTCGGTCTCCTGCATATCAGCTAATAAGCCTGGACCACCACACCTGACTTTTGCAATCATATTCCATGCACTAATTACTCTGTTCCTCCTCTCCCCTCCCCTTCATCCTCCACTCTCCCCCTTTCCATCCCCTCCCCAAGATGAAGAAAGTGACTTGCCAGAGGTCATGGAGGTGAGAGGCAGCAGGGTTGACTCATTCAGAACTTTACGCCATTTGTTTGTTAGACCCTGTCTTTAAAACACTGTTGGAAACAAGAGTGAATGGGCCTGTGACAGTGCTCAGTGGGTAAAGGTGATTGCTGCCAAATCTGACAACCTGAGTTCAATCCCAGGGACTCTCAGTAGACTTGTGGAAGTTATCCTCTGACCCCCACAGGTATGCTGTGGTGCATGCACACACACACAGAGAGAGAGAGAGACAGAGAGAGAGAGAGAAAGAGAGAGAGAAAGAGAGAGACAGAGAAAGAGAGATGCAGACAGACACACTCACATAAATAAGTAAATTAATTTGTTTTCAAGAGAAAAGGAAGGAAGAAGTGAGAGGGAGGAAAAGAAAAGAGGGAGGAAAGAGGAAGTGAGCGTTTTTGTTTTCTTGAGGTTAGTGAGATACACGGAAGCCGTGAATGACAGGTGAAGTCCCGTGGAAGCCAAGAAGCACACAGAAAACAATGTGTGTATTCTTCACTAGAGCGATTTCTCCTTGTCTGGTGACAGCCAACAGGCCCAGTGTAGACTGAGAGATCAGACTGTGACATGCTCCTGGTACTGGGAGATGGCTCAGTCTGTAGAGCGATTGCCTTGCAAGCACAAGCACCCAAGTTCAAACCTCAGCACCCATGTAAAAAGGCTGGGCATTGTGGCACACAGGCAAAAGACCAGTAATGGGGAGGTGAGGACAGAAGGATTCCTGAGGCTCACAGGCCAACCAGCCAAGCCTAATCCAGACCAAAATCAAGACAGGTCTGAGGAGATGACTCAGCCGATGGAGGCGCTTGCCATGAAAGGCTCATGAGCTGAGTTAGATCCCTGATCCCATGTAGAAAGCATGGAGGTGTAGAAAGAATGAGAGACCTGCATAACAAGATGGAAACAGCCGGGCAGTTGTGGTGCACACCTTTAATCCCAGCACTTGGGAGGCAGGGGCAGGCAGATTTCTGAGTTCGAGGCCAGCCTGGTCTATAGAGTGAGTTCCAGGACAGCCAGGGCTATACAGAGAAACCCTATCTATAAAACAACAACAAAAACAAGATGAAAAGAGAATCGATTTCCCAAAGTTGTTCTCTGACCTCCATGCACACACATATATACATATATATGTGTGCGTGTGTGTGTGTGTGTGTGTATACACACATATATACGTATACACATATATACACACACACATATACACACACATATATACACACATAAATACACACATACATATACACACACACATATATACACACATATATATATACATACATATACACACATACTCATACATACACACATATAAACACATACACACATATATACACACATATACTCACATATATACACATACATACACAGATATATACACACACATACACATACATACACATACACACATATACACACACATACACATATACTCGCATTAACATACATATGCACACACATACACACACATATACTCACACATATGCACACACACATATATACACACACATATATTCACATATATATATACATATACATACCCACATACACACACATACACATATACTCACACACATACACACACACATATATACACATACATACACATATATTCACACATATACACACATATGCACACACACATATACACAAACATATATTCACATATATATACACATACATACCCACATACACACATACACATATACTCACACATATGCACACACACATATACACACACATACACACATATTCACACATATACACACATATGCACACACACACACCACAATCAAAAAGAAAAGAAAATAAACAAGGCTAGACCAACAAAGTTGAGCTCTGGCCTCTACACACACACACACACACACACACACACACACACACTCCATTGGAACCAGAAACAAACCTTCACATTTCTAAAAGTGTTAAAATTCACAGGTATGGTTTGTACAACGAAAATGAACTCATTTCACAATTATTTTATATATATATATAAAAAAATTGTAATTAAACCCAAACCAAGTCAGTCTTTAAGTATCTAACTTGTTGCCTAATAGTTTCTATTGGGTATTTGAAAGTCAAAGCAAACACCACTCTTCCATCCCTGAAGAGAACTCTCCTTCCTACGGGTTTACCCCCATTCTGAAAACTACAAGCTTTGGAAAAAAAGAAATCTCTCATCGAAAGAGTCTGAGATTCCGAATCGATACCTGAGTTCTAATGACAGAGGAATCTTTACCACCGACCTCCCTTCCCCTGCGGAGCTTCCACACAAAGGTGTGTGGGAGGCAGTGGGAACACAAAGCCTCCTTCCTCCATTGTTATCAGACAGCGGCTCACGGAGAGGCCTGGCCGGAGTTCGCCTTACAGAGAGCTCCGCCCACACAGCGCCATTATTCATCCTTCCAGCTTAAGGCTTGTTTTGCACAGATGTGCCCTTCCTGTTTGGCATCCCTAACTGGGGGACTGTTGTTCAGCCAGAAGATTTGTCATCTCAGCACTAACTGAGATTTCCAGCCCATTCGTGAACACCTTTTTTGTTAAAGCGTTAGCGTAGAGAGGGGTACGCTTGCCAAGAGTGAGGTAGGCACCCCAGCGAAAAGATACAACAACATTCTTCCCTGCCTGTCAGAGACTGGGGGAGGGAGGACTTCATAGCATGCGAAGTCAAACATTCAATAAGCTGTAAGCAATTTCCTAGCGATGATAATAGACACCATGCTTGTGTACACACCGTATTTCTCTCAAAGTTGGGGCCATTATTTTTTTTTCTAAAAAAAAAAAAAAAAACAACTCTCCAATTCATTCTTAAGAGAAAATTAACCTTCCTCCCACCCTCGGAATCAAACATTTGTTTTAGGGAATGCTGTATCTATTGGAGCAAGAGCGAGACAGAAGTTCCTGACTTAGACAAAATGACGGGAGGGTACACTCATTAACAGTTATTGAGTGCCTCCTGTTAGCTAGGCAGTGGGTGCAGGGTCTGCTCTCAGACTTGATGGCTTATCACTTCCATAGCACCTCAAACTTCTGCCTCAGGAAAGTTGAAAGAGAGACGATTTATTTAAGCAGCTTCCGGTCCTCAGTGCTTCCCAGAGACCAGAGAAAGGCAGAAGGACAATAACAGTACCTCAAGGTTCACGGTATTTATTTACTTACTTGGTGTGTGTGTGCGTGCGTGTGGGTGCGTGCGTGCGTGCGTGCGTGCGTGTGTGTGTGTGTGTGTGTGTGTGTGTGTGTGTAAAAGAGGTCAAGCAAGAGAGAGAGAGAGAGAGGAAGGGAGAGTGAGCAGAGAGAGACAGAGAGACACAGAGTTTATTCCTCCATAAGATAATAAAATTTGAGTAGCTGAAAAGCCAGCAAATTAGCATACCTCGTTACAGTTTTTGATTCATGGTCACATTTATAAGTGACTTTCCTTAGTTTACAGATCCTTCTCCGTTACTGTCACAAAGATTGCCAGAATAATCACACTCCTCCTCCCCGTACGGAATCCCATTAACAGTTTGGCTGCTGTGATTATAGCTCCTGTTTCATCCATCATGAGAAGTGTTTGCAACTGAGGAAGAAGCTAACAGTATTAGCCCTGGAACCTCCCACCTCCTCCTTCCAACCCCAAACCCAATTAAACCCCAAGACACATACAAAAAAGATGGCGCCTATTTACATAACACAATGACGGAATGATCAATCAACATGGATCGGGGGTGCTTCAACAAGCCACTGAAATGATGCTGGACCCCTCCACAGGCAGGACCCCTCCACAGGCTGGACCCCTCCACAGGCTAGATCCATCCACAAGCTAGACCCATCCACAGGCTGGAACCATCCACAGGCTAAACCTCTCCACAGGCTGGACCCATGCACAGGCTGGGCCCAGCCACCAGCAAACAGCAGCGATTTCCCTTGGGTCCACTTCCCACCCTAAGGACAGAGTCAAAGTTATCAGCTGCATATGCCAGGTCCAACTATTCTTCCCTTCCGGATATGGATACCACTTTGCTTTCTTCCTAGGTCCGGTATCCCCTACTCCTAAAACAATCTCACCGTGGAGAAGATTCCTTTCCCAATACCCTAAGAGCCAAATTGTTGGGTTTTATTGGCTATTTTCTGGGTATGTTACCTCAAATCCTGATATCGGAGCTTTTTTAACCACCCTCTCCCCCTCCAGCTCATGTTTTCACTTAAATAAAACTTTCCAAAGAAAGGCAAAATGAACCTTGTGGTTTAGTTTGTTTTTAAGACAGAGTCTTGATACCTAACACTAGCTGCTTTATAGCATGTAGCAATGCTCCTGCCTCAGCTTCCTAAATGCGGGGCTTACACATCTGATTACTCCCAGCTTTCAAAGTCATCCTTAACCCCTTGTGGGAAGAACTCCCCCATTAACAGAGGGCTTAGCTGTAAACTGCATCCGCAGGCTTAGCTCACTGCCTCTGCCTATGATGTCTCTGCTTGAACGTTTGAAATTTTTTCAGTGCATTCTGGGGAACGCTTTATGAATGACACTTCTACGGGGGCAATGTCCCTGCAGCGGTCACAGAATAGGCATTTATGTGTCATCCCTACCCAACCACTCCCATATCTTTGTCTTCTCTTAAGGGTCCTCTGTTACCAAACCCTTCTAAGTAGTTTGAAGACATGCTTATAATACCAGCCATTCAGAGGTGGGGACAGCAAGATTATAAGTTCAAGACCAGCCTTGGCTATAGAGTGAGCCTACATAGGGAGACTGTCTCAGCATCAAAAACAAAACCCAAGCAGACTGAATGCAGCTTCTTTGGTTCTAGGCTTCAAATGAAGTCCTCTCGGCAGGCAGCACCCAGAAAAAGAAAAAAAGAAAAAAAGCTTGACTTTTGTATCATCTCTTTCCAGTGCATAGTCAGTAGACACAGGAGTGGATTTCTCCTCTTCTAGAACATTCTCTATCGAGCCTTGGAGCTTGTACATGCTATTTCTTCTCTCCAAATACCTCCACAGTGAGTGTCTAACCTAGAGCCATTTTCACTCCCGAGGTTCTTTATTCAAGAAAGCAGCTCCTGAGAGTTCTTCTCAGATACTCCCGGGTTTGGAAAGCCTTCTCTGAACCCCACACCACTTTTTCGGGCTCCTTTCTGGAGAGCTCACTCCACTAACAGTTGTCTGTACTTCTACCCGTTCATAGCTTTTGGCATGTGGGGACCAGGAACATGTGACTGCATCCTGTACCCCAGAACCCCACAACATTCACCTGTCACGAGATGAGGTCAATTCAAGACAAAGTAACGTTTAAATTCGCAAACGATGAATATCTCCACACAGTCCAAGAGACAAGCGATAATTGTGCTTAGACAATCAATGGTCCCCCGTCAAGCCACAATTAAAGTGTCTCGTGTTGAATTTATTATTCTGCTCAATCGCTTCTCCAAATGCACGCCCCTCCTCAACTCTTCTGACAACCAGAAACCAATAGGTGGCTGCGCACCAATTGGTCCCTCCTGAGTTAGCAGATTAAAACAGCAATAGAAAGAAGAACAAGATGACCAATTCCCTGTTTTAATAGCACAAAGGGGGATTCTTAAACACGAAAGCCTGTGTTGAACATCAATTATACATTGTCATGCTGGCTATCTGTGGCGCTCAATGACATGGAAGTTGAAGATCGTACAAGTATGACGTGCTATTTAAATTAGTATCTTACTAAGGCTTATGTTAACTGTATGCCGTTTCCCCCATGACTGACTAATTAAATAACTTAGCTAATGTTTTAACACACATCATTATATGAAAAAAAATTAGAACATACTATGAATCACTCTGTCACCTTGCGTTTCAATAATATAATGTATATCTTTCACGGTTATTAATATTTATTGTCTTTTGGTAAATTAAAAAATCAAACTTAACCAAGGTTAAAAATATCTGATGATACATAGATGATTATAGAAGTAATATGTATTAATGAGTTTTTGTAGGACCGACTCTTATTTTTAGTTAATCACTCGGAGAATTATGTCAAACATACATCAAGATTCCAGCTCCTTTTTCATCCAACCTTCCGGTCTTTCATTATGATCGTTACCTGATTAATGGATGTAATAATATATATGGCATAGTATGATATGTTCGCATTAAGTTTTAATCAAATACTACTAAATTCAGAAAACATTAAGTAAATCATGACGGATGAGGCAATATTGCCCGCCTGTCATATTGATGGCACTGAAACTTCGGGATGGAGAGTAACAGATGGAGCCCAAGAAGTGAATTTTATGAGGAAATCTAAGTATCTCAACTTCCACGGCTGTGGTTTTCTTAATTGCTCCACAGCCACCAGGAGCAGAGATCTATCAAGTGGAGCCCTCCCATCTTAAAAGCTGGCGAGAGGCAAGAGTCCGTTGTTCATCTGTGAGGGTGCCTCTTGTCTTGCTTGCTTCTCAGCTAAAAGTTCTTGGAATTATTCCACTTGTGTGAAACTGCTACAATACAAGCCATAGAAGCAAGGCACAACGGTGGCTACCAGGGAAGTGGGAAGTAGATTCACGGGCAGAGTTTCCAAAGCACACAGGGAATGGGAAAAGCTCTCGGTATCTGTTTCACAATGGAGGGAGTGCACTGCTGGATTGCACACATAAAGATGACTACCATAGCCAGAAAGGAAGTGCACACACGCACACATGCACGCATGCATGCACGCACGCACACACGCACGCACCTAATATCCCAGCACTTTGGAGGCTAAGGCAAGAAAAAAGTCTCAAGTTTGAAGCCATCCTGGGCTACCTAGTAACAATTTGTCTCCAAATAAAAGGGGGCCTGGCGAGAGGTGTTGTCAGCGAGATGGCTCAGCTGGTAAAATACTAGCCATCAACTGCGACAATCTGAGATTAGCCCCCAGGTTCCACACAGCAAAAGAAGTGAACCCAATCTTGCAGGTTGACCTCTGACCTTCACATTGCATGCTGTTGCATGCCTCCCACCCACCCCCATATACTAAAATAAATAAGTAAATAAATAAATAAATAAGCTTATAATAATAAATGCTATGTTTTATGTATAATAAATAAATAGAAGTCATAATAATAATGCTATGTTATATGCATTTCAACATTTCTTTTCCAAAACGGCTTTTGTGTTTTAAATAGGACTTAGTACCAAATTCTGGTTCTTTCCATCTTATCGAGGAAAGAAAGAAATGAGCCATCTTTTGCCAAGTAATGGGCACGCGCAAGCAGCAGACACCCTGTGTATGTAGAACACAGGTTTAACAGCAGAGAGCTCAGCCTTGGAGGTGGAATGGGATCCTAGCTGAGTTTACAAAACCGTGAGGCAACCTTGAGCTGTCCATCACGTTTGTAAGGCGGGAGGCAGGAGGATGCTTACTTAGCCTTGTAACAAACACTTTCAGGCATCCTTACTCCCGGCTGGTGTTACACAGGAAAAGACACATTATCTGGTGGATGGAAAACGTGGTGTTGACTTCCAAAAGCTGTGTTCCTCTTACTCGTGGTAAAGACATCTCTATCTTCCTATGCCTCCTCATCTTCAATTTCCTAGACTTCCCAGAGGAAGTCTTGCTACCGAACAGGCCTACGTATCTCCTTGCTATCAGGTAGGACTACGTGACCCACACAGACACGTCTGGGTCTCCGGCAATGAGAAGCCATTCTTCCTGGTGGGAGATCTCTGGCAAGCTCCTGGGGAGGTGGTGAGGTCATGAGGTCAGGATCTGTGAGTCACTCTTGGAAGGGAGATGTTTTCTAGAGGCTGCTCAACCCACGGCAGGCTTTGTGCAGGGGAGAAGTGAGCTATTGTGCGATTAGCCAGGGGACTCGATAGGTTTCTGTCACTCCGTGATTGCCCACCTGGCTTGCCTAATAGCCACTGACTGGTGGTTGGCAGGGATTCAGTAATGGTCCTGCAGCAACACTGGCGTATAAAATACTCTCTCTCTCTCTCTCTCTCTCTCTCTATCTATCTATCTATCTATCTGTCTCTCCTTCTCTCTCTGTATGTCTCTCTCTGTGTCTCTGTGTCTCTGTGTCTCTCTGTGTGTGTGTCTCTCTCTGTCTCTCTCTGTGTGTGTCTCTCTCTGTCTCTCTCTGTGTCTCTCTCTGTGTGTCTCTCTGTATGTCTCTCTCTGTCTCTCTTTTTCTCCCTCTCCTTCTCTCTCTGTATGTTTCTCTCTCTGTCTCTCTCTGTCTCTCTCTCTGTATGTCTCTCTCTCTTTCTCCCTCTCCTTCTCTCTCTGTATGTCTCTCTCTGTCTCTCTCTCTGTCTCTCTCTGTCTCTCTCTCTGTATGTCTCTCTCTGTCTGTCTCTCTCTGTGTGTGTCTCTCTCTGTCTCTCTCTGTGTGTCTCTCTTTTTCTGTCTCTCTCTCTGTCTCTCTCTCTGTGTATGTCTCTCTCTGTCTCTCTCTCTGTCTCTTTCTCTGTCTCTCTCTGTCTCTCTCTCTCTCCAACCCCCCATACTGGCTTCAAACCCACTACATATTCATGGGTGAGCTTGAGTTTCAGACCCTCCAGCCTTTATCTTCCGAGTGCTGGGATTATGGTAGAAAAAACTTGTAATAACCAGTTCATTCTTACTCTCCACACAGCGGTACAGGTTAATGTTCTCAATCAAGCTCATGTTCACCCTCCAAGGCCAAGATGCTCTACAGGAGACCCTTTCTTTTTCCTTCCTGCCCTTATTCTTTGTGTGTGTATGTATGTGGGGGGGGGGGTTATGTATGTGTATATGTGCGTGTATATGTGTGTGTGTTTGTATGTATGTGTGTGCGTGTAGTTGGTATATGTGCATCTGTGTGTGTGTGTGTATGTATTTGTATGTATGTGTGTGCATGTATGTGTGTATGTGAGTGTGTGAGTGTGTATGTGTATGTATGTGTGTGTATGTGTATGTATGTGTGTGTATGTGTGTGTATATGTGTGTATGTGTGTGTATGTGTGTCTGTATGTCTGTGCCTGTGAGTGTGTGTGTATGTATGTGTATGTGTGTGTATATGTATGTGTATATTGTGTGTATGTGTGTAAATGTGTACCTGTATGTGTGTGTGATGTGTGTATGTGTATGTGTGTGCACGCACATGTGTGTATGTGTGTATGTATGTGTTTGTGATATGTGTATATGTGTGCGTATGTATGTGTGATATGTGTGTGTGTGTGTGTGTGCGTGTGCGTGTGTAAGACTGAGGTTGATATCATGAACTTTCCTCTATTGCTCTTCTAACTTTATTCTTTGAGGCAGGGTCTCTCCATCAAACTCAGAGCTTATGGAATTACAGGCCAGAATCACAGGCTATACCTGGGTTCTGAGGATCTCAGCTCTGGCCCTCTTGCTTACACAGCGAGCACTCTAGCCACTGAGCCATCTCTCCAGCCCTTTACTGAAAATCTCCTCAAGCATAATACTCAGAAGAATCATAGGTGTTCTGTGAGTGATTTTTCTTCAAAGAAGGTGAATATTTATTAGAAAACATATCAGGATCATGATCCTTTAAGCAATGCTAAAGGAAACATTGATGTTATAAAATAGACATTTTGAGGGCTAGAGAGATGGCTCAGAGGTTAAGGTCACTGGCTGCTCTTCCAGAGGTCCTGAGTTCAATTCCCAGCAACCACATGGTGGCTCATTACCATCTATAACAAAACCTGGTGCCCTCTTCTGGTGTTCGGGTATACATGCATGTAGAATACTGTATACTAGGTAAATAAAATCTTTAAAAATAAAATAGACATTTTATTGGAAACCAGCAAATATCCTGCCTATGGGTGGGTATGGCAGATATTGGGGGCAGGGGGTAAGAAAAGGCTTAGCCCATAAAGAGGTCTTCAATCAGGACAGGAACCCTCTACGCAGCTCGTACCAATTTTACAAAGTCGGATCTCCCTCCCTGCAGCCTTGGGGCAGGTCTTCAGGCCCATATTTATCCATACCACAAAGTCAGGTAGGTACACTGTACCTGCTCAGGGCTTGCTCAAAGAACCAAGCAGCTACCAGGGAGACTCCAGAGGTTACCAGATGGAACTGGATTTAATGATCCACCTCAATCCCTCTCTTTTCTTCTTAGATCCCCAGATCACACCACTGTGAGGTGACCTGGATGTTTGGTTGATCCAATAAGGGAACCTTCTCTTGGCTCCCAGGAGGAAGAGGTGGAGGCCCAGACCCCCTGGGCAAGGGCTGAGCCTCTCCTGCCCAGACACTGCTGTGATGTTTAGCCTGGCCCCCTGCCAGGGTTTCGGGTACAGTCTGAACACCTGGGTTCTCTGGTGAGACATGGTAAAAATGCAGAGATAGGTAGATTGCTCTCCTCCCACACAGTTAGGTACTTAGCGCAAACTGAAGTGTGTGAGCGACTTGCCCTGGTCAGACCTCCAAAGGTTGCTTCAACGCAGTGGTATCACTGTCTCCGTGCTCAGCTGTGTTTAGGTAAAGGTCACCTCTAGCTCGGCTCATCGTCCCCACCACCACCACCAACCTCTGCCTTAGTTGGACCCGTGAGATGTCATAATGCATGCCAGTGATTGTCTTCTGTGAGAAGGAGGTGCAGCTCCCTCACCGTCTGTATGGCCCCTTCCCTTAGCATGTAGTTCATCCCCTGGCACTGGCTAAGGCTCAGCTCTTTCTCCCTTCTGCTAATACCAATTCCAGAGTTCTTCATTTTTTAGACTTTCGCCAGCAGTCAGCAACGACGACAAAGGTGAAGAAGAAAAAAAATTCTGAGAATATGGCATTGCTTTCCATAGTCTGTAGCATGGAAGGCTGAGTCAGGTCCAATCACCTGGGTATCCCAGGGAAGGATGAGGGGCAGGAGGAGGAGGAGAGGAGGATGTTCAGCATGAGTGATGGAGCGAGCACATTGGCTGTCATGACTCAGAGAGAACATCTATGTACCCAAGAGTCTACCAGGAAGAAAAGGAGGCAGAGGGAAAGGGAGAGGGGGAAAGGGGAGGAGGGAAAAGGGAAGACGAAGAGTAGATGGAAAGGAGGAGGAAGGGGAGGAGGGTGTGGAGGAGGAAGAGGAGGAGGAAAAAGAGGAGGAGGAGAAAGGGAAGACGGAGAGTAGATGGAAAGGAGGAAGAAGAGGAGGAGGGCAGGGAGGAGGGTGTGGAGGAAGAAGGGTAGGAAGGTGGGGAGAAACAGTAGAAGATAGAAAAATTCGTTTAAAGGATTCGTCTAAGAATGGAAAGACCCTTCTGATTGGTCATTCCACTTGAGAGTCCTTATAAATAGAGCTCTGTAAGCAAGGTAATTTTGAATTTTCAAGCCAGTTGGACACGAATATGGAGAACATGTTGGCCAAGCATGGGAGGGGGTGGGGATGGTAGGGGGATACAGTAAGAATAAAAGGGTTAACAAGTGGAGACAGTTTTGCCTAGTGATGGAGAGCCCCCTGGGACTGACCTAACCTCTCCCAAGCTAGTGTTGGGGCCTGTCAGGGCAGCAGAAATTTCCAACAGGGCCCTGGGGGATTCTCCCAGCACCTTGAGAGGTTGGTGGGAGCTTCTGGGCATGTGGGTTGGGCCTCCCATTGTCTCAGCCTGCGTGGCAGAGGCTTTTAAGAGAGGGGAGCCAGGAGGACATGGGCTGGCTTGCCAGAATACCACAGGAGCTACTGCTTCGCCTTAGAATCTCACCTCCCAGGAGAACTGGTTCCTACATAGCCTAGAGGTCACAGGCCACCTGACAGGTTGTCTTAGTAGGTACCATAAATCTAACCCAAGCCATAGAGGCCCTGACAGATCTACCACGAGCTTTCCCCCTTAAGCCCTCCAAAAGCAGGCTTACTCTGACAGAGATTTGCCAGTTCACTTCGCCCCTTCAGTCAGAAGACAGCAGCAGCACCACTGGTCAGTAATGGAGGTTTCCTGCTTTGAGTGTGAAGCTGCCCCGACCCCCCCTTGACTACTATGTTTCAGAGACCAGGCGTTCTGAGCCATGGGTTATCTGAATGAGCTGCTGCTGAGAAACGGAAGAGACACTGCCATAGTAGTGGGCCCAGCCTACTCTGCTTGTGAGCTACACTCGGTGCTCTTCCAGATGCATCACTGCATCCTTGCAACCCGACCAAACTCCGCCATGCCTTGATACCAGAGCCCAGAGATGCAGGGTTTCACTCCTTTATTGATTTGCCAGTGCCTGGGACCTACAAATAGACATTTGTCTGTGAGTTCTGTATAGAGTGGTGGGAAAAGAAGAATGTGCAGGCACACAGGCGCATAGGGGAATCCCTTTTGTCTCCCCACAGCTTCTTCAAAGGATTCAGCATCTCTGACTCCCTTTGAGGACATCCCTGTGTGGGTGGCTCTGTGGGTCTCCCTGAAATAACAAAAAAAAAAAAAAAAAAAAAAAGCAAGCCTTGGATTGGTGCTTCCCTCAAAATGCAGAGTCTGGATTTTAAAAAAAGATACAGACACAAAGCATGATCAGGAAAGTCAGCACAGAGCAGAGTGTGGGCTGAGGAATGTCGCCTCCTCAGGAGGCGACAGTCAAAAGCGCTGGCTCATCGTGGGTGTCAAAGGCCGGGTTCTGCAGGTAAATAGCAATGAGACGATGCTTCCCTCCCACTCAGATTCCACACTAGAAGCTCCGGGTATTGCTGGATACTAATCCACACCAGTAGCTCCATTCACAGCTTCCCTCCTGTCAAGGAAACTCACAGGCCTCTTACCATGTGTCAGGCCCCAGCCCAGAGCGGATACAGCAACAGACACAGGAAAACCTGTCACTTCTCTCCCTCCCAGCACTGACATTTATGTCGTCCTTTGTTTTCTGTGACATGTCAGTTATCACAGCAGATCAACTGCAGTGACTACATATCTGTTATAAGCAAAACCTCCTTGAAGCCAAAGCCCCCAACCCCCACCACCACCTGCACAGTCCGCTCCCCTAAGCTTGACAAGAAAGGCACGTCTTTCCACGCAACTGAAGTGCTCTCTTGAGGACAAAGAATGGAATCACCTAAAATCCCTTGCATGGACAGAACGTGTGAAATCTGCCAACGACATTAAGGCAAGGAATGTCGAATTCAACAGTTTGTATTGAACAATCTAAAAACCCTGGGATTGGGAGGAAACTGGGAAAAGCCTGACCAGCGAGCAATTGAACAACAGATAGAAAGATTAAGGTTTGTATGTGTTACCTTGTAACTTATCTTTAAAACACACCTCAGGGGCTGAACAGGTGACTCCATACATGCTGTGCTTGTTGTGCAAGCAAGAGGACCTGAGTTTGGAGCCCCAGCATCCCCACAAAGACACTCACTACATGAAGGCATGCATCTGTAACCCCAGGCCCTGGACTTGGTGGTAGAAAGCAGAAACGGCTGGATCCCGGGAGATTGACTGGGTGGTCTAACCGCAACGCTCACCTCCAGGTCCAGTAAGAGGCCGGCCACTCTCAAAAGTTAAGGCCACCAAGATGGCTCAGTGGCTTGGTGCCTGCCACCAAGCCTGATGACCTGCATTCAATCCCCAGTCAGCATGTGGTGCAAGATAAGAGCTGAGTCCCAGAAGCTGTCCTTTGTCTTCCAGAGATGCATGTGTGCATGCACCTGCCCTGATGCACCCACTAACCCCCACACACAAATAAATAAAAACGTAATAAAAATATCTTAAAAAGAAAAAAAGCAGGGAATGAAGGGAGGGGGGGCGGGGGTGGGGGTGGGGGTGGGGGGGATTGATTCCCAACACGGGACAGCTCACAACTGTCTCTAACTCCAGGGGATCCGATGCCCTCTTCTGGTATCTGTGTAGCACTGGACACAAAGGATGAGCACACAAACATGCACATATGCACACTCATAAATCAACTTTTAAAAGAAGGACTAAGTACATTAGGTATCGAGGGAAGGAGAAAGACACCAGGGTCCCTCGCTTCTAATCTCCAGTTGTCCTTGCTTGGGTCAACCCATCTGCACAGACCTGTACACATGTGTGTATATATGAAAAAAAATAAATGAAGGCATAGTCTATAATTAAACATAGAGTGCAAATAATGCTTCCATGAAGTAAAACCTGCCTCACCCACCCCAGCTACTTAGGATGCGACCTCTGCAACAGTGGGTGTTGGTATCAGCTACCAGCACCTGCGTCCTTCCTGTGTTGTGACCTGTGAAAAAATGTGACTTTGCCTGGCAGACTTTTTTTCTAGTTACTTCTGTCTGCAGTGAGGTAAAATAGTCCTTCTCCCATTTCCCTGAGAGGTATTTTAGTGTAAGCCCATGACACAGCAGAGAACTTAGTTCCCTGCAAGAAGAGACAAAGTCTTGTAGCCTGGGACTACAGTGTCATTAAACTGACTGGGGTGTTGGTCTACCACCAGCCGGAGAGTAAGTGGAAGAGGAATCTCTGGCAGGGGCTGAGTGCTGGATGAAGCTCTTAGCAGGCTGGTGACCTCAGTCCAGTGCCAGACTTCTGTGCAAACACCTACGTGGCATAATTGGAGGTGTATAACAAGGCCCTGCTGGCCATAAAATTGCTCTTCCCCAAAACCTACAGCAGTTTGGGCATCCTCTGTAAGATGCATCTTAGTCCAACGGTGGCTGCACACCAGCTCGAACACACCGTGGACCACCAGCCTTCAAGAGCTGGCCAAGTAGTTAGAGGCAGAAAGAAGTCCGATCACGGGAGGCCCCGCCAGTGAAGACACTGGAAAATGAGGGTTCTGAGGATGGCTCAGCTTAGAAGGGGGAAGCGTGAGTTGGAAGGGAGAGGGGAGTCTCAAAACCCAGTGACAGACTGGAAAGTGCCTTAGCCTTAAAGGGCCTGCTGTACCAGCACCAGAACCTGAGCGCTGGCCCCTCCCCCTTCCTCCTGATCCGTAGCCTGCTGAAGGAAACACTGAAGGTGGCTGATACCCAGGAGACAGAAACTAAGGCTCACCACCCCACTACCCCCCTCCCTGTGTGTGTCAGAGTCCTAGAAATGCATGACCTGCCATTATATTTAAAGCTTGTCCCACTGAGCCCATATCCAGTTGTTTTTTGTTTTTTTTTTTCAAAATCATGTGAGAACTGTTTCAGATATAAAGTCCTTCATGCAGAAAGAACATTGTCCTGGAAATGGTCAATATTTGGCAGTTTTGTTAAGTGGGTGGAAGATGCCGTCTGCACTATTTGGTCTAGGATGCAAAACAAAGCAAGCTCTGGGAGGAGTCGTCTGAGTCAGGTTTGCTGGCTCGCACCTGTAATACTAACATGAGGGAGATTGTGGTAGGAGGGTAACGAGTTAGAGGCTAGCCCAGGTTATACAGAAAGACTGTATCTAAATAATAATAATAATAATAATAATAATAAGGACTCCATACATCAAACAAACCCCAAAACTCTCTCCTGTCTGTGAGAACAAATACAAAGTTCTGCAAGGATGGGTACCATCACAGAAGAAAGATGAAATCACATGACTACGAAATGACTACGAAATGAGATCATCGACAAAGAACCCTTCAGGCGTGTGCTGGGCTTGGAGGTGGAAGGTGGGATCTCTAAACATGTATGTTGCATATATGTGCATATCCACGCATGGGTGTATATCATAAGTACGCACGCGCATCTGTGCACACGTGACATATATGTTTATGCATAAACGTGTGTACACTTATCTCCAAGTTTTATACAGTAAAAGGGCTAGCCGGGCGGTGGTGCCGCACACCTTTAATCCCAGCACTTGGGAGGCAGAGACAGGTGGATCTCTGAGTTCGAGGCCAGCCTGGTATACAGAGTGAGTTCCAGGACAGCCAGGGCTACACAGAGAAACCCTGTCTCGAAAAAACAAAACAAACAAACAAACAAAAAAAAAAACCAAAAAAAAAAAGGGGGGGGCTAAATAAGGCAAAAACAAACAAACAAACACACACACACACCAGCAGCAACAAAAACAGTAACACTCAGATCTTGAGATCTTGGACTCTCCACAGAAGGGATAGACTAGGTGTAGAACTGGCTCTACCTAAAAGTGATGTAGACCTGGATGTACCTAAAAGTGAGAAGCGTGCTCAAGACAGCAAAGAAGACAGAGAGCCAACTCAACTAGGCCGTTCTTGGCAAAAGCAAGTGCATAGCAAAAGCCCCACACCAAGAGCATGAATCATAAACGCTGGAAGCACAGTGTGGTGAAGACGTGGCTTTCTGTTAGTCTGGGGACATTCTGAGCTACATGGTGAGTCCCAGACCAAGCTGGGCTGCAAAATAAGACCCTGTCTCAAAACAAAACGAAATACGAAATTAGATAAGTGCTGAAGGAAACGCAGACCGGAAGTTTTGTCCGGAGCTGAAGGCAGAAGGCCAAAGGCAGTGTCTTGCTCGGTGTGAAACTACTTCCTAACAAGAAGCTTCAAAAATAAAGACTTTGGCC
>JANHMN010000019.1:36172386-36188876 GCA_030674055.1 Rhabdomys pumilio
GAAAGCAGACTTGGAACTGGGAGGGGGAAATGTGTGTTTGGTAGTTTTTAATTTCTCTCTCAAGGAGGAAGACAATGAACGGACTTGTTTCTCCAGGTCAGAATGCACGTCCAATACAGACAGGGACGGAAGCGTCACTACTGAACGCCTCCACGGCGTGGGCAGAACGGAGTAAGGTGAACAAGTGTGATTTCCCATGCATGTCTCAGTCTGAGTCTTGGATGGCGGCATATTTCTTTTTGGCATGCGTAAAAGAGTCGTAATCAAACGATTTGAGATGGCCAGCCAAACGTAGATGATGTTAATCGATTAAAGTGAAACCAAGTGACCATTCCTGTAATATTTAATAGAAAAATTGGCTCGGAAGGTACATAAAGGGGCTGCTGAGATGGCTCAGCGGTTAAGAGCACCGACTGTTCTTCAGGAAGTCATGAGTTCAAATCCCAGCAACCACATGGTGGCTCAAAACCATCCCATCCGTAATGAGATCTGACACCCTCTTATGGGGTGTCTGAAGACAGCTTCAGTGTACTTTGGCCCAGAGCAAGCAACCCCCCCACCCCGCCCCGAAAGAGCAGAGTGAGTGGGGTGAGAGCAAGAGGGAGAAGGGAAGGGGGCGGGATAGAAGGTAAAAGAAACAAAATAAATGTTCAGTTGCAGTTTTGCACTATGGGGGGTTGGGAGCTGAAGTCTGTTACTTGCCACTGAGCTGTCTCCCCGGCCCCTTTTTTATAAGGGAATTTTTTATAACACTCCAGTTAGCAACTGAAATAGCAACTTTTAAAATGGTTTCCAGGTTTTAAATATTGCTTTGTAGATAGCACGTGTATACATATGAGTTATCTGTGTTCATTCATCTGAAGAAGGTGTCCTGGTTGTTTTATTGTGGTGGTGGGGTTTGTTGTCGTCACCTTGGCACAAGTCACAGTCATCTGAAAAGAGGGAAGCTCAGCTGAGAAATTCCACCGCTCTCTCTGGGCAGCCAGTCAAGCAGGCTGAGCAAGCCTGAGGGACTAACCCAGGAAGCTGCCCTCTTCTATGCTCTCTGCTTCAGTCCTGGTCTCCAAGCTTCTGCCCCGACTTCCCTTCATGAAACTCACAAGCTAAAATAAAAACACTTTCCTCCCAGGTTTGCTTTTAATCATGGTGTGTTACCACAGCAAACAGAAAACCTAATTAAGGCAGAAAGCATCCTTTCCAATCACATTCCATCTTATTATTTATTTTTATGGCATGAGTGCTTTGCCTACATGTATGTCTGTGCGCAACATGTGAGCCTGGTACCTACAGAGGCCAGAAGAGGGCGTCAGATCCCCTCGGACTAGAGTTACAAACAGCTGTGAACTGCCACGTAGGTGCAGGAAATTGAACCCAGATCCTCTGGAAGAGCAGCTCCCCCTTTTTTTTTGAGACACGATTTCTCACCAAACCTGGAGTCTACTGGTTGACCAGTAAGCCCCAGGACTCTCCCTGTCTCTGCTTTGCCAGAACTAGGGTTACTGGTGCACGCTCCGATGCCTGACTTTATATATGGATGATAAGGATCTATCACGCTTGTGCGGTGATACACGTGAGACAATACACGTGTGTATTACATGTAATCATTCATGCCTCTGTGTAGACGTGTGTATATTTGCCAGTGTATGTGTGTATGTATGTGTACATGTGTGTATATGCATGTATGAACACGTGCATGAGAGCACGTGTGCATGTGTTTTTTGTGTGTGTATACATGTGTATGCATGTGTGCACAGGCGTGTATGCATGTATGTGTGTACACGTGTGTGCACATGCATGTGTGCATGTGTATGTGTGTCTGTATCCTTGTGTGTTTGTGGAGCGCCAAGACTGATGTGTGGAATTCTCTTGGATTGTCTCCACTTTATTCATTGAGGCAGGGCCTCTCAATTGAACCCAGAGCTCACTGACATGGTTAGTCTTGAGATCCAGCTTGCTCCATCAATTCCCACACTTCTACTTCTGTCTACCTAATACTGGAACTACAGGTGGGCGCCCACACCCACGCAGCATTTATGTGGATTCTGGAGATCTCCCCTGGTGGCATAGCAAGTTCTTTAGCCAATGAGCCACTTCCCCAGACTTAAACGGCAATTTTTTTTTTTTTTTTTTTTTTTTTTTTTGGTTTTTCGAGACAGAGTTTCTCTGTGTAGCCCTGGGCTGTCCTGGAACTCACTCTGTAGACCAGGCTGGCCTTGAACTCAGAAATTTGCCTGCCTCTGCCTCTCAAGTGCTGGGATCAAAAGCGTGTGCCACCACCGCCCAGCTTAAACGGCAATTTCAAAAATCAAACATTGTAACATCCTACGATCTTATAAGATAACCATACAATGTTTCCATGCTAGGGAAAGATGGTAAGGAACTACATAAAGCCTTTGTGTATTTAAACCATTGTGTTTCTATAAAAAAAAAAAAAAAAAAAAAGCAGAGAATGTCCTATGTGCAGTGTAATCAATAACTTAGAGTAGGTTCAACTCTGAGCTGAGGTGTGTCAGGCTGCACACAGTGTGACAGCATGCTGAGCACATACAGACACACTGTGTGTTCAGAGTCAAGTATGTGTCAGGTTTTTGACACAGGCAAGCATAGCCAGAAACACCTTGGATTCACTAGAGGTTTTATTCTTAATCAGTTTCTGTTCATTGAGCTTTTAAAAACCCTTCAATATTGCCAAATTTTTCATGACAGACTCCCCCTCCCCATGCCCATTTAATTATTTGACCCTATATTGGATTGTGACTCACAGTCTAAAAACAAAAAACAAACAAACAAACAAACAAACAAAAAACCTGAGCCTGGGCCATGAAAAATGGGTAAACGACTAGCTGGGCAAGCCTGACGCCTGTGGTCAGTTCCCAGAATGCATAGCGCCACCTGAGGTCAGTTCCCAGAATGCATAGAGATAGCCAGATCAGTGGCACACGTATGTACCCTCAGCACTACTTGGGCGAGATGCAAGTGAGGTGGGAACAGGAAAATGCCCCCAAAAATGCTTAGAAGTTTGAGAGGCAGCAGGGTTAGCATGTGCAGCTCATCAGCAGAAACAAGAGAGATTCCGCCTCAGCACAAAGATGGGCAAGAACTATGGCCTGTGGCCCGCAGTCAGTAAATTTAAAACAATGTTTATATTTATTCCATTTGTGTGTTGGCTGGTTGATTTACTTTCTTGCCTTTACCCTTTGGCTCCCAGGGACTGAATCAACCATCTTTACCCACTGAGCAATCTCACAAGGTCTTAAATAAATAGAAACTTAAAAACGTAAGTTAATAAAAACAAAAGGCTGTAGCCAGACAGTGGTGATGGCGCACACATTTAATCCCAGCACTTGGGAGGCAGAGGCAGGCGGGTATAAAAACAAAAGGCTGTAGCCAGACGGTGGTGATGGCGCACACATTTAATCCCAGCACTTGGGAGGCAGAGGCAGACGGGTCTCTGAGTTCAAGGCCAGCCTGGTCTGTGGAGCAAATTTCAGGACAGCCAGGGCTAACACAGAGAAATCCTGTCTCAAACAAAAAAAGTAAACTGATAATGACAATAATAATAATAATAATAATAATAATAATAATAATAATAATAATAGAAGATGAAATATATTACTTAATGTGTTTCATTACTTAATGAAATATATGACTAAGCTACTTGACCAACATATAACCTCACATGCTTATCATTTGAGGTAAGAACATTAAAAATCTCTTAGCAAATTTTGTTGTCTTTTGTGGTTGTTATGGTGGAGTTCTTGCTAGGTTTCTGAGGATTTTTTCCAGCCTTGAACTCACAACAATCCTCCTGCCTCATCCTCCTGAGGAGTGCTGGGTTTACAGACACATACTACCAAACCTAACAATTTTTAAGTTGTATCATATTCCATAGGAATTTTTATTTCCTGGCCCATTTAGGCATGTACTGCTCTGTTTTTGAGACAGAGTCTTGCTGTGTAGCCAGATGGGTTGGAGGCTGTGGGCTCAAACACAGGATGTAGCCCAGCTGGTCTTGAACTCTTGAACCTCCTGCCTCAATCTTCAAAATGTTTGGATTACAGGTGTGTACCACTACACTGGGCACATATTCAAGGATATAATGGCCTGTCAGTATCTTAGATTGTGAAGTTACTCCTGACCCTACTGGGATTCTGGGTACCCTGCTCACTGAGTCTGGCTCCGGACTCCATGCAGCTCCACCGTGATGAGTTGGAGGCCCTGTGAAACAGGCTGTTGGGCGAGAGTGTAGGCTATCTCTCCTCTGCAGCCTATCTCACCATTGCTCAAGGAAGCCTTCCCAGTACAAATATGAAGATTCTGAGGATGACATCGAAAGCCTAGTCCTACCCATGCCCGTGCCTCCTTTTTTTTGGGGGGGGGGGCTGATAAAGAACCCACACTAGAGACATTGCAGGCTGTACTGAATTGTTCTGCTTGCCTAGAATGTTCATCCCACAAGCCCCTTTGAAGACCCTCCTTGGGATCCAGCCACACAACGAATCAGACTTAAAGTATCAGTCATAGTGTCTGAGCCTTGGTCAGTGGGAGTCTCTGACTCTGAGCAAACCTCTTGAGAGAACTCAGTTCCCTAGTCTGTTTGAGCCCCACAGGAAGAGGCAGCAGGCAATCCCAAAGCCCTGGCCTTAGAGTACTGTGGGATCAGTTACTCTCAGCTCATTACCACCCTGTCCCCTTTGAGCTGTCACCCCGTTCTCTTTGTTCAGTTACTATAAAAACTCCATTTCCATGTCTATTCTGGAGACCCTGATGAACCACCTGGCCAGGCTGAGCCAGTTAAGCCACGTATTGTGTCCTACACCTCTGGAGAGCTTCAAGAATGTGCTGCCTGGAGTATTATTAATGGTGGGAAGCTTTCCCGGCTCTCTTCTAAGCTGAAGCACAGGCTGAGGAAGGCAAGGCCACATCTTCAGTTCCGGATCTGGGCCTGCGTTTTTGGTTCATCTGAAGACCATAAGACTGCCTACTCTGGGGCCCAGTGACAGCTGGAAGGTGACAGAAGAATGCCATGAACGAAATTCCTTCATATGCACATGGATCTAAGGGAGAGTTTGTTACCTCTGACCCCAGAATTGGAAGGATTGAGGCAGGCAAGATCTCAAATTCAAAACTAGCCTGGGGTATGTAGTGAAATATTGTCTCCAACTATCATTAAATAAGGGGCGGGGACTGGGCTCAGAAATAAAGGGGTCCTTGATATCAATAAAGACTAAATAAATAAATCTTGTTACAGACCGTGGTCAGCATGTGTGCAGTGTCTTGAAGCAGTTCTTCTGTTTAAATGGGACTCAGATGCCAGCAGGAAGCATGGCCTTTCATGACAGGGCTACCTCAATAGTGAACGACTCTGGGCCATACTTCATACAAAACAAAACAAAACAAAACAAGACTTTGTAATAATTACTTATAATTCCAGCTAGCCTGTGTAAAAGACACATAATCCAGGTATTTTATTTACAAACTGTAAGCCTAGATTGGGCAGGTTTGAAGCTGTTCTAACTTCCCAGCCATATTTTCCCATATTACTTGCTGTTTTTCCTGGCCATGTGCTCATGGCTCATCTCCCCTCATGGTCTCCTCTACCTCTCCCCTAACCCCCCACCCCGCACCTCTTCCTCTCGCTTCCTGCAACCCCTTCTCTCAATCCTCAAGCCCCCCCTTTCCCCCCTTCCACCGCCCAATCACAGACTCTAGCCTTTTATTGACCAGTTAACTTGGGGAGCAAGGTTTACACAGCAGCACTTGGTGTATGACACGAGGATCTGCTCGTACACTCATACGAGGATCTGGGCAACCAGATTTCAGGAGCCCGTATTTAGCATTAGAATACAAGCAGCATCAGGCCAACCTAGGCCAACCCGATACATGACTTTTTTTTTTTTAATCAATTTACATGACCACTGCATCATCTCCAGAGATGTCAATGGAAGTTAAAACTCAGCAAAGAGTGCTTAGCCACTAAGTGTCTGAAGCTTCACAGCAGGATTCTTGTCACAGGTTTTTTTCTCCCTGTGTGACTGTCCAACACAGCACAACATTCAACGCTGGGCAACATGGAGGACAGTCTTTCACTAGGATTTGCTGAGAGTCTGACCATAGATTGCCTGTTATCTAGACACTTACCATCTTCTCTTCCACCCTGTCACTAATTGCCGGGAGCACCCAATCATTGTGTTCTTAACACCCATGGGAGCAGTGTCACCCCAAGGGGTGATAACTAGGAAGGGCTCACACAGGAGCTGCTCTTCCAGCTGAGTACCAGGTGATCACAAGGAAACGACTTCTCTGTCTAACATCACACCAGCGGTTCAACAAGCTTGGACTTGGACACGTCACAGAGCAGAGAGACTGCTGGGCCCAGAGTACATTTAGTGAGGCGTATGGTGAAAGGTTTTTGGAACAGCAGACAAATGTCATACCTTGTAGTGTCTCACAGGGCAAAGTCAAGATCTGAACTTTCTCATTGGTGTGCAAGGGGCTTGTGGGAAAGGGTTTTGGAGATGCGCATAATACCACAGTCTTGCAATCCCAACTACTTGGGAGACTAAACAACAGGATCATAAGTTCAAGACCTGCCTGGGTAGCATAGGGCTAAAGATTACTCTAGGTCATTTAGTGAGATGCTTTTTTTGTTGTTGTTTTTGTTTTCGTTTTTGTTTTTCGAGACAGGGTTTCTCTGTGTAGCCCTGGTTGTCCTGGAACTCACTCTGTAGACCAGGCTGGCCTCGAACTCAGAGATCCACCTGCCTCTGCCTCCCAAGTGCTGGGATTAAAGGCGTGCGCCACCACTGCTCCGCTGTGAGATGCTTTTTTAAGATAAATATAAAAATAGGGCTGGGGATGTAGTTTGGTGGTAGAGTATATGCCTACCATTCACAACACCCTGGGTCCATTCCCTAGTCCAAAAGAGAAGAAATGAAGAGTCGTTAAGCGAAGAAAAGGAGAGTTCATTATTTTGACTTTGGTAGTCATGCAGCTATGAAAAGCAAACGGTGAGAGGAGAGGCAAGGGAGTCAGCTGAGAGGTTTCAGGTACTCAGGGGAATGGAGGAAAGAGAGTGAAGTCTTAATTTCATTTCTGTCTCCATGATGGAATACCCACCCCAACAAAAGGCAACCTAAGGGAAAAGATTTCATTTTATCTAAAAATTCCAGATTATCGTTCCTCACTGCACAGAAGTCACAGCCATAGAACTTTGAAAGGACTGGTCCTATCACATCTACAGTCGAGAGCAGAGAGAAGTTAATTGCTCACTTGATCACTTACATTCCACTTGATTTCTCCACTTTTGTAAGGTTCCGGACCTCCTGCATAGGGAATGGTGCTGCCCACAGTAGGCTAAGTCTTCTCATATTAATTGATTAAGACAATCCCTCAAATACATGCCCACAAGCCAACCCCAAAGTAGACAATGCACCACTGAGACTCTTCCCAGGTGATTCCTGGTCGGGTTAAGTTGACAACTAAAGCTGACACGTGTACTTTCGAGAATAAATTGACAGGAAGGGATGATGGAGTCAGTGATGGCTTGGAATGAGTGTTGGACAGGAAGTCAACAAGAAAGAATGATAGCGGGCTTAGTTTTGGTTTTATTACTAAGGAACAGAAATTTCTTTCTCACAGTTCTGGAGGTTTGGGAGACCAAGATCAGGGTGCCAGCGTCTTCAGTGACATTCTGGTGACAGTCCTTTGTCATCAGTTTTAACATTAACAACTCTGCAAATTCTGGCAAAGGTTCTTATATTGTTAGATGGGGGAAATTTGGGAGGTTTTTTTTTTGTTGTTGTTTGTTTGTTTCCTTGTTTGCCTTAGCAAACTCTCATTTGGAGTTTACTCCATTTGAGATACCTTGTGGCAAACAAACAAAGGTTATCTGAAATTTAGCCCTGAGAACTTGAGTTGTTTTTTTAATAACATTTTTTTGAGATTCATTTATTTTATGTGTATGAGTGTCTTGCTTGTATGTGTGATGTGTGTGTGTGTGTGTGTGAGAGAGAGAGAGAGAGAGAGAGAGAGAGAGAGAGAGAGAGAGAGAGAGAGGCCTATAGAGGCTAGAAGACATCAGATCCCTCTGATTCTGACAACTCAACTCAGGTCCTCTGGAAGAAAAGCAAGAGCTATTAACTGCTGAACAAACTCTATAGCCTCTGAGTTTGTTCTGAAGGAATAGAAAGTAGGACATGACTGGGAACTAGAGAGGCAAAAAGGGTGGCAGGGAAGATTGTTAATGGTAAGCTCTATTAAGATGAGCTTCCATTATGACCCAGATGGGAGACAAGGAAGAGCTGACTGTGGAAGCCAGGTCTGCGGAGAGCTTTTGGGGCAGCTTGGCAGAAATCTGACATTGGCCAAGGACAAGGAAATGGGCTTTAGGCAGGAATCTGACATTGGGCCATAACAAGGAAGTAAGTTCAGACAAGAATCTTTAGGCAAAAACAGGGAAGTAATTTCAGTCAGGAATCTAAATCTTGGGCTAGAACAAAGTAGGTCTTAGGCATTGAATATGACTTTGGGCTAGGACAGGGAAGTAGGCTCAGATATTTTGGTCATCCTGATAAGCCTTTAGAAACAGTGATTATGGGATTGATCAAGGCACTTTGCTTATTGCCTTGCTTGTTCCTTGACTATTTGTATTTATTGTATTACTATTTCCTTAACCTAAAATTGACCTAAATACTTGCATGTAATTAAAATGGTATAAAAGCAAATTGGGGGAAAAAAATAAAGCTGCCTTCGGCCTCAGAACTGGCTGGGGTCATGCATGCTACAATGTTGTCTAATTGTCTTTTTTCTTTTTAATCCTCACTCCTGCGCTGGAGAACCAGTTGAGTGACTGGGCTGGCCTGGTCACAGGTCCACAAAGTAAAGCAGAAAACAACCCTACACCCCTGAGTGATTGCTGACCATTGGTAAGATAAGACTGAGTTCATTGCTCCCTGTGCTAAGGTGTGCCCTATCTTTACAGTCAGAATCTCAGCAGGAAGAGCACAGAGGGCCAGGGTTCATGAGCTTTTAGAGTCAGGCTTAAGGCATCTCTTTCACTGAGGGGCAGAATGGGAAGTAGATCAGAAACACACAAAGATTATGAAAGAACAGCTGGGATCTGAGCATGGTATGAACACAGGAGGTGGGAGTAGACAGCTGTGGGCACCGTGGCACAGCTGGTCAAGGAAAGAAGGACATTTTCAAAATGATTGTCTCATTTTTCTTCTATTTTTCTGGTTACAAGCAAGGTCACTAACGAAGAGTGAGAAGGGCTATGTGGTTCACAGGAAACCAGAGAGGCTTGCCTGGGAGACGCTGCCATTGTGAAGAGCAAACAAAAGAACACTCGTGCAGAACGTGCAATAGGAGTGTGGATGTCCTCCTACTAAATGACGGTCAAGGGCAACTCGTCTCCCAGAGAGGAAGTGTTGTAAACCCTCTGGAGAGCAAAGTAGAGTTTCTCAAAGTATGTCTCTGTGTCAACAGGGGGATTTGGCTCCCATTGGAGGCAAGCCATAGAAAACACTGAGATTAGACACCACAAGAGAGCATTTGGGTCCCTGTGGCTTCCAAAATGGAAAACCACTCAAAACCTTGAAACTGTGTTATTTTCTGACCTCTAGCCTTCTCAAAACGTTATACTTATTTTTTTTAATTTTTTGAGAGAGGGTCTTGTTATATAGCTCAGGATGGAGTGGAATTCTTTATGTTGCCCAGGATGGCCATGAATTTGCAATCTTCTTGCCCCTACCTCTCAAGCACAGAGATTGTAGCAGCCACGACATCTGGTCCAAAGACTAAGTTTTAAACAGAAGTCAACAATATTTATCAGTTTTTCATGTATGTGGTTGAGTCCAGTTACCACTAGAGCAAAGTTTGTTGTACTGAAGCTGACTGGGGTGACTTTAATTGTAACCAACGCCATTTAGACCATTAATGCCGTTACTGTTGTTATGATCGATGTCAGACCTATTATTGTTTTACGAGAATGATCTCAAAACTGTCAAGATGAGTTCGAAAAGTTAGATGTGGTGAGTCGTACTTGTAACTCTAGTACCTGCAGGGATGGGGAGCTGAGGCAGGAGAATTGCCTTAAGTTTGAGGCCAGTTTAGGCTTTTGTGTCTCTAAAAAGGAAAGTAAAGAAGAAAGGAAGGAAGGAAGAAAGGAAGGAAGGAAGGAAGGGAGGAAGGAAGGAAGGGAGGAAGGGAGGGAGGGAGGGAGGAAGGAAGGAAGGAGGAAAGAGGAAGGGGAAGAAGGGAAGGGAGGGAGGGTAGGAGAGAAAGAAACAAAGAAATAAAAAGAAATAAAAGTTTGAAAGCTATTTAATACAACTTACTAAGAAATCATGAGCAAAGGATCATTTAGAGAAAGTATAGAAAATCTTAAGTTGTGAGTTTTTAAAAGTCTAGGTACTACTTATTTATGTGATACGATATTTGTAGTAGTTCTTTGAAAAATCCATACATACGTGCAACGTATTTCAATTCTATTTCTTCTCCTTGTCTCCTCCAACTCCTCTCAGAGGCTCCCGGCCTTGGACTCAGAACTTTGCGTCCTGTTCTTGGTTTTGTTTCTAATTGTTTTTTTTTTTTTAATTATTTATTTTATATGTATGAGTGTTTTGCCCACATGTGTGTATGTGTACCATGTGCGTTCCTAGTGTCCTCAGAGGTCTGAAGGGAGCATAAAACCTTCCAGAGAGGCCTGAGTTATAGCTCCATGGCACCATGCTTGCTCAGCATGTGTGAGGCTCTAGGTTTTCCAGTACCATAAAAACCAAGAAAGGGAAAAGATGGCCCATAATTTCTGAGTGTTAATATGTATTGAGAATTAGGCTCACAGTACATATGGCTGTGAGCTGCCGTGTGGGTGCTGGGCACCAACCTTGAGTCCTCTACAGGAGCAACAAACATTCTTGACTACAGAGCCGTCTCTCCACCCCTTAATTAATACCCGACTGGATCCAGCTGTATGGATACATATACACTTGGATATAGGCAAACCACCAGAACATGGTCCACCTCCCAGACACTACACCCCTTAAGTAAAGTGACTCTCCCTTCCCCAGCAACCATCAACTGTCAGTAGTTCCTTAGCTAGAGATTGGGGCTCATATTCCCCTTCCCCACCCATGCTGGAAGGTTCACTGGCTTTATCTTTTGCAGGTGTTTGTTTGTTTGTTTGTTTGTTTTTCGAGACAGGGTTTCTCTGTGTAGCCCTGGCTGTCCTGGAACTCACTCTGTAGACCAGTCTCGGCTCTAACTCAGAAATCTGCCTGCCTCTGCCTCCCAAGTGCTGGGATTAAAGGCATGCGCCACCACTGCCCGGCATCTTTTGCAGGTTTTATGCAGGCAACCACAGCATTGGGAGTGCATGATGTTTTTGTCACACCCAGAAGACACTGTTGCCCTAGTCTTCCGTGACCTTGGCTCCTACAGTCTTTCTGGTCACTCTTCCATGACATTCCCTGTCTTGGAAGCAGAAAAATCATAGCTGGCCTTGGCCAACTATGTGGCGTTGAAGGGTCTATGAATACCCAAGTCTGTGGGTCTGCCAGTGGCGTCAGGAAAAAGGGGTGACTTTGGTGCCGTCTGTTAAAAGGTTGCCACTGTCTGAGATTATAAGTGGAGAGCACAAGGCTCAACAGCTACTCCTGGGGATGCCTGCAACACCCACCACAGCAGCTTTGCCCAATAGAACAGCCCAGACCTCTCTTCAACATCTCCCCAGAATGAGTGCTCTTGGGAGTCTCTGGGTGTAGCGGTGAATTAATTAAACTGCTTTGGCTCCTGGCGGGTGGGTCTCATGCACTATATCCACCCAACAGCTCTGGATTTGAGAAAGACACACACACACACACACACACACACACACACACATCAGTTAATTTTGATATGCCTAGATTAGCTCAATGATTGGGCACTTCTAAACTCCCCGAGGCTAACACACATTTCTCTCCAGTATTCTTGAATTAATATTTGCTAAATCCATATTTTATCTCTGCTACCCCAGACCCAATGGGGGAATAGCCCCTAGAGCCACTTTCCCAGAACTTTACATGATGGCAGGCCTTTAAGTGTGTTCTCCTTGCACCTCCATCATGGATTCCTTCCTTCTCCCTCAATCCCTTGCCAACTCAAAAGTGCCGCCTCTGTCTCCCTGCCCAGCCATTGGCTGGATGGCAATTCTATATTACCAATCAAAGCCAACTGGGGTTAGGGACCTCAGGTCTGGAAGCAAGGCTTTGGGAGCTGAATTAAGACAAAGCATTAGAATCAATTCCCAATATCTGGGAGCCACCACCCACCCTCCACCCTCCTTGTCTGGGCCCAGTTGCCATGGCTACCTCTGCTGGGTCACACTCTTTTCCCACCCCTGGTCTGGTAACAAAACTCCAATCTTTGATAAGGAGAGGAGTGACTGACTAGCTTCTGTTCTGGACTGAATTCTGACCCTCGTTGTTTTGAAGTTCTAATTCCCCCCCCCATTGCCTCAAAATGTGCACTTATTTGGAGATGGGGCTTTAACCCAGAAATATAGGTAACATGGCCCGTGAATAGACCTCAATCCAGTAGGACAGACTCCCTAAGAGGAAAAAAGATATGAATAAAGGAAGAAGGAAGACCACACAAAGACGCAGCAGACAGGACCTAACTACAGTCCAGGAGAGAGGCCTCACAAGAAATCACCATACTCCCCAGACAGTGGTGGCGCATGCCTTTAATTTAGGGGAGCAGATTCTCAAGAACTGAGCCCATGCTACAAGGTTGTTACTCTCTGCAGTCCCCAAAGGCTTGGCACTCCTGAATCAAGCCTGTGTTTGGATTCTCAGGGACTACTCAGTCACAGAGATGGAAGGTGGCAAGGGACAGTGCTGAATGCCATGGTTTATGTCTATAATCCCAGTATTTAGGAGTCTGGGGCAGGAGAACCCTGGGTTTGAGGCCAGCCGGGTCTACATAGTGAAATACTGTTTAAACACACACACACACACAGAAACAACTCACCAAGTGTAGGCATGGATGCCAGTACTAGAAGGCAGAGCTTGGAGGATTGCCGAAAGTTCAAGGCCAGCCTGGTCTACAAACAAAAAACAGTTGGTGGGGAGAGAATTTGTCTAGTAGACATGTCTGATCTGGACATGCTTGGACTGTCCCCTATGTCCTGTCTCCAACATACATTTACTTCACAGCATAGGAAAAGGTGCCTGTAACTGTCTAGCTATTATTTTCATTGCTGTAAGGAGATGCCAAGAGCCAGGCAACTTTCTAAAAAGGCATCTAATTGGGGGCTTGCTTACCAGAGAGTAAGTCCCTGACTGTCACGGCAGGGAGCGTGGTGGCAGGCAGGCACTGTCCAGGAGCAGTAGCTAAACACTCACATGATCTGCAAGTTACATTGAGGTTTCAAAAGCCCACACCAGCCCCAGCTTCTCTCTCTCTCTCTCTCTCTCTCTCTCTCTCTCTCTCTCTCTCTGCCTGCAACTTTTAATATAAAATAGCTACTTAATATAAATATACTAAATTCTTTACTCACTATATTTAATTAGAATATTAAATTATGAACTTTACCCAGACTTCCTACACTGAGTTCTTGAAACCCTCTTTTGTTTATTCCTCTGTATGCTAATGAAGTGATTCGCATGCGTTTCCTCTCCCGGCCACAGGGTGGGGCTGCTGAGCAAAACCAAGTCAGGGAATTGGAACCATCATCCCCGTCGTGTGTCCTGTCGTCTACTAACTTCTAAGACAGAAGAGAGGGGAGACCCCGGATGGAACTCTGCTTCCTTTTTTCATCTTTCTCCTTCTCCTCTTTTGTCTTCTCGGCTTCCTCTTCCCTCTCCCTCTCCCTCTTTGGGATTGCTGGTGCTCACACTTGCGGAGCAGAAACATGTGCTCCACCTCAAGCCCTAAGCTCTATAAAGTCTCCTGGGTCCAATTTAATGACCTTGCAGGTCACTGGACACATGAGAGTGTAAGGCAGTAGCACTGTGACCTCCCACACACTGAAGTCCTTTGTACCCCCTTATCGGCTTCATAAGTAGCGTTTTATAACATAACAATGGGCATGTCTCCCTGAGTCCTGTGTGCTTAACAAATTAGCAACCAGAGTCGATTTTCAGTCAGCCCACAGCGTGGACCAGAGCCTAGTGTGTGTATCTGCTGTCTCAAGCACAGCAGTCTTGTCAGACTGAGCGCTTCACTTGACTTGAATTAAGTTATAGGACAAGCATTTGGTACCTGCTGGAGAATTACTCAGCGCCAGGGGAAAGCCCCTCATATCTGATAATAGAAGTATTTGATTTTGAGTAGTTGGGAGATATACTTCTGGGTACATTTATAAGGGCTTTTCTAGAGAGGTTTAACTGTGAAAGGGAGATACATTCCGAATGTAGGCAGCACCACCCAATTAATGGTCTGGGGTCCTGGACTAAATTTAAAGAGGGAAAAGAAGAAAGCAAGTAAGGCATCTGTGATGGCTATTCCTGGTTGTCAAGCTGACTATATTGGAATGAATTACAATCCAGAATTGGAGGGCTCACCTGTGTTCCAGATCTTGAGGCTGGGAGATACAAGTTTCTGACATGGATCTTGGCATGGAGATCTTGAGGCCTAGTGGCTATGAAAAGCTTAGGCCCAGGCAAGATAGTACATGCCTTTAATCCCAGGAGACTAAGGCAAGGAGATCTCTAAACTCAGGGTCAGCCTGGGACAAAACAAGTCCCAGATCCAGGTGTGGTGGTCCACACCTTTAATTTGGGCCACACCTTCTGGAGACCTACATAAGGACACTGGAAGATTCGATTTTCTTCACCCTTTGCATTTCCTTGCCAGCACATCTGTTGGAACCCACTTCTACAGAAGGCCAGCTGAAACAACTAGCCTTGTGGGACTGAGCAACTACTAGATTCTTGGACTTCCCATTCACAGCTGCCCATTGTTGGGGAGTTGGACTACAGACTGTAAGTCATCACAACAAATTCCCTTAATAGAGCGAGACATTCCATACGTTCTGTGACTCTAGGGGACCCTGACTAATACAGCACCAGCTCCTGCCCCACCTACCCCCACCCCCATGATGGGCAGTTCTGTCAAACCGTGAGATCAAATAAACCCTTCCCTCCCAAATTGTTTTTGTTAAGGATTCTGTTGCAGCGTAAGAAAAACATCTACTACAGAGAAAAAGGGGGATTTAAAAAAAACTTGTGGCTTTTCCTTGTAAGGCACTAGCTACCATGCTTTGTGGAGAATGAGAAAGACAAGTCCTTGCTCTTGGGCAACTGGCGGTCTAAAATTAGACAGTTGTGTTTCCTAAAGTTTCAGTGACCTTTGCCAGCGGTCAACCACACTTTGAAAGCACCAAATGGAGAATTCCAGAAATAAGTCATTTATAGGTTTTATTTTACTTGCCTTTCCGAGAAACACCATGAGATCTTGAGCCGGCCCTCACAGTCCCATCCCGTACACAGTTCACCCCCCTGTGCAGCGTTTTTCCTCTCCTATGAGCGTCTCAGTAGCCATCCTGGCAGTCAGATGCGCTGCTATTGCACTTATATTCCAGGGGTGCTTCTGCAGTAGCCTAGTGCGGTGTCACGTGACCACCGCGCCCTTTTCCCCTCACTTCCTCTCCCTGCAGAGGTGCTCCTTTATCTAATGTCATTATGAAAAGGAAGATGAATGTGATATCATTCAAAGGGAGACAACATACATTACTTCTTTTTAATAATATCTTCTTCTTCTTCTTTTTTCCAAGGCAGGGTTTCTCTGTGTAGCCCTGGCTGTCCTGGAACTCACTCTGTAGACCAGGCTGGCCTCGAACTCAGAAATCCGCCTGCCTCTGCCTCCCAAGTGCTGGGATTAAAGGCGTGCGCCACCACTGCCCGGCTTTATAATATCTTCTTACGGTTGCGTCAGTTTATTATTCATTACTCTTGTCTCTCTCTTATTGTGCCTCACATAAACTTTACCATAGAGGTGTCTGTAGAAAAGTATAACACACCGAGATCCATGCTAAGTATAGCTTCGGGCGCACTGTAGGAGTTTCAAGTAACAGGAGACTCACCATAACTACAAAAGCATGCGGTGCAGGGTCTGATGGAGGTACAGTCTTCTGTGAGAACACGGAGAAGTGATTATGCTTTTACCAACAAAGGAGGTCACAGCAGGAACGAACAGAATGCGTGTAGACCTCTATGTCGCTCTGCCTGGCGGTCATTTATGGGTCCAAGTGGTAGGAATTCGCTGGAGATAGAGGGACAATTTATTGCGACCGTTCCTTGTTCTAGCATCTTCTCAGCTGAACCAATGAGGAGTCATTATGTCCTCTGCATTCTCCCCCAGACCAATGAAAGAGATGATTGTATGTTGCTCATTCAATCAGGGGAATGGTCACATGTGCTACATGACTTCTTAAAAATCTAATATGGGCCATACCCTTAGGTCCTGATGGGAGTTAACTCCCATCTCAGTTCAATGCCAGGTACTGC
>JANHMN010000019.1:36197484-36231129 GCA_030674055.1 Rhabdomys pumilio
GGAAGAAAACAGGGTTGTACATGAATGAGAGAACCAAGCAAGCAAAGCCCTGAAAACTGGAGAAGAGGGGAGAGAGAACTGGGTATAGACAAACCCATGTGTCCCAGAGCCGGTTTTGGCCAGGCTCCATGTATGTGTGAACATTCTTGGCCACAAGCCTGATGTCCTAACAGCTGAGGTTTCACCATCCTTCCTAATGCACCTGGAACAAATGTCAGTGGCAAATGACGAAAACATGGCAAAGTAGAAGCACACGGAGCAGCCATCCCTCTCCCCGACCTGACGCTTTATTGTCTGCTGTTCGAACCACGTGGCTACCTAGCTCTGGAATCAGGCAGCAGAAGACAAATCCTTGAAGGAAAATGAAATCCTTCATTCTCCTGAAGGTGGAAAGAACATTTAAAAAGACCATTTCAGAAAAAAAAAAAAAAAAAAAAAAAAGACCATTTCAGAAGTGAGATGTAGGTGCCAGCGGTGGTGACGTGGGCCTACGATTCTAGTGCTTGGGAGATAGAGGCGAGGGGCGGGATGGGGCAGGGGAATCAGGAGTTCATGGCATCCTCAGCTACTCAAAGAATTTCACTAAAGGAAGCCGGGCAGTGGCGGCGCACTCTTTTAATCCCAGCAGATTAAATTTGAGAGGCAGAGGCAAGCGGGTTTCTGCGTTGGAGGCCAGCCTGGTCTACAGAGTGAGTTCCAGGACAGCCAGGACTACACAGAGAAACCCTGTCTCGAAAAACCAAAAAAAAAAAAAAATTAAAACAAAACAAAAACTAAAGGAAATGAAAAAAGAGGAAAAGGAGGGTTTAGTGTAAGTGAAAATAGAGAGTAAGGTCAGGTGAGGTCAGTGCAGTGTGATGGCCACCAACTAGAAAATTCAATCCATACTGAGTTCCTACAATGTCATCACTCAAGAGCCAAGGCTTTTTAGTTCAAGGCTGTGGTGGTCTGAATGAAAATGGCTCCCGTAGGCTCACAGGGAGTGGCACCATTGGAAGGTGTGGCCTTGTTGGAGGAAGTGTGTCTCTGTGGGGACAGGCTTTGAGGTCTTACATGCTCAAGCTACAGCCGGTGTGGAACATGGTCTCCTACTGCTGCTTGCTGATCCCGATGTAGAACTCTCAGCTCCTTCTCCAGCACCATGTCTGCCTGCATGCCGCCATGCTTCCTGCCCTGACGATAATGGACTAAACCTCTGAACTGTAAGCCAGCCCTAATTAGATGTTTTCCACTAGAAGAGTTCCCTCAGCAGCTAAGAACACTGATTGCTCATCCAGAGGACCCAGGTTCAATTCCCAGCACCCACATGACAGTTAACCACTGTCTGTAACTCCAGGATCTGACAGCCTCACCCAGACATTCATACAGGCAAAACACCCATGCATGTAAAATAAAAATAAATAAATAAAAATCATTTAAAAAAAAAAAGAGTTGCTGTGGTGTCTCTTCACAGCAATAGAATACTGACTAAGATAAAAGCTGTTTTAGGCTACATAGACTGGCTCAGGATAAACAAGGGCTGAGTACTTGGCATAGCATTTGCAAAGTTCCAAGTTTCATCCCTGCAACAACCCATCTCCGCTTAAAGAATAAGTTCATTGCAAAAAAATCCTATCTTTGCTATGATGGTCCATCCCTGCAGCCTCCACCTGGTTTCTCAGGATGGAAGAGCAGCTGCCCTCTGTGCCAATCTTGTCTAGGTAGGATGCCAGCCAGGAGCCTGGAACACAGAAGGACTGAAATGATTAGCACTGAACTAAAGAGTCATGATAACTATGGAAAAATACTTTTTAAAGAAGTTGTGCGAAATACTTTTTAAAGAAGCTGTGCGTGCGTGCGTGCGTGCGTGCGTGCGTGTTCATGTGGGTGCATGTACGAGTACTTGCCTGAGCTAAATGTGATATCAGATGTCTTCCTCAGTTGCTATCAACTTGTTTTTCTGGAGAGTGAGCTCTGGGGATCTGCCTGGCACCCTCCTCCTCCATCCCAGTGCTGGGGTTACAAAGGCAGGTTACTGCGTCTGGATTTTGTGTGGATGCTGGGATCTGAACTCAGGCCCTCAGTCTTTTGCAGTGGGCATTTTACACACGGAACCACCTCCCCAACCTCTGAAGAGAATTTGATTAAGGCACCTCAGTGCTCCGAAAAGTCTAGAACAAAATGAAAATGAGGGGGAGTCTCCATGATGGTACATATTAGCGATGGTCTCCGTTACTGATGGGTCTGAGGTAGGAGTATCCCTTGAGTTCAGGAGTTTGAAGCCAGCATGGGCAACATAGTGAGACCCCCAACTCAAATTTTTAAAAAAAAACAAGAGTACTCAAAACATATGAAAGAGAAGGTTAGCTTTAAGGGACTTCCCATGTGCATGACCCAAAGTCAAATCAACAGGTGAAATGTTTATAGAAGGGAACCAGGAAGCCTTATAGTCTGCCACCAGTCATGAGGTCCAAAGACATCTAGGAGTTTTGAGTGACTGTTTCTGCTTCTTTGTTTGAGAAACATTAAGCCAGGTCCAAACTGGTGGTATCAGACCTATCTACCTTTATTTGATGGACTCTCCCAGGTTTCGGTTTACTGAATGAGAGTATGAAGGTCTACTTTCATTGGCTTCCCTTCTATTGAACTTGGTGGAACACAATGCCCGGTTGCTGTTTAACTTGGCTTTGTTCATCCTGGCTCTTGCTGGAGCAACTGGACCACTTGGCTCAGAATCCAAGGATCTGCAGCCTGCTGGCTTCCCCACTGTGCCCCACCCCCTCTGCATGCTGGGTCTTGCCCAGTCTGGGTTGTAAATAGTTTCTGGCACATACCCTGGGGGAGAATGCAGTGACTAACAATAGCAACTCTCTTTTTAGCTTGAATCTCATAGTACTCCAGGGCCATGAACTTGCAAAAACCAAAAATAACCTAAGGAATTGCACCGGGTTACCCGAAACAGTCTATGCCCATTATTGCCAGCATCACGTGTTATTCCAACAGATATTTAACCACTGCTTGTGGAAAGAGAAGCAGGCCTATAGCCAGCCGGATCTAAATATAAGACCTAGCTAGGCTGTTGAATTTTATGACATCAGGTCAGTCACTAAGTTGAGTCTGTTGGGATTGAATGAGTGGGGATAAAAATAATTGCTGGGGGACTGTCTTAGTTTGGGTTTCATTGCTATGAAGAGACACCATGACCATGGCAGCTCTTATAAAGGACATTTAATTGGGGCTGGCTTATAGAGATTCAGTTCGTTATCATCTTGTTGGGCAGCATGACACTATCCAGGCAGGCATGGTGCTGGAGGAGGAGCTGAGTGTTGCCAGGAGAGACTGCGTCCTGCAGGGGGCGGAGCTTGAGCACTAGGAGTCCTCAAAGCTCACCCCTACAGTGATGTACTTCCTCCAACAAAGCCACACCTATTCCAATAAGGCCACACCTCCTAATAGTAGCACTTCCCATGGGCCAAGCATGTACAAACCACCACAGGAACCTACAAAGCACACGATGTAGTTAAGTCATTCAAAGTCACACAAAGATAATAGGAAAGTTTGGGGAAATGTTTCTCCAAGACTTAAGTCTGAAGGGACATGGGAGTGTCTCAGAAAACAACTGGAAGCATAATCTATTTCAGTCTAAAGGCTGCCTTTTTGCTTGTGGTGAATCTAGATATGACTGAGTAGATAGTTTTACATGTAACAGAGTAGGTGAACCTCCTAGCTACTAAGTAGTCATTGCTCCTGTATCTGTCAGACTAGCTTTTTTTTTTTTTCTTCAATGAAGGTAAGTTGTTATTTTTTCTCTTCTTTCTTTTTCCTTTCTCTCCCTTCCTTCCTTCCTTTCTCTCTTTTTTTTTCTTCCTTTCTTTTTGACAGGATCTTGTATAGCCCACTTGCTGTGTAGCTAAAGATGAAGTTGACCACTGGATCCTCTTGCCTCCTCCTCCATACTGGTGGGATTTCCATGTGTGTGCCACCATGCCTGCTTCAAAGGTGCTCTCCCTGATCATATGTCATGGAACTACCTGGCTGTAGCCCCTGGCACCATCTGCTGTCTCCATGAAGGCTACACTCTCCCACATGGTCTTAGTAGTCACAAGGGTGATCTCTCTCTCTCTCTCCCTTCTAATCTAAGAGGCCCTTGGGAATGAACTTGTAGTTTCTTCACAAAAAGTCCAGTGTGTTGTGTCCTACTTGCAGAAATTAAACCAGGTATAGAATGGCTTCTCAACTTCACATGCGTCCTAAGAACCTTTATGGCAAGACTGTGACTGAAGACTTAGTGGAGTTCTGTCTATTGCCTCATGAACTACACCACTATTTTCTGCCTTTTTCTTCTCTCTCATTTATAATAACATCATGACTGACTAATGACTGGCAGAAAGGTTATTTCCAGATTGTTGTCTCCTATGTCTCACTGCGATCTTCATTTACACAAGATGGAGTATTCTTTAGTTTGAGAGCCCCATGCTGTGTGTTCTTACCTCCTTTTCTATTTTTCCATCTGGGTTTTGGCACTGCCCTGGGAAACTCTCTGTTGCTTTTGCTCTGCAAAGTCAAGAGAGGAGAGCTCTCTTCTGGTAATTTGGTTGTTTCAGTCTACCTTGTGAGAGCATCTAAAAGTTTCTGCCAACTTACTCTCTAAAGGCGTACTGAAGGGTGTTGGTAACACCCACTACCTTTACTGTAAAATCCATCTAGGACACAATGGTGGCTCCTTCATGGATATGTCGGTGCCTCAGGACAGTGGAGGTTGCTCTTGACTTTGGTATGTCCCAGCCTCTGGTCTACAACCTCACTGTAGGTATATTGGATTCCTTCTTCTATCCTATCCTCATGGAAGGATTCTGGTACTGACAATATGCCAATCTTTTCCACTGAGCTTCTGCACTGGATCAGGGAGATACAGTAGCAATAGAAGGCAAGACCAGGAGCATCTTCTCCCAGGGAGCAGGGTCTATTAGTAAACCGACTCTTGAGGTTATCAATGCAAGGTCCCATTTCATGTAGAAACACCCTCTGTAGAGGCCTTGCCATAGTACCATTAGTGTTGAGTAAATATTTTTACAGGTACAAAGAACACTATTTCATGTCTAGTGGACACCCTCCTCTACCTTTATTTTCTACACCTGCTAGTATTCCTACAGAGGGTTCCTAGGACAGTGATTATGAGTTAACAGTTGTACATGTCAACAACAGTAAACAGGTTGTATGCATATATATATATACATATATATACACACACATGTATATTTATATATATTTACATATATACATATAGTTTATATGTATATATTTACTATACATATATATATTTACTATATACATATAAACTATGTATATGTATATATACATATATATATAAATATATACATTTACTATATACATATACAACTATATATATACTATATACATGTAGTATATATATACATATAGTATATATATAGTTATATATGTATATAGTAAATGTATACACACACACACACACACACACACAAAATTCATGCATAGGAGTCAAGCAAAGAAAAAAAATCCAGTTCAAAGAATAGCAAAGAATGCTTCACAATGAATCAATCTCCTTTGATCTCTGTAGTTTTGAGACTGGGCTAACAGGATGCTGAAGAAAAGGAATATTGTGTGTGAGATTAGAGTGGCTACCATCTAAAGAACCTCTGAGACTGAGGGTCAGGGCATACTCTGGAAGGCATCAGGAACCTCTCGAATGTGGTAAGACCCCAGGGAAAGACTTTGTTTCTTCATAGGGAACTGAAAGCACCAGAGTCTTTGTGAGACCAGCTCTTTCAAAACCTCTAGCCCCATGCTACAGATGAGGCCTACTGCTAGGCTCTTCTTGAGTTGTTCAATGATAGGCATGTCCACTGTGTGCATAGCTGGAATGGTCCAGGGGTTGTTATAACCTTCCGTTGTGGCCTTAGAAAGAATAAGCATCTTCTGAGGATGATCTGAGGGACAGTCAGTGCCAAGGGTCTGATAGATGGTTTCCTCCAACTCCATGAGAAAGTCTGAACAGCTCTAAGGTCTTTGCAGACTTATAGTTCTGGCCACTCGCATGATTTTTCATAGCCTGTGATGGGGCTGGTAGACATGATATCCATGGCCAAGGTTTGGACACTTTTTTTTTTCTCTGATGTAGATAAAGTTGCTTGTGAGCAACAGCAGTGTGTACATGAATGTACCACATACTCCTTCCTTGTCAAGTTGCTGAGTTTGTCTTTGAGCATGCTCACAGAGACCATGTCCACTGTGCCCCCTGGTTGTTGTAGTTAAATCCTGGTTCTGCCTCCCAGCCCCAGGCTCCCAGAAACAAGACCCAGATTTAGATTATATTTACAAATACCTCAGCCATATAGCTAGGCTCTACTCTGACTGTATCATACTACAGATACCCATTTATTTTAACCTACATTTTACTACATGGCTGGTTACCTGTGCTCAGGTACCACGCGTCCATCTTCTCAGCTCTTCTCAGGCTCCTCTCCCCCACCTCCTTCTCTCCCAGAATTCTTTCTCCTCTCAATATCCCACCTCTATTTCCTGCCTAAGCCATAGGCTATTGACTTTTTAATTGACAAGTGAGACATCCATACAATACACAAACTGATCTCTCTACAGCTGGCCAATGTGGATGGAGTATTGCAGTGACGGAGATTCACTACTCCTGACCATTATTTATTTTTAAAATATTTTTATTTTAAAGTTATTTTATCGATTTAATAAAAATTTAATAATTTTATTCATAATCAAATTATTTTAAATGCTTCTAAAAGTTCCGCTTTTTCAGTTTTATCATCTTGGGAGATGTCTGAAATCCTATACCACCAGTGTATGCTACTATTCCAGTTCCCTCTCTGCTGTGATAATACCTTGACCAAAAGCAATATTGGGGGCAGGGTTGATTGGTTTACAATTCCAGGTTGCAGTCCATCACTGAGAGAAGATGATTCAGGAACTCAAGGCAGGGTCTTGAAGGTAGGTCTGTTTGCTATTCCAAACAGCATTACCTCTGACCAAGGAACTCACTCATGGAGGACACTGTTTGCTACTTGACTCCCATGCTGAGTATAATAAACTCAGCTAGCTTTTCTATACAGTTCAGAAACATCCGCCCAGGAATTATACCATCTACCCTTCTACATTAACTAATGTGACCCTTCTACATTAACTAACAATCAAAACAATCCCCGTAGACATTTGCTAAAGCCAATCCCATCTAGGAAATTCCTTAATTGGGGCTCTCCACTTTGATGACTCTAGGCAGTGTTAGTTAAAGTGAATCAGGACACCCATAGAACAAACTACCAGACACAATGGCTTGAAACAACTGAAACAACACACACACATACTATATAACAAATGCCTTAGATCAGGAGTCTGGGCCTGGCCTGAATGGTCCCTCGTTTGGATCTTCCAAGATTCAATCAATGTCAGTGGTTGGGGTTTGGGTATTACTTAAAACCTGAGGAGCCCACTTCACACCCTGCGTGGCTTTAGAAATCATTTAATATATATATATTATATATATATGTATATACACACACACACACATATATATATGTATGTGTGTATGTTTGTATATATATATGTATATATATGTGTGTGTGTGTATAATTTATATTAAGTTACATATGTCATCTCTTCCTCCTCTCCCTCTTCTTAGAGACAGGGTCTCATTATTTCAGGCTGGCTTCAAACTTGATATGTGGCTGAGGATGACCTTGAACTTCCAATCCTCTTGCCTAATCTGAGAATGAGATCACAGGTGTAAACCACCATGCCTTTTTATGGGATCCTAGGAGTTGAATCCAGGGAGTCCTGCTTTCTGGGCAAGCTCATGGATTACTTCTTCAAGACATTCTTCTAAGCCATCACCAAGTTCTTCCAACTCAGTGTCCTCAAAGGAATATCACACACACACACAATTCAGTTATTTACAAGTGCACATTGTAACAGAATCCAAATGCTTCATTATACCGCTACACTTATGGTCATGTATGTTCTACTTGCCTACCTCAGACATCTTTTGACTCTTCTGTGTCTTCTAAGGAAGCTGCAGTCTTTCCCTCCCCTCCCCCTGTAGAGACACAGTACTTTCCCTTTGCTCTTTCCTCGGCTGGCTCTTTAAGGTTTCATATTTAAAAAAATCACACCCCAGGTGGCTTTCCTTTAATTCCCAACTCTGCAACCCCACTTCCTCCAATATTACAAATTCTTAAAGGTACATTCATGCGGTTCTTTAAGATTTTTTTCATCACAGAATTTGGTCCTGTAAAACCTCCAGGTAAGCCTGGTTTCCTTCACACAATATCTTGGATGTTCTCTCTCTCTGCTCCTCTCCATCCATCCCCCTTTCCCCATAAACCATATCTACTTGTCAGTGGATGCGGGAACAGAAAGGACTTAGCACAGTGGTTTAGTACACAGTGGTTGAAGAACGATTATACTTGGTGGCTTGTAATCCTTCTTGTTATAGAATCAGGTTGTGACCCTGGGGTCGCTTATCTCTGTCAAATCCCCTAGGTAGACTGGAGGTATGGTGACACCTGCTCATATTCTCAACACAAGACTGCCACATGTTCAAGATCTGGGCCACCAACAGACTCTGTCATAAGGCAAAAAAACGTGGAAACTTCCTGTAAGGCGATCTAGTGCTGGGCATTCACTTGGAGCAAATTTGCTTCTTAAAAAATGTCAACTGAGATAAAACAGAAACGGAAAAGGAGGGGTGGAGGTGAGAAGAGAGGACCTGAGAAAGCCTAAGGGAAGGAAGAAGGGTCAAGCGTGCAAAGAGACCATATTAAACATCCAGCTCCTCACGTGACGCAGCCGCAGAGGTCCAGGAGAGGGGGGGCTCCTTTCTCGCGAGGGGGCTCCTGTCACTTAGCTGATGCCCCGCCCCTAGCCCCGCCCACCTCCGTCCTCTCACCCCAGCCGCGCCCCCTCCCTCGCTCCGGCGCGTGACGTCACGCCGCCGTGCGAGGCGACGCAGGGACCGCCCCCGCGACGCGACGTCGGAGGCGGAAGTGGCGCGGCCGTCGCTCTTGGGCTCTCACTGCCGGCTCCGGATTCTGCGAGGAGCCTTCTGCCAGCCGCCGAGTCTCCCTGCCCTCGCTGCCCCTCCATGTGCCCGGGCGCCACCGCTCCGCCTCGGGCCGCCGCTCACCCCGGGGTCTATGGAAGTGATGGAAGGACCCCTCAACCTTGTGAGTGGTCGCGGGCAGAGACGGGGACCGGTAGGCTGAGGGGGAACGCGGGCTAAGAGGCAGCCCGGACTGAAGGGGGAACCGCGAGCTCAGGGGGACCTCGACCCCCCGGTGCCCAGGCCTCTCCCTCGGGGCCCGTGGCATCTGCCCTGCTGGGACCGCGTCCCAGCGCCACGTAGCCGCCTGCAGGCCGCGGGCAGAGTCGGGGTGTCGGGGCCGCGCCTCACACACCGCCCCCCCTTCCCTGGTGCCCTCACAGCTGCGCCAACGAAGGTCCCTTGGAAACAGCTGGATCGGAACCACAGTCCACTCCCCGCAGCCCAATGTCTTTGCTTTAAGGCTTTCGAAAGTACCAGACGTGTTTGCCTTTCTCAGAAAAAGCACAGGGAGCCGGGTCATTATTGTTTGGGGCAAAAATGAACACTCCCCACCCCAAAGAACCCCACAAAACCCCAAACCTCCCACAGGTCTTTTCTAGAGTGGTCACAGGACATCTCGCTCGGGGTTTCCTGGAAGAGGTTCGTGGGATTCAGATGCAGACGTCTGGTTTCTTAGCGTTGGAGAGTAAAACTTTTGAAGTCGCAAGTTTGTAGGTGGTTTGCTATGCGGTGGGATGGGGAACAGGACCGTGGAGGATTGATTGCTTTCTTTGGATCTCTGCCCTCCCTGCTTGGAAAAGCCTGGTCCGTGCTGTGCAGAGAAGCCAGAGTCTGTGGTTTCAGAGTATGGATTTCTGGAGCCAGACTCCCGGATTTGAACTCTGGCTTAGTCACCTAATAGCTTCGAGAGACCTTGAGCAAAAATTTTCACTTTATTGTTTTGGGTTTTGTTTTACCCACGTTTGTTGTGAGGATTAAAGGACTGAACAGATAAAAGGCACGTAGACCTGTGCTTTATAGATAGAACATTTGGAGGAGTTAGCTGCCCTTGTCACTTAATGAGATTTGGGATTGTTGAACTTGAACGCCAGAGAGTGATCACCTATAGCTGTGGACTCATTGTGTTAACAGCTCCAAGGAGCCTCTCCAAGAGTTACTAAGTTAGGCCCCGCGTCCATTTCTAAGTGGATTGCACTTAGGGATAACGAGACTACATTGGCGAGTTTTTGGAAGCTAGGGAAATACCTTGCATCTCTCTTGTCTTTGAGAGAACTCGTGTGGTCAACTATAGTTTGCAGTGAAGTATGGGCGGCTCACTAGGGAAACTCCACAGAAATATTATTAGTCGTAGGCAGCTGTTTACCAAGTGCTTCAAAGTTCAAGTGTCCTTGCAGAGCGATCACTGGTTCGCTTCCAGTTAGCTTGACTTGCTTTGGCAGCAGAGTGTAGCCTAACCGTGGCTAAGTGCTCCACAAGCGTGTGCTGGCCAGTGAGAACACTGAAACCAGGCTCAGTGGAAGTTGGAGCACCAAATCCTCAGTCTAGGAAAAAGGAGGTAACTGGTGGCGATGGTACTTTTATTTAGCTACTGTGTATTTGAGCCATGCTGGCTCCAAGCTCCCTCTGTCTTCTAGACTGGTCTTGAGCCTCAGCTTTCTAAATGCTGGGATTCCAGGCCCCGCTGAGTTTTCCCATCTTAAATAGGTAAATTAGGAGGCTTAACACAATTCCATTATCCGGTCCTAAAATTTTTGTGACATTTCAGAAATGTGGCGGTTTGAATTTTTAGGCCATTTGAGCTTTTGAAGATTGCTGATTTGCAGCCTAGCTAAACATTGACAGATACCAGGATGTTTACTTGAATGATTTTAAGTGCGTTGCAGAGCGGCAGTGTTAAGCTTTTGTTAAGGAGCTGCTAGGGACTAGGGTTTGTGTCTGTGTGCTTCATTTGTGTGGAAGTCGGACGACTCCGGAGTGCCATTTCCCTTCGTGTGCATCTGGAGAGTGAACTCACGTAACCAGGATGGGGGTGAATGTCTTTATCCGCTGAGCCCCAGACTAAAGTTTTTTGGTTTTTTGTTTTGTTTTTGAATGTCAGTGAATACACCACAGTATTGTCTCCACCCAACATAAAAGGTAGCCCTAAATTCTGTGACTTAATAAGTATCTTTGAAAATTCTTGTAAACCATATAAGTTTGTCACATACAAGTTGTGACAATGTCACAGGAGTGTACTCCAAATGCATAGTATAGGACTGCCCTATTGTACATGGGTTTAGAATCCTGTGTCCTCAGAGCATCCTTGGGATTTAGGAGAAGTGTGAGATTTGCTGGTGAACAAGCCTAAGCTGAGGGGAATTAAATCATTGCTTAGGTCAGTCACTTTGCATTCCAGATCATCGGCACCTGCTTCTAACAGTGCTTTCATATTAATGTACTTGAGTTTTCACGTCTGTGTGACATACAGTCTGTGGACTATATGTCACTATTATTGTTTGTTAGGGTTATAGAAAGGCTAAATCCCTCACAGTGAATTTTCAGGCTGTGGAAGAGAGTAGCTGTAGTTCATACTTGCATTTTAATATGTAGCTATTACAAATGTTCTAGCTTTCTAGTTTTCAGTTAATCAAGAGAAATTATACTTCCTTTGAGGGAAAAAAATAGTCTTTCTTTTTTTTTTTTTTCAAGACAGGGTTTCTCTGTGTAGCCCTGGCTGTCGTGGAACTCACTCTGTACACCAGGCTGGCCTCGAACTCAGAAATCCGCCTGCCTCTGCCTCCCAAGTGCTGGAACTAAAGGTGTGCGCCACCACTGCCCGGCTAGTCTTTCAATTCTAAATACATTTGTTCATTCTGTCCATTTTTTTTTCCTTTGTGTTATTTGCTTATTTAAGGCAGAGTCTTAAATAAGCAGGGTCGGTGTGGAGTTCAGGCTTCAAACTTGTGATCCTCCTGCCTCAGTTTCCTGAGCGTTGTGATGACAGGCCCGTACCACCACACCCCCTTGTTAATTTTTAATATGGAAAAATTGTAACTTATAAAATCACTTAGTGTGTGTTAGGTATTTCTTTCCATGCATTTAATTGTTGGCATTCAGTTGGTAGCAAATGAATGTCAAAACTTCCGTGAGATAATTTCTAGTGCTGCCAGCTTGGGGAGTGATGTCAGATTGGTGTGCATGACTGTTGTTCATGCTCTGCTTGCCTGGGCTGCTGCAGGCAATGCCCACGTGACTGCATAACCACACTTGTTTATTTTTTATGCGTTCTTCCTTCAGTCACACCTGTTTTCTCTCTGTTGAACCTTAAGAGTGCTGGGAGTGTGTGTGTCGAATCCCAGAGCTTCCCTCTGGGGCATTTAGTTCTTATTTTGCCGGAAATGGTTAATGCTTTCAAGCGTCTCATCCAAGAAAAACAGGTGCATATCATGGGCCAAGGGATGGCCTTTATATACCTGGCATCTTCGTAAGCGTCTCATGCTAGTCATACTTGTGTTCAAATCTTTAAAGAAAAAAGAGACTGTTGGCCCGAAAATAATGGAAGGAGCCAGGCCGTGGTGGTGCACGCTTTTAGTCTCAGCACTTGGGAGGCCCAGGCAGGCAGATTTCTGAGTTCGAGGCCAGCTTGGTCTACAGAGTGAGTTCCAGGACAGCCAGGGCTACACAGAGAAACCCTGTCTCGAAAAAACAAAAAAAACAAAAAAAAAGAAAAGAAAAAGAAAAAGAAAAAAAAGGAAGAAAGAAAAGAATGGAAGGAAAGGAAGCCCTGTGCTGTATGCAGGGCTGGGCTTACATGGAAGTGCTCTGGGTCAGGGAGCTTGGGGGGGGGGCAGTAATGGCGTGCAAATTTAGAGCTAACAATTGGTAAGTGGTAGGACTTCATTATTAATCTTTCCTTAATAGCTAGGTGAGCTGCCAGTTTTATAGATTATGACATAGAAATGCAGAATAAATTGAGAGAGTGGAGTTTAAAAGCCAGAATCTAAAATAAATGATTGAGCTTTGTATTAGGGCATTATTTACCCATCTGCTTTACCTGTGGCCTGCACTGAGAAATCCTTCCAGATTGATAACAACTGGTTTTGGAGAAATCCTTCCAGATTGATAACAACTGGTTTTGCGTGTGGCGCTGCCAAACTGCTTTATAATGGAATAGCATCTTGGGCTTCTGTAGAAACACAGGGCCTCTCACATTATGCCCCACAAAAAGCCAGACTCTAACTTTTGCTATGTATGAGGTGCTGTAATACTTAATGTTGGATGATTTTATGAGTGTTTTGCCTTCATGTATGTTTGTGCATCACATACGAGCCTAGTGCCTTGGGCCGGAAGAGGTCATTGGGTCCCCTGGAAGTGGAGTTTGAGACCTTATTGAGCCATTATCTGGGTGCTGGGAATCAAACTCAGTCCTCTGGAAGAGTTGCCGGTGCTCTTACTGCTTAGCCTTCAGCCCAGTCTCTGTATTTTTTAGTACTACCAGAATTCACCAGATTGATCTCATAGCTCATCCTGTAATTTGAAAGGTCCTAAACTAGATTTTCACCATCTAGCAGCAGGTGGTGACAGTTTCCAAAAAAAAAGAAAAAGAAAAACAAACTAAAGCAGAAGCCGATAGTAGGGAAGAGGCTGTAACAAAGCACACAGGGGACAGTTGATCTTCAGAGTAGAAATGAGGTCCTCAGATTCACCTTACACTTAGTTGTTCTGCTGAGTAGACAGGTGACTCAGTGCGTGTGTTTGGAGGTGTTGTTTGGTAGTTGTTTGTGGAGTTCTGGTGGACTGATTGGGGCATAGGGATAATATGTTTCCTTTTGTCCCAACCAATGACCATACAAGTCAGGAGGGTAGCAGCTACTCTCCACCTTCTTTCTAATATCTGGAATGGTGTTCTTACTTTTCTTTTGATACAGCACTCCAGGTCATAGAAATTAAAGGATTGGAAGATATAGGAGATAGTGTCATTTAACTTGGAGACTTGGTGGGGGGCCGTGGGGGGGTTGATTCTTCATCCTGAAACCTGCTATGTAGACCAGGCTGCCCTTAAGCTGACAGAGCTCTGCCTGTCTCTGCCTTCTGAATGCCCGTACCACCAAGCTAGGAAAGGAGGCCTTGAACTTGCATTTTTAAAAGCAGCCCAGAGAAGCAAAAATGTCCTTCTTGACAGTATATTCATCCACTCAGCGCCCTGATTGTAGTTGCTAGGATTTTTGTTGGTTATACATGATGGAAGTCCACTTGTCTTAGTTTAAGCCAAAAGAGTCATTGGACTCCAAAGAAAGGGGCAGGAAGAGCAGTGGTCCAGTGTCTGGGAGCCTGTGGGGATCTTTGATAGACTCTGAACTGTTTCAGCTCTGTGTTTTCTGCCTGGCGGCTCTCAAAACGACCCGTAGTTACAACCACTTGATGCTATATTATACTTGCTCTCTGATTCCTGTTGTTGAAAATATTTAATCCCAAATCTGGGGTTTCTATCTTGCCTTTTACCATTTCATTTCCAGATAAAAGACATGTACAACTTTTATATTTATAATAAGCCTTAGTCAGCACAAGAGCTGGGCAGAGCTACTCTCTATGATATTAGAATCTACTTTCCTATCAATAATCCCGAGTTATTACTATGTTTCATCTGTGCTGCTCTTAACTCCAAAAATTCAGTTGGTGCGGCCTCAGGGCCATATTTTCTTGATTCCTAATTTATGGGCTCTTTCTCCCTCCTTTCCTGGTGTCCTCAGGGGACACCTGTCACTACCTATCTCAATTCTGCCTAGCTATTGGCTGTAGACATCTTATTTACCAGTCATAAATACCTTGGTGGGTGGGGGGCAAGGTCATATAGGGTCACTTGAGTCTACCACCTGTGGACTTTCTCTGGGGACCAGTCCTTGGGGGCTCCACACTTAACATGACAATACAAAGCAACAGGCCACGCCTCAGCAGATTCTAGGTTTGAAAATCTGGGGTCTAGGATTCTTCTTGGTGTCCAGAAAGCCAAGCAGTATGAGAATATGGCATCTGCTATAGGCATCATGGTTGCCAAGGAAAGGCAGTGTATATAGAAAGGTAGTCTGTGTTTTGATTTTGTTTTGTTTTGTTTTTTACTTTGAATTTCTAAAGAAACAATTTTGTGGATTTATTTTAATGGCTATAATTTTATCACAAACAATGTTTTAGAAGTTTTTTTTTTTTTTTTTTTTTTGATTTATTTATTTATATGGGTACACTGTAGCTGTCTTCAGACACACCAGAAGAGGGCATCGGATCCCATTACAGATGGTTGTGAGCCACCATGTGGTTGCTGGGAACTGAACTCAGGACCTCTGGAAGAGCAGTCAGTGCTCTTAACCTCTGAGCCATCTCTCCAGCCCACAGAACAGTTTTAAAATGGGAATCCTCTAAAAGATTCTTTAAAAGATAATGGTGACTATAGGTTTCTATAGTGTCTTCTACCTTTTTCGAGACAGGGTCTTGTGTGACTCGGGCTGGTCTCAACCTCATTATGTTGTTAGGGATGACTTAGAACTTGTCCTTCTTCATCGGTTTATAGATGTGTGCCACTCTGCCTGGAAAACGTGAAGCTGAGACAGTGTCTTACATTTCAGCCTGGCCTCAAACTCGTGATCCTGCTTGAGCCTTTTTAGGGATTAGAGGTGTGAGCCACCATCTGTAACACCTAAGATTGTACTTTGTCCTAGCGTCCCCGGACACTTTTGGTTAGTTGGTTGGGTTTTTTTGTTTTTGCTTTGTTTGTTTGTTTCTTTCTATGGAAAGCTCTGGCTGTCCTGGAACCAGCTTTCTAGACCAGGCTGGCCTTAAACTCCTAGATCTCCTTGCCTCTGCCTTCCAAGTGCTGAGATTGAAGACCTGCACCACCACACGTGCGTGGTGTTTGATTCTTTCTTCAGGTATGAGCCTTAGTCACAGCTTCTCTTGAGTAGACTTGCAAGCTCTACTGCAAAACCACTGAGTGAAATTCAGCATTTTAAACAGATGCCCCAATGGTTCTCTTTATACAAACAATGACCTAGTTCACAGTCAAAATTTTATTAACAAGTGAGGAAATAGCCCTGCAGATGGGAAGTTAGCTGGATTATCCTGAGAGTCAGAACTTGATCCTAGAGCCCCTTGGCTCTCGGTAGGGTTAGGTCTCTGCTGTCCTATCTTTGTTATGAGGTGCCGTGCCGTTTCAAGGAAGTTTTCTTTTGTAAAAGAAAAGCTTTGGGCTTTTTTTTTTTTTTTTTTTTAAAGTTAAAATTGTGATGGCACCTGCACATGACACCTTCATTCAGTTTTCTGTTTCTGCTTACTGCCTAAGACTTCAATTGAAGACCACCATTCATTGCAGATATCTGTTAGGTTTCATTGTTTATACTGTCCTCTCAAACCATCTGCCCTTTGGTCTGAGTACGGTGGTGCACACTTATACTTTTAGCATGTAAAAGGCGGTAGAGGCAAGACATGGGGCTCTATCTGAAAAAATCTGACCCTCCTATGACCACTCGAAATGTTTTATCTGGTTACTGTTCAGAACATACTTTTTGCTCAGTCCAAGTCTCCATGGTTAAAATTAACCTTTTATTTTAAGTTCTATCATAAACTGAGATTTAGGGAAAGTTTGCATTATTACTATTTGAAGAATAAAAGCTCTGTGAAACAATAGGGACAATGTCGCCTTTAAGAACAATTGTTTGTTTCTTCTTTACAAAAATAGAAGTAGGGGAAATACAAGCAAGTGTGCTGTTTTCTCCTTGTGTTTGCTTGTGTTGAGAAAACTCAATAAACATGCCCAGTTGCAAAAGTGATTTTTATAAAGCATTTATGGTGTTTCTTGAAAAGCCTTCAAGATAATCACTTTACACCTAACTGAACAAATTAGTGTTTTCACTTAAACAAACTCCCAAACCATAAAGTTGGCCATCCTAACCATTTTTATGAACATAGTTTAGTAAGATTAAATATATTCGTGTTCTTGTGAAATTACCTTCCCATTTAAGACTGAATAGATTCCATTGAGCAGACACATTATATTTTAATTTGTCTATTCTTCTGTTATGAACAGTTTTGTTTTTTTCCCTCCTGGTAAGTTGCAGAACTTCTACCCTCAAGTGCAGGGATTCAGGCTGTGAGCCACTTTTGTCTCCATTGCTATGAAAAACACCATGGATGTTGTGGTTTGGATGAGAATGGCCCCATAGGCTCATGTATTTGCTCACTCAGTCCACAGTTGATGAAGGATTAGGAAGTGTGACCTTATTGGAGAAGGTGATGCTGGGGGTGGGCTTTATAAGAGTTGCCCTGGTTGGTCATGGATCTCTTCACAGCAGTAAAACAGCGACTAAGACAATAGTCAACAGCAACTTAGGGGAAAAGGGTTTATTTGATTTCACAGTTTGTAGTTCATGATCTGAGGAAGTCAGGGCAGGAACTCAAGGCAGGAACTGAAGTAGAGGCCACAGAAGAATATTTCTTATTTGGTTGGCTCCCCATGGCTGGCTCAGCCCTGCTTTCTTAATCCAAGTCCGCCTGCCCAGGGGTTGACCCTGTCTAATGTGTGCTGGATCTTCCCATTATAGGCTTGCCTGCAGGCCAGTCTGATGAGGGCATGTTCTCAACTGAGGTTTCCTATTCCCAGATAGCCCAAGCTTGTGATAAGTCCATTATAAACAAACAAACAAACAAAACCACAGCTAACCACCACAGCTACCGTGCATATGTTTGAAGCATGCAGGTCTTTTTCTTTGAGAAAAGGTCCCACTCTGGCACTACTTAATCTACATACTTTTATAATAGGAATATCTAAGTTGCCTTTCTCCTCTCCTGTCCTCTCCTGTCCTCTCCTGTCCTCTCCTGTCCTCTCCTCTCCTCTCCTCTCCTCTCCTCTCCCCCTCTTTCTTTCCTTCTCTTTCTTTCTTTCTTTCTTTCTTTCTTTCTTTCTTTCTTTCTTTCTTTCTTTCTTTCTTTCGATGAATTGCACATGAAAAATAATATTAAATAGAATAGAGTCCACTTAGCAGTTAAAGCCCAGTAACCAGAGAGGGCTTATGAATAGTGTCTTATCAGTTACTATGCTTCTTGGCTTGGCTCCTTTTATAGCTTAGTTTTTTGTTTAGTAACAAACATCATCAGTTATCTTGTTAAAAGATTGATTTAATTGAGAAGCCTTATTGCATACTTTTGGAGTAACTCAAAATGTCTTCTAGGCTCACCAACAGAGCCGACGAGCAGACCGTTTATTAGCTGCTGGGAAATACGAAGAGGCGATTTCTTGCCACAAAAAGGCTACGGGTAAGTATTTTTCCTAAAAAATACTGAATAGAACTGTTGAAAGACAGGCAAGAGGATTGCCATGAGTTGTAGACCAGCCTGGACTGCCAGGTGAAATCCTGTCACAAAACCAAATAAGAGTTGTCATGTAGGTATGAAGCTGTTGGTTTTCCGGGCTAGAGATGGAGTGTCATTGAAGTACATGCTTAGAATGCAGTGGTTTTCTACCAAATTTCTGAGTTAGCCTCATAAGTAGATCTGGGGCCCTGATTTGCAAAGCTCTGTCTCAGTTAGCTGAGTAACAAACTCAAATGCCTTGTGGGGAGTGCTTTCTCATGTTTCATCTAGAGTGGGTGCCACCTCTGTTCTAGAACATTCTGCTGGAAAGCACTTTTTTTTCCTCCTTCTGACTAAAGCAGTATTCTTTTCTGGCAAGGAAAAGAATGTTATTTTACTGTTGAAATACAAACTCACGGTGGCCACTGCCTTGGCTAAATCTCCTGTATGTTTTGCTTATAAGTAATTACCAAGAGGAAAAAAAAAACTTTTTTGATTTAGGACCTTGCTAATCTAGCCCTCGATGACCCAGTACTCACTCTGTAGCTTGCTCCCCAAGCTTGAGCACTCCTGCCTCAGCTTCCTGACATGCTTGGATTGTGGGTATGTGCCAGTCACACCCAGCTGAAAATTGTAAATTAGTTGTAGTTAAATGAGTGGCTGACACCTATAATCCTCCCACTTGCTGGGTGAGAGGCAGGAGCATAACAGAATTGGACACCAGCTGGGGATATATATAGCTGTGTGTTTTTATGATATTAGATGGAGTTTCCTACAATCCAGAATCAGTTGTCTTTAAGTCTCTCTTCAGCCATAGTATTAACTGGATTGTTAATGTGTAGTGTAGCCCTGTGTGGTGCACCGTGTTTACATAGAAAGCCATGATATGGATGAGTGCCATGGTCCTTTAGCCGTAGGAGATAAGGTTTTGTGTGTGTGTGATAGGTGAAAGTGGAGTGAGTCAGCATTGTTTTGTTTTGTTTTGTTTTTTTTTTTGTTTTTTTTGTTTTTTTTGTGTTTTCGAGACAGGGTTTCTCTGTATAGCCCTGGCTGTCCTGGAACTCACTCTGTAGACCAGGCTGGCCTCGAACTCAGAAATCCGCCTGCCTCTGCCTCCCAAGTGCTGGGACTAAAGGCGTGCGCCACCACTGCCCGGGCGTAAGTGTATTTTTTATTCACCTGTTGTAATTGTCATCTGTCAGCTAACTTAGGCTTAGTCTTGGAAGCTTCTAACCTCTGTACAATCTCATCTAGGCCTAGAATGTTTTCAGCCTCTGAGACTTACTGCTGAATAAGGTCACTCTTTCTAGTTCTTTCTAATCTCTGAGTAATTTCAACTTAGCTGTTCTGTCTCCAACGCCTCTCAAAGCTGACTGATTCAATCTGGCTTCTCTTGGCCTCTCTTGAATTGCTCTGCTTGACCTCAAAGTAATTCTAGCAATCTGTTCTAATCTTCTAGCTCCTTCTGTCTTCACCCATGTCCAGCTTGTTGTTTCTCTGTACCCCTGTCTGGTAAAACAGCCTCCTTTTTCTCGATGTACTGACTCTTAAGTAGCTCCCCTTTCCTCTCTCTTCTCTCTTGTAATAGTTGGCCATATCCTATTCTGTCAGATTTTTCTCTGATTTCTCACTTTGTCTGCCACGCAGTTAGATATCACTTTCCAACATGAGTGTTCCTTCTACAAACTAACTTTATATTCATTGTTTGGGATTAAAGGTGTGTGCTAAGGGGCTGAGGCACACCACAACTAGAAACACAATCTGTGCAGCAATGTTATACACTGAGTGCAAGATACTCTGAAGAACATGAAAGGGAGAAAAGCACCATCCTTAAACTGATCTTTTGTCTCCAGTGACTTAACAACTATGGGAAGCTGGGCAGTGTCTAGTTTCCCACAGTAGTAGAAAACCTGTGGGGGTGGGTGCGTTTCTCATTGTTTACTTAGTACGTACTTTAAATATTAGCCTTGTGTTATAATTAAAAGAAGTAATTGCCAGTATTAAGTTTTTTCTGAAAACAACAGGAAAATCCTAGTACTGAGAGGAAGATGAATAAGAATCAGGAAGCTGGTCATAGTTGACACCTGCCAGTGGGAAGGAGAGACATTTTCTTGAGTGGAATGTCCCGAGGAATGTCAGCTGGACTCCAGGGCGGGCCCCAGGCCTAGGAGCAGCTGCCCACACATAACGGACTGAAGATTTTTGGGTGCGTGCGTGCGTGCGTGCACGTGTGTATGTGTGTGTAAACCTTTTTGTTTTGTTGTTGTCTTTTTGGTTTTTGTTTTGATTTTTTCTTTTTTTTCTTGAGAGAAAACATGAAGTTGGGTGGGTAGGGAAACGGAAAGGATCTAGAAGGAGTTGGGAAAGAAAAGAATATGATCAAAATATGTCATCTGAAAGAAATTTTAAGTAAAAAAGAAAAGGTACTTCTTTTGAAATAGTGCTTTCTTTAAGTTCGGTATTAGATTATCATGTGACTTTATGAAGGAAACCCCTGACCGTGCACTCAAATTTAAAAAAAAAATTAAATAATATTTATTTTATATTTATGTGTACATGTATGACTGCCTAAGTTTACGCATAGCACATCTGTGTAGGTGCCGACGAAGGCAGGAGGACGTAGCGTTCCCTGGAACTGGAGTAAGAAGCCTACTTGGGTGCTGGAAACCAAATTGAAAAGCCGCCGTGCTCTTAATGGCTGGACCATCTCTCTAAACCCTCTTTTAAAATTTTAAAATACCGTTTCTCTCTCTCTCTCTCTCTCTCTCTCTCTCTCTCTCTCTCTCTTTCTCTCTCCCTTCCTTCCTCCCCTTCCTTCCTTTTTTTTTTTTTTTTTTTTTGCCTTCGTTTTAAGGCCTCATTGTGGGTAATCTCTAAAGCGGTGGTGTAGACCTTGCAGACTTCTTTGCACTTTTGGATTAGCGTAGGTACCCTGCATGTTAAATTTAGGTTCAGTGCTCTGCCGAGGTCAGCAGTTCTGGTTGGTTTAAACTTGGTTTTGTGGAAGCTAGTCTCAGGGCTAAGCAGGTGGTTTAAACAGACTGCAGTTCCGGGGACACACATGCATGTAGACAGGGTGAAGGGCTGTCACAAGAAACCCACAGTGCGTCCTGCATTCTGTTGTTTCCCCTTTGTTCATCTTGCCCGTGCTGCCCAGTGCTCTGCTACTATTGGGATACAGGCTCAGCCAGGAAAGATGAAGGGAAGTATGTACGAGCCTGGCAAAGATGATAGTTCTGGAGAAGAGACATTTACTTTGAATCTCAGGCTTGGTAGAACCTGGCAGACAAAAAATTCTAAGTTGTGAAATTAAAAAAAAATTATTAAGGTATTTGGATTAAGACCAGACAACAGAGGAAGTGGAAAGATCAGAGGCTCCAGAAAGTTTCTAGTGAGCAAGAGCCTGACCCAGTATTCGTAACACTTGTTGTTATACTCTAACTGCTCCAGAAAGACCCTTAAATACCTTACAGAGGAACATGTAGCCGAGTGCAGAAGCTAAGAACAAGTAGCGGAGGAAAGCCATGCAAAGCTAGGATGGGAAAGGACTGTAAGTGTTTATAAAGAGACTCTCGCTCTCCAGTAGTGCAGAGCTTGCTCTTGGTTCTGTGTTAGTCAGGGTTTCGTTTTTTGTGACAGCATACATTTTTGTTTAAAACTTCTTGAGGCCACCCGTTATTCTCCGCGTGCTGGTTAGCATTTTGGTGCTGTCTTCACCCAAATTGCCCAGTAAGCTTCACCTAACTTTTAAGCTGCCTCCTCAGGCCTTCTTTCTCCACACTTTCAAACTTTTGTAGACCAGTACTAATCACTTCTGAACAGTCTAAGTAGCTGCAGTCATATCAGTGGTTCTTAGTCTTGGTTCTAGTTTTCTGGGTTAAGTTTCCACCACTGGCAGAAATAACTGAGGAAAATCAACTTTATTATTTATTTTATATGTGTACGTTGGGTGAGGGAGACATGCATGTGTGCAGGTTAGAGGAAAGCTGTTGGAGTGGTAGCCAAGGATCAAACGCAAGTGTCTTTAGTGGCTGTGCCCTCTTGACAGCTCCAGAAATCAACTGTGACCAAGGAAAGAGAGCAAGAAAAAAAAAGGTGTTTACCACCAAGCCTGATAACTTGACTTTAATTCCAGAACACACATGGTGGAAGTAGAGAATTGATTCCCGGAAGTTGTCCTCTTGACCTCCACACATGTGCCCTGGAGCTTTCAGAGACATTAAGATCCATCAGGTTGATCTGTGCCAACTCAGAGGTCTGGCACGCAGGCAGCTGAGTCAGCTCGAAAAGTTTAAACTTTTAGGTTTAAAGGCAGCCTGAGTTACATTGTGATACTTATAAAAAAGTTTTTATGTATTCATGTTATAGGTGCTTTGCTTGCATGTATGTATCTGTGCACAGTGTTTATGTGTGGTGCCCAAGGAGGCCAGAAGAGGGCAAGGATCCCCTGAGATTGTAGTTAAGGCTGTGAGCCACCATGTGGGTGCTGGGAATTGAACTGGAATTCTCTGAATGAACAACCAGTGCTCTTCATTGTTTGAGACCCTACTTTGAACAAAGATCCATCCAAATCATGTTAGCTTAGCCCAGAGAGAAAATGTAAAGATTTCAGTATCACCTGTTTAAATTTAATAGATTATTAGATCACCCAGAATTTGGTCAAGATTAAAGGAAAGTTTGTCTTCTTAAATGGTAATGTACTACACAGTATATATTTTGTATTCTAAGGACTTTTTGCTTAGTCTATAGCGTATGCTGGTTTTGAATTGTGATCCTCCTATGTCAGCCTCTTATGTGCTGCTGTTCCGGGTGTGCCATGGTGTCTGTCTGGCTTAGGGCCCCTGAGCACTAGTGACAGTGCTAGGCTGCTGTTGGTATAGCACAGAAACTGTTGAGAGAGATAGTTCCTGTAGGGGAGACCACAGTGATGTGCAGAGATTCAAATGACAGAGTCATATCTCTTGATATTTTTGTTGAGCACGGGGGGTCATAATTTCTTACTTAATTTGGTTCTCTATAAGCGGGTTTTAAAAAATTAAGTCTTTAGTTCCTTCATCCTAAAATCTACAAATTATTTTGTTTGCATTGTTGGGCCCAGACTGGTGCTAGGTCAGCACTCGGCTGTGGCCAGATCCCCAGCCTCCCTGTCTTTCAAGAGTTTAAAGCCTCTAGTTACTAAAATGGGTTAGGGAATATTTGTTTACCAATGATATTCTTTTGGGAGAAGTTAATACTGTTTTCAAATTTGCCTGTTTAGTACAACTGCTTAGAAAACCAGTTCTCTGTATTATGAAGAGTAAACATTTCCATTATTAATCTATAAATTACAGAATTACGATGCTCTTATTAATTTTCTGCTTTTTTTTTTAAACTAGCCTATCTCTCTGAAGCCATGAAGCTGACACAGTCTGAGCAGGTGAGACACGCTCATAGTATTTGCAGAAGTGTTTTGGGGGGCTGGAGAGATGGCTCGGCAGTCAAGAGAACCCAGGTACTATTCCCATTGTGTGTGCCGGGCAGCTTACCAGCACCTTCAGTGCAGGGCATCTGATGCTGTCTCTGTCCTCTGGCTTCATAGGTGCCACACTCAGACACCCCCTCCTCCCTTTGTTATTTAAAAGAACAATCATGGCCTCACTATATAGTCCTTGCTGGCCTGGAGTATACTGTGTAGAGCAGGCTAGGCTTGAACTCAGAGATCCATAGACCTCTGCCTCTCTAGTACTGGGATTATAGGTATGTGCCTGGCTGAAAATAAAACCTACCCCCTCCCCAACCCCCACCCCAACCCCCACCCCCAGAGCAATGTTTTCTTGTGGAGATTTGAATCGTGAAACTGAAAAATATGCAGATGTATTTTAGGAAGGAAATTAAAGCTATAAGAGCTGCCACTGGCATTCCAGACTGCTTTCCTGTTTCCTGTCATTGCTTACAGGTCTCAGATAGCCAGGGGTTTTCTTTAGACCCTCTTGGAACCTTTCCCAGTGCTCCACTCTCCTTTGACACTGCCTCACATTGAGGAAGCAGGAATGACCCAGGAAACCAGATGGACTACACTTTGCTTAGTGAAAGGCAATTTAAATCGGACCAATCTCCTATTTGTCTCTTGAATACTTAGAGGATTCCTGGGCTTTGAGGTCTGTTTCTGGATGCCTTCGTATTGTTTTATGGCTTGGGGCAGGTCTGTGCCTTAGTCTTAAATATCCATTCACCCGGGGTTGGAGAGGGGTCTGAGCAGTTTAAAGTACTGACTGCTCTTCCAAAGGACAGGGTTTGCTTCCCAGTGCCCACCAGGTAGTGTGTAGTTAGCAGAGGAAGCCCAGAGTGAGTGAATATATCTTATTTACTTGGGCACAGCCTTGACTTCAGACCTATGGGAAGTTGTCAGAACCTTTCCCAAATGGGTCAGGCTCAGAATTGGCAAAGCCTTTTTCTCTGGTCCAAGTATGAGTGTTGGTGTGTGCAAAAACTAGCTCCTGCAGCTTTGTCCTGGTTGTGTACAGCTTGAGACTGCCTTCTCCCTGTGGAGACAGTCGGCCTCTCCCTGCTGCACACAGCAATCATGTTGAGAGTCCAGCTTGCAGTGGTGGTAGGTGTGGCTCCATGGGTTTCCTGGACATGTGGCTGCCCGTTCTTCATCCTCCTGCCACTCCAGGTCAGGGTCCAGGCTCACTCCTGTGGGTCATGGCAGGGACCATAGCAGTCTGTCTCCAGCTCCAGGAGACGCGCTGCCTCTCCTGACCTCCACGTACATGTACTCATGTACATACAGAAAATTAAATATTTGTAAACAGCTGTGTCCAAAGCTAGGATTTCATTCTTTCAGGGCAGGGGTCAAGCGCAGGTCTTTGTACATGCTCATAAGATCATCCCACAGCTACACCCTGGCTGTGGAGATGCTTTTGTTCAGCACATGACTGTAAATGAAAAGGGGGTGCTGAGTGAACTGGGGACATAATTCCTACAGGCTGGAGCATTGGCAGCCTGAACCAGGGGAACTTGGAAGCCACAGCTGGTAGTACAGAACTTGTCACGGCTGTCACACCGGTGTGCATCAGGTTTTCCAGATACCCTGTGGATTGGAAGATCCAGATGGCGGGGATAGAATCCAGGAGGGTAGAGCAAGCATCACACGTGGAGCTCAGCCCACAGTGATAGCAGCTTGTGGTGTGGCTTGTTAATCTCTGGGGGTCAGAATCAGAACTGGCTGTGACCCTAAAGGCCCACTACAGGCGAGCCACTTACATAGGCCACACCTCCTGAAGATTCCACAGCCACTGAAACAAGCGTTCCGACACATGGACCCCTGAGCCTTCCGATGTTGAGTTCTGTACACTGACTTCTTCTTCTGTGTCCCAGGCTCACTTATCACTGGAACTGCAAAGGGACAGCCACATGAAACAGCTTCTCCTCATCCAGGAGAGGTGGAAGAGAGCAAAGCGAGAGGAGCGGTTGAAAGCACAGCAGAGCACAGAGCGGGACGGAGCTCCCCACCTGCAGGCATCTCACAGACCCTCTGAGGATGCGGAAGGCCAGAGCCCTCTTCTTTCTCAGACATACATCCCTTCCGCAGAGAGGCGCCTCCCTGAGGTGCAGGGGGTCTTTGACAGGGATCCAGACACACTGCTCTTTTTACTTCAGCAGAAGAGTGAGCCGTCAGAGCCCTGTATTGGAAGCAAAGCCCCCAAAGATGATAAGACAGTTATAGAGGAGCAGGCGACCAAAATAGCGGAGCTGAAGAGGCACGTGGAGCTCCTTGTGGCTGAGAACGAGCGGTTAAGGAAGGAAAACAAACAGCTAAAGGCCGACAAGGCCAGGCTCCTGAAAGGCACAACGGAGAAGGAGCTGGACGTGGATGCGGACTTCGTGGAGAAGTCAGAGCTGTGGGGCTTACCGCCACACTCGGACACCGCCACTGCCTCTTCAACCTGGCAGAAGTTTGCAGCTAACACGGGGAAAGCCAAGGACATTCCAATACCCAACCTTCCCCCTCTGGATTTCCCGTCTCCAGAGCTGCCGCTTATGGAGCTCTCAGAGGACATTCTGAAAGGATTCATGAATGATTAAATGGAAGGCCATTGGAGAGGCTGGTGACACAGTTAATCCAGAGAAGACTACAAAGGGAAGCCACGCCCCAGGGGAGTGCCAGAGATGCTCCTTCATCTGGGATGCTGTGGGAGAAGAGGCGGCCGGGACCTGGGACAGTCACTGTGAAACATCGCTCACTTCTTCACGACTAAGGCTCACGATTCCGACTTGGAGGTTCGCTTTCTTATGATACAAACCAAATGGCTACCTGGAATAATTGTTCAAACAGTTATTTTTCTTATCTTCAGGGTTCAATGTATAAAAGTATGTCATGTGTAATTAATCTATAATGCCATAAATGATAATGCAGAAGCTGAATCTGGGGGCCTGAGAGGCCCAGCTGTATCTGGAACATGCTTTCTATCATGCGTTGACTGTATGCATTTCATGCACCTCTTGTTTGTTTGAGATACGGTGTGTAAGATACACGCTTCCAGATGGAACTGTACGTGCCACAGTTTGCACTACTCGTAACATAATGAGAACCTCAAGACTATCAGGAGAAATATTTAAATTTCCATTTTATGAAGAAAGGAACCAAATTATTAGTTACGCTTTTTAAAAAAAAAAATTACCAGTTTACATAATTAATCAGGGTGCATTTTAAGTTCTAACTTTGTGTTATATGATGCATCATTTGAAAATACTGAGGAAGTCTCCTTTGTCTGAATGATGCATGTGTGAAAGTAATGCTAGTTAGCAGTATTTGATTGTAAGAAATCAATAAAATAACTGTGTTTCATACCTTTGTTGAGTATGACTGGTGGTTGACAGACAAGCCACTCAATGGCTTCTCCCTGTGTTCCCTCCCTTTCTTCCCACGAGGACCGTGGGCTGATCTGTCCATGCTGGTCTCGGACCTGTTTCAGTGGGCTCTATAGGTTGGGGTGTAGTTCAGCGCTTGTCAAGAAGGGGCAGCTTTGTTTTGTATGAGCCGTGAGGACTTTCAGTGTCTGCTCCCTTCCCCCCATCGCCTCCTGGCCTGCTGTTTTCTCCGACCCCTTTCTGTCCGTCTGTCATTGACATTGTCTTCTGCACACTGTGTAGGGCTCTAGCGCAGGCTGCTGTTGTGTTGGCATCTGTGTGCTGTCACACGCTCAGCTCAGTGAGTGTGTCAGAACTGTGCCGCTCCTGCATCCCTCAGGAGCCCCCGAGCTTCATTTCTATAAAATGGGTTTCATTCACCTGACGTGTTCTAGCAGAAGAACCAACCTCCAGCTGGCAAGCAGAAGTCAAACCTGGTCCTTGCGCTTTGGCCCCAGGTGGACACTCACCCGTGGGATCCAACACCACATAACAGGTAAGTGTCAGCCTGAATCGAATTGAAGGACACTTGATTGACCAGTCTCTACCAGAAAATGAGGTGAGTAGAGAACTCATGTCGTATCAGAAGGTTCTGAACGGAGAGGAAAACCTGTTGGTTGGTTCACTCAGATGTCTGTTGAGAGAAATGGCTGTTCTTAATAGAAAGCATAAAGTCAGTGTGAGCATGCCCTGTGCAGGTAGACGCCAACATCAGGTGTCTTCCTCAGGTTCCCTCCACCGTTTGAGATCAGGTCTCTGACTTAAGCTGGGAGCTCACCAGATCAGCTAACCCTGAAATCTAGGGCCCTTCCTGTCTGCTTCCCTTAGCGCTGGAACTACAGGCCCATGCTGCCATGCCTGGCTTTTTGTAACATGAACAGGCCTTACAGGATCCAGGACCTTACAGACCGATGGTGGCTTTTTGTCGAGAGCTGTTACCATAGTTTAATAGTTAAGTTGAATGCCACTAGGTAGGGTGAGACACAGTGTGGGCCATCTATACCTTCAGGACTAGGTTAGACAGTCATTCCAAATGAGTGGTTCTCACCCACCCTAACGCTGTGACCCTTTAATACGGTTGCTTGTGTTGTGCTGACCCTAACCGTAAAATTATGTTGCTATTTTTATGACTAATTTTTGCTACTATTATGAATCATAATCTGATATGTATTATGTCTGATATATGACACTGGAAGAGTCATTGGACCTCCAATGGTTCTGGATGGTTGGAGGTGAAAGGGTACTTCTATCTTGTGTAGTCTGTCATAGTCCCTGTCACCTTAATTGGTGGGAAGTAGGCAGTAGCACTAAGAGTTTGTGGTTTCCCCCCCCCCCCCGCCCCGCCCCCCCCATCTCCAGCTTCCCTTTAGAAGCCATTGCTGACCAATAGTGCCATCTGGTGGACAGATTCAAAAGCCAGTTTTCCATCTTCCAGTTATGGAAGGGGTCTGAGTGAGGCCTTGGCAATCTGGGGGTGGGACTCAAGACCTTGTATGTAGGTAAGCACTCTTCCACTGACTAGCTTTCAAGTCCTGCTTGCCTAACGTAGAACGGATAGGAAACCCCAATTTTAAAACTTTAAGAAAGAAATGGGGGCAGATGTGATGGCTCAGTGGGTAAAGGCGGGACAAACATTGCTCCCCAGGGTAGAGAACCAGTCAGTGCACATTGTCCTCTGACTACACACACAAAAGATTTCAGGCAATAAGTCTTATAAAGAAATGTGTAAGCACTGTCAGGGACTGTAGGCTTGCCCACCCACCGAGCACATGGGTATTTTGTATGCTATGTGTGTCACTTATGTGCCTGGTGCCCGTGGAGTCCAGAAGGGTCCAATCCCTTGGAACTGGAATTACAAAGGGTAACTATGTGGGTACAGGGAATTGAACCCTGGGACTTCTGGAAAAGCAACCAGTACTGTTAACTACTGTGTCATCTCTGGCCACTAACGTGGACTTTGTTTAAGAAGTCTTGCCTCATTTGAATCTCAAGGCACCTGGGGGATCAGGGGTGTGTGTGTTCTTTCATTTAAATATAAGGTTCAGGGGAGAGAAGATGGTTCTGTGGGTGTTTGCCACCAAACCTGCTGATCCCAGTTGGGTCCTTGACATTCATGGGGGAAGAACCAACTCTTACAACTTGTCCTCTGACTTCCAGTTAAGTAAGCCTACAGTTCCTGTGTACATGTCACGTGCATGTACACAACATATTAAATGAAGGAAGGACAAGGGAAGTGGTGTTGGACACATCCTAAGATGCAGCTTTGACCGTCCCCACTCAGAGCCTACATTTAAGGTATAGCCTTCATTGGTCCCAGGACTGAGCTCTTACTAAGACAAAACACACACACACACACACACACACACACACACACACACACCCAAACCTCTAGCCTTAGCTGTGTCCAGGGAAGGCTTGTGAATGACAGCCGGTTACTTTTTGGAGTGGAGTCAAACCAAGGTTTTGTGCGTGCTAGGCAAGTGTCCTAGCACCAAGTCACACCAACTGAGGTCACAGCTGAAGTCAGCTATGAAAACCTCCTTAGCCAAGACTGGAAATTCAAATTTCTACATACTAGTGACTCGATAGCTAACACTCATTTTGTTAAGTCACGTAAGGGCTTAGGATGTGTTGGTAGAGTGCATGCACAGTAGGCCCCAGCCCTAGCATCACATAAACTTAGTAAGCACTAAGCCTACAACCTCGGTGCACTCTTTAGAGCCACAGAGGCAGAAAAATTACAAGTTCAGGACCAGCCTAGTCAGCACAGGGAGTTTGAAGCCAGGCTGGACTTAAAGAGTGTATTTCAATAAAGACTACTTGGGTGGCTTTGACGGATACTATCATCTAATTGTGTAATCAGCTATGTCCTAAGTTTTGCAATTAGTCAACATCTGGATCTTACACAAGATGAGCAACACACATGACTTTGTGTCCTATCTGGCCTGCTACTCCACCCAGGCACAGTGAAGAGTGGGTTGAATAACTACCTTGCATTTCTTTTCCTCCTACATAGCTGGCCCGACATCCAGAAGCATCAATCCCTGCAAACTATATACTCGGCAAGTAAGGTATTTAAGAGTACTTTCCCCTTACTCACTGATCTTTACTAGATACACTTAGGCCTGTATTTCATGAGCCAAGCGTACTGATGTGAAAGGATGCTGCAACCTCAGAATACAAGGCAGCAAAAAAATGGACTTAAGACACATGGACATCACTCATTTTAAAAGAACCCATACGGAGGTCTGAGGGTAATGGCTTCCATATGTCCTATAGGTGTGTTTCTATAAAAGCCTCCTGTCCTTGATGTCTCTCAAACTGTTTTACATAGTTCATTTATCTTTTGCAGATATTTGTGTGGAGACGTTATGCGCACATGTGCATGCATTCAAATGTTTGCAGAGACAAGAAAGGGACACTGGATGTACTTTATTGCTCATATTCCTGTGAGGCAGGCCTGATGCCTAAACATGGAACGTGTTTTTAAGATGTCTTTGTGTGTGTATATGTACCTAAGTGCAGGTACATATACACAGAGTTCAAAAGAGTGGAAGGTCCCTTGGAGTTAAGTTACAGATGGTTGGGGGCTACCGATGCGGATCCTGGGAACCCCTCTTGGATTCTCTGTAAGAACAGTATGTACTTTTAACCTTTGAGCCCCTGGGGAAGAGCAAGCTCAGGTGATCTTATCCTTTCCTCCCTAGGAAGCACTTATTTGTAGGGATACCCCAAACGGTGCTGGGGTGATCTGAACCTGCTTTCATTAAGCACAGAGCAGGTATATTTAACTGCTGAGCCAGGTTTTCAGCTTCTAGATCATTTTACGCGGTGTATGGTGGCCTGAATAAAAATGGCCGTCATAGACCAGTGTCTGAGGACACTACTGGGTGTGGCTTCTTTGGAGGCGTGTCTTGGGGGGTTGAGCTTTGAGGTCTCTGAAAGCTCCAGCCAGTTAGCTTCCTGCTCTCTGCAGATCTGGATGTAAAACTCTCAGCTCCTTTGGCATCGCACATGCTGTCGCCCTTCCCATGATGATGAACTGAAGGCAGCCCCGATTAAAAGTTTCCCTTTAGAAGAGTTGACATAGTCACGGTGTCTCTTCATAGCAAAGGAAAACCCAAGACACACGGGAAACAGACACAGAGCAATCAAAAGGATAGAGTTGAGATACGGTAAGTGTTGCTCCAGGGGCTAGGGAAATAGTTCCGTTGGTCATGGTGCTGGGCAATTGCTATATTAGTCTCTCACGTAAGAAGCCAAGTGGTGGTGCATGTCTACAATCTCAGTGCTGGGGAGATGGAAAGAAGATCCTTGAGGCTTCCTAGTTTGTCAGTAAAAAGCAATACCCAAGAATATGTCTCAAAATTAAAAAAAAAAAAAAAAGTTGAGGGCACTTGAGAGAACTCCAGCTTGTACTGACCTCCACCCACCCACATGCACATAACACCCCCACACAAAAATCTTGCTCCAGCAGCCAGAAGGGAAAACCAAAATGCTGACTCCCCAGCCTTTCCAAGTCTACAAGTGTTTGTGATGATGTAGATGCTGTGTCCTCTCTGCCCAGGATTAAGAAGCATCAGGTCACTAGCATGAACTATGACGATCTCTTGAATCATAGCTAGCAGCAGCAGTTTGCTCAGAAAGCAGTTGTAGCCTGGCTTAATGTACCGCCTGGCTTCTGCCATACTCAAACTCTTCTTTGTAGGACAGTTGAAAGGAGCCTCGGGGACAGCCAGAAGCAAAAGCTTTTATGGGGAGAAAATACCACAAGGATTGTATTCCTCCGAGATATGAGGACACCAGAGTAGAAACATCCAGAACACACACCATGGCTTTAAACTAATTCCCTATCCAAACTTCCGACCAGGTCTGGTAGCGCAGGCCTTTAATCAAAGCACTAAGGAGGCGGAGGCAGGTGCATCTGTCCAGGACGACATGGGGAAGGCAGGCTGCTGAGGCACATCTGAAAAGACACCGAGTACAAAGCTCACATTTGTACATGGAGAATGGTCTTCGGCACACGCAAATGTATAGCCTCCACCTCCTCACTGCTTCTTGTACCATTTACTAATGTGAAGTGAGGTGCTCACACTCCTGGCTGAAGCTTGCCTGGGGTAAAAAGTGTGGCATAGCAGGTTTCGAGAAGCTAAATGATGACAGACATAAACTGCAAGGTGGCTAAGGTGGGTTAGTTCTTCTCAACTCCTACATACTCCAGTGGCAAAGGCTAGTCAGGTGGGACAGCGATGCACTACTGAAACTGAACGAACATGGCAGGGCCACACAATGAGAAGCAGGGCTCCCAGTCACAGCCTGCGGCTGCAAGCTCCACTTTATCCCAGCAGTGTCAAACCAGAGAGGGAGAACTCTAACATCCAACTTCTTGATAAAGTCTTTTAATGGAAAATGTAAAACCCCTTTCAACTGTAATGTACAAAGCCATATGTAACACTTGCACTTTAACAAAAGCAAGCCAATGTCTTAAAAAAATACATCCTTAAATGTATATATGTATATATTTACATAGCATATTAAGTTTAATATTTAGCTTTAAAACTTCACATAAATTTTACCAAAATGAGACAATTTTAAATAAATTACACCTTTTGAAACTGTTTAATTGTACAGTCAATAGCTTCAACAAAATATTGAAGTGTCTGAGTTTAGTATCTACTTTATGTACTTTGTATTTTACACATTTTACAGTTATTTGGCAGTAATTTTCTGATTATGACATGACTGCTGTGCAATCCAGCAACTTTCTCAATGCAGGCAACAGCTGGTGTTTGTGTCCTAGCCTCACAGTAACTGTCTCAGTGTAGTGAAAATATCAGTTATTTATTAAACTGTACAACAGCACATTTACACTTGATCAACAATATAGCATAGAGTTTTTTGTTTTGTTTTTTACCAAAAATAAATACATCATTTTAAATCTGGCATCTTCACAAACATCATATACACTATGATACAGGAACAGCTATATAGTGCTGCTTTTAAATTAAGCTTGGTTCATAGCTAGCATTGAATCACAGGGGCCGTGACATAATGCTATACTGGTATGGTGTCAGTAGCAAGTAATTACTACAAAGAGAATTTCTTGGCACTGATGGTTTAATGGAGCTTAAGTCAGACCTAGTGTCTGTCACTCAAGGGGCACCCCAGTTCCAAGCACACTTAGGTGTCTTCCATGTCTTCTACTTCATCTGCATGCGTCTTCAAAGTTCTCACCATTTCCTTGACTGCATGATACAAGATATTCTTAACCTAAAAGAGACACAGTATTTGCAATCATTGAGCTGCTGCTAGATTAAAAACAAAATTTTATATAAAACACACCCCTACACCCT